>KK117462.1:603314-679082 GCA_000611955.2 Stegodyphus mimosarum
CCAGTCTGACTGATAAGTTGGCTGCAGAATGTTTATTTTATGTCAAGAACTCTTTTAGGAGAAAGATTCGGGAAGATTACTGAATTTTACTTAATTCTGAAGGGAAGACAGAATCTAATAATTACAAAACAAAATCTTGAAAATTTCAGTTCAAATATATCAGAGTTTCTCGAATAATTTATTCTGAAGGACTGCTGTGATTACTTTTTCAGGTTAAATAGAGCAGACCTGTATCAAAATATTAAGAATGCATTTATAAAGACTGTTCGATCTTTTGGAATGAGAAACCCGAAACTTCAACTGTATCTTAACCAGAATTGAAGCCATGAGTCTTCTTATTACTAGGTGGATATGCTAACCACTTACTCTACAAGAATAGGCATAGAAGAATGTGAGGTAAGATATATTTACTGGTACCCCTTGGCAAAAATTGACGCTTTTTTGGCGGTACATGGGCACCGAGTTTGTGCAACTCTTTGACTTTTTACACTGAAATTTTGCGCCAAAAATCGCCGCTACACAAAGCCAAGATAACAGGTCAAAGAATTGCACAAACTCGATATCCATGTACATATCGACCTATTTTCACTTGAAAAAACATCAGAGAATTGCACAAACTTTGGCATTGCGCACTCCCTTGACTTCGTCCATGTACACATCGATCTATTTTCACTTAAAAATTCAAAAGAGCAGCCAATTCTACACTAGAGCCAAACAAAAACTATATAACCTCAATAAACTACATTTTAAATCAAACAATGAAATAACATAAAAAAGGAAATTCATCTTAGCACTACACAAAGGAAATATCCACTGAAATTTCTGTGTCTTCAGTCAGACAAAAGTCCTTAACAGTATCCAAAAACTTCATAAAATTATCTGAACTAGAATCTGTATACTGGCGTTGCCACATAAATTCACAAAAATAGCAGTCAAAAAAGTATCTCTGTAGTGCCGGTATCCTTCGACGTGTTTCAACAATACCCATTTCCTTCCTCAAAACAGGACACTTATAATGGCTACTAAATAAATTATAATTAATTTATTAACTAACGCTTTTTCCCCTTTCGTTCCAAATCGTACAGAAATTCAAATTTATCTTACCACATTCAACCATTTTACGGTGTAAAACACTAAATATCCAACGTATTTCCTAACACAAGCCCTTACAAATCTTTTCCCATCATTCAAATTTACCGCAACCAATTACGTCCTAATAGGGTTTCCGTAACATTCAGCTACTCGGGTTACCATAAATGAGACAACTTGGCGATACATGAAACAACAACTTAGCGATAATCCAAGGGGCACCCTTTAATATACTATAACCGAATGTAACAATACCTAACATTCTTCCCTTCTTAAAAGGGCAACCCTGGATAGGATCGATAATTAATCTACCAAGTCCAAGCAGTGGCCGGTTTTCGTCAGCTTTATCTTCCGTTCGTACACTACTATACAGACTATTAGGTTCCCGTCAGGATTCGAGTCATGAATCTTCTTATTACCGGCTGGTACTAATCACTTACACCACAAAAGCACGCTCGGGAAACATAATAATTCTTTATACACTATTATTATCAATATACAGATTTAACTTTATTACAGTCTATATACACAACTGGCCTACATTACGGATTTAACTAACCAGAAATTTTTTATTTTGAGTAAGCAATTTGCTTTTCCGTTGTGTATCAGTTTTTTCTTCAACTTATTAGCCTATGTCTGTTTTATGTATTTTCTTTTCTCTCAGAGGATCTTCCTGTTTTTCAGTCATCCATTTTGAATGAAATAAGTAAAGGGATAACTGAATTTGAAATAAATACTAGATCCTAGTTATTAGTTCAACTGGAGAAAGAAACCAGGTTTCATGATGCAGCATTATGACCACTTAACTTGAAAGGTTTGATACCAAGGTTTCAAACTTTTCTTTCTCTGCAGCATGCTTTGCATATTTAAAACATTTCACGAATATTAACAAACCATTAATCATTAATTATAGTTCTGCAAAAGAAGAAAAAAAACAAAGAAAGAAAGAAAAAAAAAGAAGAAGAAAGAAAAGAAGAAGAAAAAACATCTTAAGAAAAAAAAATCTGAAAAGTTTCAGATTTTAAATTATGTCCAAAGGGGCGTATTTTAATGTTTTGTGTGTTACCTTTATTTATTAAATATCATATTCTTCGAACTTAAACCATAAAATTCAGTTGGATTAATATCATGTTCTTCGCACTTAAACCATAAAATTCAATTCGGCAGCAATATCGCAAAGTAATTTTTAAAATAAGCATATCTTTAGAATTTCTGATACACGGTTCCGCGCGCTTTAGATAAAATGGTTTTTTTCCCCGTAGAGTGTTGCCATTGCTCGCTTTTAAATCGTTTGAGTTTGACCATCAAAAATTCGTTAAAGGTTTACAAAATATGAAAGAGATAATAAAACAAATTCCAAATTTGGGCTTCCAGATGCGCATATTCAGGTGGAAACCTACGCTATTCAGAATTAGATGGCTCTAGTTACCGTTGTTTTATCACATTTGGAGAAACATGCATACATTTATGCAGATTCTTCATTATTTAATTTCTTTAAATATAATACATGGCGATCGCATTTAGCGGCAATAATCTGAAAAGGGATACAGCCGGTTATAGTGATTCAACGCAAAATTCCAAAACGAAAACAGTAGTTCTTTAGGAACAGAGCCCCTTTGGACTAAAAAAATCATTTTTTAAAAAAAAAAAAGAGTGGAACACATAAAAGGAGTCCCGTTAGCCTTAAAATACAGTTTAAATACCGCTGTTCCATTCTGATTTGTTAAAACTTATTAGTATTTCATTCGAAATATTTTTTCAAAGCTTACTTACTTCATTATAGTCCAATTAATAAATTAAAAATATTTTTAAATTTCAATTTATATGGTTTTGCTTTTCAGCATATCTACCTTATCTTTCTGATGTAGTAAAGTTGAATTAAATTTCGAAGAGTCCGTTACAACTAAATTAATCGCATAATACGCAAAAACTAAAATTTCTAAAATCTAATAACGGAAAAGTAAAGTGAAAAAACTTGAACTTACCTTGAAATTTTACATAAGAAACAGGCAAAGAAATGGATGAAAGAGCCGCAAAGAATGATATGTTGTTTCCCATTTGTTTATCTGTACCTGAGGAGAGAGATTTTAAAGCGACTGCGACGGCCTACAACGCGTTAACACAGACAGTAATTAACCTTTGAAAATGAATAAGCAAACTAGCAAAACTAATACGTTTAAAGTGTCATTTCCCTTCTTAGTCTTTCGACTAAATCCAGTTTGCCTTTAACAGCGAATCTGTTGAAATATACAGGGTGTTAGAAAATTCTGTTGCCTTAAATGGAGTATTTCCAGTTCAATAAGACGCAATGTTTTTCGAGAACAGCGTCTTAAAATTTTAGATTTTTTTTAAGTACTAATTATTCTGAAGTAATTAATTTTCCAAATTACTGATTAGAAGAGATATATCGTTTAATCTACAACGATTATTAAAAAATTTCTAATAGATTTATTTGCATTTTATTCCATTTATTTTCTTTTTTAGAATTTAATTGAAATTAAGAAAGACTGTCTTTGAATCTATGGAGTCTGAGAGCCAAAGATATATGGTCAACAATAATGTTACGGATTTCGTATTTATTTAGAATTGTAATTAAAACTGTTTTATTTTCCCCTTGCAACGCAGACGATATTTGAAGAGACAGCTACGCCGGAAAAGTAAAAATAAAAGAGCTTGTGCATCTTTACATATAATAAAAGAAACAGTCTGTCTGTGTGTGTGTCTTTCGTTCGTGCTGCGCGTAAGCTAATAGACCCAGGGCTACGAAATTTGGTGCATCTAGACAAGAGTCAGTGCACCTCGAAGCGATTTTTTCGAAATTCGAATTAGATTTTTTTTATTTTATGTTTTTTGACGAAATCGCGTCATTTCGAGACGTAATGGGTTATAGGAAAGCGAGATATTACTCTGTACTTTTCATTTTCACATCGTCGTGAAACGAGCTATTTACGCTTAGCTGTTTTACGAACTTAAAATAAATTTCGTATTTCAATAAATCGATTAAATGCGAATTTATTTAGCAACGTGAGCTTAACACCTTTGCAACGGAATTTTTTTACAGTTTATTTTTAAAAATGTACGGTTTATTTTCCTATCATTTTTGGACACGTAAACTTTAATCCTTCTGACTCCTTTTAAAAAAAGAATTTCGGAAAAATAATAATATTTTGTATTTTTTTTAATTTTTAAATGAAGCTTCCGAATACACTTCATTTGGCAACAATTTTTTATTCTTATTGTTGTTGATAGATTTTTGATGAAATCGCATATTTTAAATAATTTCATTCTTTTAGAAATGTGGGTTTCGCAACGTTTTTCATCGTATTTCTTATGTCACCTTTTTTAAGAAACTGAAATGTTTCGGAAATTGAAAAATTGTTTCTTTTTGCAAAGATAAATTGCTTAATTAATTTATTATGATTAATTAGTATTTATATTAAGGGACATTGCTTATTTCATTGTAATTTTTCATATTATGTTTTAATTATATATAATTAGTCCAAAGGGATTTAGTCCCGAAGGACTATTACTTTCGTTTTGCGATTTTGCGTCGATTCACTCTGAATGCCCGTTTCACTTTTCAAATTGTTGCCACTAAATGTTATCGCTCTGCATTAAATTTTCAAAAATGAAAAATCTGCATAAATGTATGCATGTTTCTCGCATTGTGATGAAACCTAGAGCCATCGAATTTTGAATGACGTAATCCTACTGCGAATATGGGCATCTGGAAGCCCTAATTTTGAATTTGAAATTTGCTTTATTATCGATTTTATGTTTTGTAACATTTCAACGAATTTCTGATTAACAAATAAATGATTTCAAAGCGAGCAATGGCAACACTGTACGGAAAAAGAAAAACATTTTTATCTCCAGCGCACGAGACTTACGGAAATTCTAAAGATATGTTCATTTTAAAATGATTTTGCGATATTGATTTTGAACTGAATGTTATGGTTTGAGTACGTAGTACATGATATTTAATAAAAAAAGGTAGCTCACGAAACGTTAAAAAAACGCGCCTTTGGACGTAATTTAAAATCTGAAATCTTTCAGATTAAAATTTTTTTAGTATAATTAAATTTTAGTTTAATTACTGATAATTTTAATTATAAAAAAGTTCTGCATGATTTTCTTTTAGGAAATAAAGCTCTTAATCTGTTTATACCATTTCAGTTAAGATTTTTGCAAAGGGAAGTTGGTTAATTTATTTATTAGGATAAGTAATATTTACATTAAGGGATACTGCTTATTTCATTGTCATTTTATATATATATATACACTCATGTCCATAAATTAAGGTTAATTCGGAGTCACGCGGAAATCGAACTCTAAAATAAATATATCACCTGTAAAATCACTACACACATCTTCAAGAATCATATGCAAATTTCAGGAAGTAACCAGATGACACCGATGGTACGTCACAATGACGAGAGTGTAAGACAGTCATATATAAGGAATACAGGCAAAGAAGTAAAATTGTTCGCAGACGCTTTATAAGCATTTCAATGCAATAACCGAATAGTTATGACACAAAGGACGCATTTGGATGATTTTTTACGTGGTAGAATTACCGGCCGTCTGGAATGTGGGAGTACCCAACTGGAAGTATCAGACGAACATGAAATTGCCCAGAGTGCCATCTCCAGGCTTTGGAACGATTCCAAGAGGATGGTAATGTGAGTAGACGTTACAGCACAAGTCGCCCCAGAGTCACAACGCCGAATGAGGACCGGTATTTGGCAGTTATTGCCAAAAGAAACAGGCGGAGCACAGCCTCAGACCTGTCTCGTCAGCTCTCTTCAGCCACTGGTACGACAATTTCAAGGCAGACCGTGTACAGACGCTTAGGGCAGATTGGTCTATATGCTCGTAGACCTGTCAGATGCGTTCCATTTACTGCAACTCACTGTCGCCTGCGGTTAGCCTGGAGTAGAGAGCATGCATTGTGGACACCGCAACAGTGGGCTTGTGTGATGTTTTCCGACGAGTCCAGGTTTAGCTTGCAGTCTGATTCTCGCCGGACTTTCATATAGAGAGCTCCAGATACCCGTTACCACCAAGAAAACATCATTGAACGACCCCGTTACGGTGGTGCAGGAGTGCTCGTTTGGGGTGGAATTATTCTGGGTTCCAGAACTGACCTGCATGTTCAAATTGGAACCATGACAAGCCAAATCTATCGGGACGTCATTCTGGAACAACATGTACGTTTGTTTCGGGGCGCCATGGGCGCACAATTTGTGTTTATGGATGACAACGCCCGTCCTCACCGTGCAAACATCGTAAGCGAATGCCTTCAATCGGAGGATATCACCCGTATGGACTGGCCAGCATTCTCACCGGACTTGAATCCAGTAGAGCACGTGTGGGACATGCTTGGCCGACGAGTTGCAGCCCGTCAACCTCCTCCTACATGTCTACCGGAACTTCGGAGAGCATTGCTTTTTGAGTGGTGTAATATCCCCCAAGATCAGATCGATAATTTGATACTCAGCATGCCTAGGCGTTGTACGGACTGTATTGCATCGTCTGGGAGACATACAATGTATTAACAATCATACCAACCATGTAATATTGGTTTTTTGTAAATAGGTTTTTTTGTTATTTGCTCCAGGGAGAAAAAATCGCTAATTTTTTTAATAATATCAAACATATAGCATCTTTTTTTGCTCTTTACCTTTTGTTTAATAAATAAGCTTTACAAATAAGTCAAATTTGTTTTGCTTCTAACTCTTCTTTTGCCTGATTTTGCATTATCCTTAATTTATGGACATGAGTGTATATATAATACTTTTTTTTTGATAAAGTTGTTCTGCAGAGTAAACTTCTGCGCGGAATTTTTTGTTTTTTGCGTTTCTTTCATGTTATTTTTTGCTTATTTCACCGTTTGTAAGATATTGAAAAGATTTGCATGATATTTTTTCAACGGAAAGTTGGTTCATTTTTTTATTAGAATAATTAATATTTGTCTTAAGGGATACTTCTTACTTCATTATAATTTTTTTATATATGTAATATATTTTTATTGCTTTTTTTAATAAAGTTATTCTGCAGAGTAAAATTCTGCGCAGTTTTTAAATTTAATATTTTTCTTGGGTACTGGACGTTTGTCGAGAGAAAAGTGATAAAATTGTACTAATTATTATTTACGTTTTCAGAATATTTTCTAGAAGTTTGTTGAAAGTATGTCTCAGCCACCAAGAAAAAAGAAATGTTTGCGTGCAAGACGAACAAGCGATAGAGAACGTGGAGAATTATCCTGGGCAAATGAAACAAAAATTCAAGATGTATATGTTTTTCTGGTAATACATCAGGGCCGTATGCAAGGGAGGGTTTTATTTTTAACAAAGAAAAAGTAGTTGGAAGAACTTACGCGGCTAACGGTCCTAGGTGTGTCTTTTAGGGATTTTTCCGGTACGTTTAAAAGCCAGACGAAGGCTGGCATCATAGCGCCTAGTTTAATACATAATAAAAAATATCTCGTAATTGCTGTTGCCATCCACAAACATCGAGAAAAACCTAGGAAATAGATTTTACCAGAATATTCTAGTGAATAATTGAAAAGGTTATAAAAGCCGAATTGGGACACCTCATCTCAGTTGTAGTTGTAGCTGTTTTAAGCGAACTGTTTGTTTACGTAATGCTGTTACTGACTGTAGCGAATTCGCTGTGAGATAGAATTAGTTTCTCTATTTTGAATTGAGTGCTGTTTAACGTTTGAGATATTGTGATGTTGTACGAATATCTCTGAGGAAATATTTCAGTATTTTGTTTTATTTCTTGTGAAGAGAATAAATTATGTTAACTTTTTAACGACTTGTGCATTCAATACTTGACAAACCCGTACGCACGCAACAATAAATTTAATAACAAATGCTATTTTGTTCAAAACAAACCAATTAAAGGAAGAGGTCCGCTGCATTGTGCAATACTGAAGAATGGATGTTATGGCTTACTGTTATCCGATTTCCTTTCTATAAAATAAGTGCCTGCAATCAAGTTGTTCCATTATTATCAATGAAACTGAATGGTTTATAATCTGATTCTACATTTCTTTAAGATTATGGCCTCACCAGAGGCAGAGTGATTAATATCAATGAGTACTGACAGTTCGACGCTGCCTCGAACCCAGCCGAACGAGCTCTCTGCATGGGCGCTTTTTGAGGTTTTTCCCATGTGTAACGCGAATAAGAGTCATTTTTCCTTGGAGAGGCCTCCACGAAAGCATACCTCCTCCTAGGCAGATATTCCTCTTGCTCTTAGACATATCCAAATAACTAATTTTTCAATTTATGAATACATAATTTTTTAAGGTGTTGACTTTATAACAAAAGTGAGAAATTAGATATTTTAATATAAAACATTTATGAAATCAGTTTCACTGTTTTATTATCTATTTTTTAAATTGTAGTCTCATTGATAACATACAATGAATAAATAAAATTTAATTCAATGCAGAAATCTACTATTTTAATAGCTTACACCTTTATAAGAGATAAAATTCACGACCACATAAATAAAATGCAACAACATTATGTGATGTTGTCAACATCCCCGCGGGCTACGACGTGAAGAAAATAAACTGAATGATGTAAGGTTAGTTACATCTTTGAATCTCATACAATATAATAGGTGATTAAGGCAAAATACATATGAATTATGTACTTAAAGGAGGAATGCCTTCGTAGATCACTTTTTGAGGGAAGCTGGCTCATATTTAAGTTATACTTAGGAAAAACATGGAAATTCCAAGCAGAAAACCATTTCGTTGGGACGGTCTTAAGAAAAAGTCTCAGTCTTTATGAGTTACAAAAATAATATTCGCTACAGCATAGGAAATGGTATTTTATTTATTTCCTCAATTTATTGCTAGTTTGCGATTTTCGATTAAATACTAACGTGCGTTCAGTTCCATACTTCCAGCAGTAATCTTTAAAAGTCTCTGACATGAAAGCAATTGCTCTTCAGTTTTATATAAGTTATACTGGAGCATCAATATCGTTAGAGAATTAATCGAAGTGTTTTAAAACACATTTAACAGAGCAGCTACGGCATGAGCACAAATGCATAAACTATTTCAAGTATTGAACAATGCTTAATAAATTCTTTGTTGTGATTTGATTAATAGCTTTGATGTATTTGCTAATGCATTTATAAAATTTATATTAATTATTTCAAATGGTCATTTGCTGGATAGTAAGGATTAAATTTTTTCTCAAGGTTATTACTATAATATATTTTATTTATTAAAATAAATTGAAAAGAAATTTAAGTCAATTTCTTCTGACATACATCATAAGAAATAAAATTAATATTACAAGGAGCAAATTTTACTGACCAGTGCATCTGTATTACTTCTATTAATTGAAAATATTTTGTATATCTTAAGTGAGAATAAAGCAATTTAAAATCTGAAAATGTATACATTTAATAGTAAAATAAAACGTCCATTCTTCAGTTTTCGATGCGCGTATAGTTGGACGCGCTCTAAAATTTGTAACCGAATTATAGCTTGCTTTCTACGACATCTTCTCTCCAAGAAAGGAGACTCCTATATATAAGTTAGAACATAAAAAAAATAAAAATTAATCGCTTTTTCTGACATTACTTATTGTAAAATTTAATAATTGAGAAAACGACTGCGTTTTAAGACACATGTAAAAGATTATAATACAGGGTGTTTATAAAGTCCCGGACCCATCTTGATGTTTAATAACTCAGAAAATAATAAAGATAGATTAAAATTAAGAACATAAATGGTTAGAAAGACTCAAAAAGTTTCATGACCCTTGTCAATGAACTTCCACGTGTGCCTCCTTCGTCGCATGGAGAATATCAAGTCGATATTCAATTTCATGCCAGGTACCGGCAAGCATGTCGGCATCCACAGAGGCTATTGCGGTAGTCATTCTGGCTTTTAGGTCATCCATGTTCGACACTCTCCTCCTGTAAACGTTGTCCTTTACAAATCCCCAAAGGAAAAAGTCCAGCGGCGTTATATCAGGTGAGCTGCGTGGCCAAGGAATTGGACTTCCACGCCCAATCCATCTTCCTGTAAAATGGTCATTCATAGAACTACGAACGATGGTACCCCAATGAGGTGGAACACCATCTTCTTGCAAAAGGTTAGGTTAGGTTACTTAATTATGGCAAAGCACACGAGGCTATCTGCTTAAAGGGAGGGATGCCCTCGTGGAGGACTTTCTAAGGGAAACTGGCTCGTATATACGTTACACATGGGGAAAACCACGAAAACGCCCATGCAGCCAGCCCGTTGGCGGGATTCGAACCTCGGACCGAACTACCAGTGTTCAGCGTCTTTACGGCTCGGCCGGTGGTGGGCCTTGTTGCAAAAGACATGTGGCTGAAGCTTTTCTAGTTGTGGAAATACAAAGTTTTCCAACATGTCTAAGTATACGACTGATGAGACCGTCTTTTCTGTAAAAAAGAAAAGCCCAATGACTCGGCCGTGCATTAGTTCACACCATACCTTTGGGGAATCCCTTTGCGCCTCACGGTATTCATGGGGGTTTTCAGATCCCCATATGCAATCCCATATGCCAAAAACAAAAGAGAGAAAAATGCAATTAATAGAAAAGTACAGATATTTAGACTGGAAAATGAAATTATCTTAAATTAACCACACGGGCAGACGATATTTACAAAAGTAAAAATATTCAAACCTGAAAAGGAAAATATATAATTTAGTCCATCAATAAATGCCATAAGTTTGTTTATATCTTCATTATTTTATGAGTTAATAAACATCAAAATGGGTCCGGGACTTTATAAACACCCTGTATGATAAAACATATATAAAAGACCCCTAAAAGGTTAATAAAACCAAGATCTGATCAAATTGTTTACTAATTTGGTAAGATCCTGCTTTTGGCTTCTACCAAATAAGTTGACAGCAATTAAAATACTTTTGGAAATGTTGAAGGATTTTTAAAATGAAGAACGAAAATTATTTCTGAGGCTATAAAAGTTGCAGTACAAGGTTTATTTATATGCTTCCGGTAATCTCTTGTAAATAAATTTTTGTGTCTTTCTTTGATATGACATCTGCAGAACCACCGTTAAATTCTTTGAAATGGGAAATGTTACCCAGGATTTTGATTTTACTTTATGTTTAAACTTTACTTAAACTGTTAAAATATTTTGCAATGTATCTCATTTAGAAAAATTTTGAGAAGTCAGAATTCATTAGTAGAATAAGCACGCAATTTATAACTAAATGTCTGCTAAAAATGCGTTGCGAATTACAAAAGATTTTAAATTTGGATAAACTTGGCATGAGTTGAAAATACCGAAAATTAAAAATACATCTCAAATTCTTAATATATTGAAAACTATAGCCTATACTAAATACATTCAGAAATCTTACACAACCTCTTCTATAGAGGAAAAAAATCTGATATGTACACCAAGAGATTTCCTTGTATGGCATATTAAATTATAGGCATTTTTTCTTGACAATCTGCCGTTAGGTTCACTTAACAGCGTTACATCTCATTCATTTTATAACTCAGAATACACAAAAAATTATATCATTTGAAGAATTATCTAATCGTTGCCACACGTTCTATTCAAATACTATAATAAATTTAAAACGATGTATAAAAGAAATTAAACAAAGAAACAAAAACAGTTTTCACAGACGATTCAGTATTTCTCATTCAATTAATTCAGTTCTCGCTTCGCGATAAGCCAGAAATACATAAAAACTCAAAATATTTATATTAAAAATTAGGAAGTAAATTTCAAACACTTATTTCCTCGAATTAATTCCAGGAAGGATTAAGCACGATTTAATTTGCAATAATAAAAGAAGGCGTTAGCTTTGTGGTTGCGAAGCTTAGTTTTTCCAGATTGACAATAAATCCACTGTTCTTCAAAGTTTCAAATGTAAACAAATATCGCTGCCATGTGAAAAATCATTAGGCTTAGCCGCACTTAAACAACTTTTAAATTGTTAATAATTCTATAAATCTTGCATGCAGATTTACTAAAGGCATAAAAACCTTAACCGGAAGATAAGAACAACATAATTCAATCATTTTTAAAGTAAAAAAAAATACACAATTTGCCAACATATAAGAATAAAAAAACTGAGCTCACTGAGCCGAGTAACAGAGTGGATATATATTTATACATATATTTATATACTTTTGGTGCGTCCGATTTCAACCAAAATAGGAAATGCATATCTGCACGTTGGAGCAGTCCTATAAACAAAATTTCAACGTTCTGAGTCTACTCGTTTTTGACTTATATGAGATATATACGTACGTACGTACGCACAGACGCCACGAAAAAATCTCTTCAGAATCCATTTTAAATCAGTTTTATAATTTTTTGGTGAAAAAGAGTCCTTTATTCTGTCCTTACGTTCAGATATCACACAAAAATATCGTTAAATTGTATTCGATAGCGGTCAACATGGCTATTTTCGTTGAAATATGATAGCCGAAATTTTTCGCGATTACGATACTTCCTTTTCACTTCGTACAAGGAAGTAATAATTTCCCACAAAACCATTTTAATAATGCAATTTTTAGAATACTCTAACTTTATGGAACAAAAAAGAGAAAGCTCTTAACAAAGCATTTAAAGCTAAAAAAAGAGCTGTTCTATATATAAAAATCTACGTATTTATTCTTGTCAATAAATGAAGAATTTATTATGCCTAATAAATTCATCCTCTAATAAATTTGGTACACTGACATGGAAATATGAAAAATACGCTAATAGAAACTTCTTTCTGTTTCTTTCTTAAAGACTCCTTTTAAATGTTTATTATTATCGTAAGGCTGATTTCTGTAGTGCGTTTCTGAAGTTATTATTTGGCACAAACTACTATCCTGTATACTTAAAGTTAGAAACTCGGAAGTTTAGCTTCTAACTGGTACGTGCAGTACTATTTACAATTTTGTAATATTGCTTTGTTTTGTTGAAAAAATTAGTGTCTTCTAACAATAGTATTACTGCCAATAAAAACAGAATTTCATGTTAATACTAAGCTTCATCCCGTAAGCCATTTTAATTAGAGCTTATCTAAATCAATTAAAGCTAACTTGGGCTATCACTAAACCAACGTTAGCCTGGGATGGCGTTAAACGGTAACTGCAGCCATCCTTCATACAAGTTTTAAATTCCAAATAAAGTATATCCGATGTCTGCAGCAGTGGCGTTTTAAATTTGTTAATTCGAAAGTCTTCTCGAGAAACTGGTAATTAGAAATGTGGGCTAAACCTTTTGCATTCTATTGAATTGACTCTGATTTAAGCTTCTTCTCGTCATAAAATATATTTCCAGATATAAGCCATGAAAACATTAGTTTAGAACTACAGGATTTGCACTGATGTATTGATAAAAGCCGCGATTTATTCACCTGTTGAGAACGTTACCAGATGCGAAAACAAGAATTTTCCTTTGTGCAATGAATAAAGAAAATAAGAAATCACAGCTGAGAAACACGTTGGAGTTTAGGTTTATTTCATTTTACCAAAGCACGCAAGAGGCTATTCGCTTAAAAAGAAGGATGCCTTTATGGAGGATTTTCTGAGAAAAATCGGCTCCTATCCACGCTGCACATGAGAAAAACCACGAAAATGCTCATTCAGCTATTGCCTGGAATCAAACCCGTGTCGAACTACCAGTGTTCAGCTACTTTACTGTTCCGCCTCTGATCGGCTGCTTGTAGTAGGAATTGCTATGTACACTGCGAAAAAAAAAGGACAGTTATATATCTCCCGTTCTACTGGCCCGATTGTCGAAATTGAAATTGCGTTTTACCATGTCTCGAAAGCGCGACTTAAGATATATATTAGATTCATGCATAGCACTGTTCTAATATACGTATTTTAACACAAAATCGGACTTTTTCTGAAATGACTACGACTCAAATTATGCCAAAATATTATTTTTTTTAAAATTCGGTGCGAAATTGATGGAGAAATTTAAACATTTACCTGGCGCATTTTTTCAGTTTACGCCAAGCATAATTCAGTTGGCGATATTCTTAATTTATAGCAACCCTTTTTTTCACTGTACAAGAGCGAAAAAAAGGTCACGTTCAATACTTTCAAATAATTTTTAAAAAGTGCGTCAACCACATTTGGCGTTATTATCGCTTGTAACGAATATGCCAGATTTTAAAAAGATGTGCGAATTATATTTCGATTAGGCCTAAATTTTGAATTCTGGGAGAAAGAATCAAGTAAGTTTAATAAAGAAAAGATTTATTAATAAATATATATCAAATTCATTTAACATGGAGGAGCTAAAATTTTGAGAGCTAATTTTTTAAAAACTACTCATGCGATTTTTACAAAACTTGGCAGTTTGGTATAGTTTGGGTCGTTGAATCAAAATATGGAAAAAAATGGGCATATCATTTTAGAAAAAGCCCGATTTTGTGTCAAAATACCTATATTAGAGCAATGCTATAAAGAAATTTAATACATATCTTAAGTCGGGCTTTTGAGAAACGAAAAACGCAATTTGAATTTCGTGAATCGGCCCAGTAGAACAGGAGGTATAGAACTGTCCTAAAAATTCTAGTAACAGAATGTTAGCAGCTTGATCTCACGTTTAGTTGTCGTTATGGAGAAAAAAATTGTTTCATAATACTTTCTTTTTGTATGAAAATAACAAATTTTTAACTTGTACGAACTTTTGTACTAACTAACTTTTGTACGAAGTAAAAGGGAAGTATTGTAATCGCGAAAAATTTCGGGTATCATATTTCAACAAAAATATCCATTTTGACAGCTGCTCGTACAGAATGCAATTTAACGATGTTTTTGCGTAACATCCGTACGTAAGGACAGAATAAAAGACTTCTTTTCCAAACACAAAATTACAAAACTGATTTAAAATGGATTCTGAAGAGATTTTTTCGCTGTGTCTGTGCGTACGCACGTACATATGTATGTATGTATCTCCCATAACTCAAAAACGAGTAGCTTCAGAACGTTGAAATTTTGTATATGGTATTGCTATAACATGTAGACGTGCACCTCCTATTTTGGTTGCAATCTGTAGCACCAAAGGTATATAAATATATTCATATATATAACCACTCTGTTACTCGATTCATTCAGTTTCTTTATTCTTATATATTTGTAAATTGGGCATTTTTTGCTTTAAATATGACTGAATTATGTTGTTTTTATCTTCCGGTTAAGGTTTTTATGCCTTTAGTAAATCTGCATGCAATATTTGTGGAATTATCAACAATTTAAAAGTGGTTTAAGTGCGGCTAAGCCTAATCATTTTCCCCATGGAAAGTTTTACATGGAAAGTCCCTATATTTGTTTACATTTGAAACTTAGGAGAATATTGGATTTGTTGCCAATCTAGAGAAACTAAGCTTCGCAACAACAAAGATAACGCCTTGTTTTATTGTTGC
Source organism: Stegodyphus mimosarum (assembly GCA_000611955.2). Taxonomy (NCBI): domain Eukaryota; kingdom Metazoa; phylum Arthropoda; class Arachnida; order Araneae; family Eresidae; genus Stegodyphus; species Stegodyphus mimosarum. The sequence goes on from KK117462.1 coordinate 618,826, forward strand.
GAATTATATCATGCTTAATCCATTCTGAAATTTATTCAAGAAAATAAGTGTTTGATTCACTTCGTAATTTTTATTTATTTAAAGAATATTTTTATTTATTTTTTTTTTATTTAAAGATGTTTTGAGTTTTTATGTATTATTGCCTTGTCGCGAAGTGAGAGAGAAATTAATTGAATGAGAAATACTTTATCATCTGTAAAAAACTATTTTTCTTTTTCCTCCCCTTTTTCTTTTTCTTTTTTTTTTTGTTTTGTTTGTTTGTTTAATTTCTTTTACACGTCGTTTTAGATTAATTATAGTATTTGAGTAGATTTTTTGTACATTCCGAATTATAAAATGAATGAGATGGAATGCTGTTAAATGAACCTAGCGCCAGAGTGACGCTATTGTAAATAGATACAGTGAATTTTAAAGAGTACATTTATACTATTGTGGTTTATGCGCTATCAACGGAGTAGATTTAATTCAATCCAATAAGTTTAAATGAAATGCGAAATGTGTATAATTTAATATTCTATACAAGGAAATCATGCGGTGTACACATCAGATTCTTTTCTTTAATAAACATTTCACTTTCAGTGTGACGCCAGTTTAATTCGGGTTTGATTAGAATAATGCCTAAGGCCATGGAAAAACTTCCGTTTATACTTTTTGTGAGTACTACGATTTACTTAAAAAATGAGTCATTTCATTCAAGCAAAGCAACGCACAGTTTGTGAAATCTTTCCAACCTTGTGCCCTGAAGCGACGCATGTTATAAAAGTATCGATCTGTCCAAATATGCAATTATAATCCCGCGACACTGAAACATTTCGGTGGAAAAAAAATGGAAGCATGGAAGGTATGTCAAGGTTAGAATTAGGGCGGAAAGTGTCAACTAAGACTGTCATTTTCTTTTTGCATGCATAATGTATTTTATGCGACTTACAGTAAACAGTAACATATATGAAATCCTCGCTTAATGCAATTAATTAATCCATCGATAGTCACATGTTAACTCAAATCCCATAAAGCGAAAAGACTACGCAATGGAAGTATTTTAGAATCTGTCCTAAGAATATATTTGATACATACATTACAAGCTATATTTTATCTTGTATCTATATATATAGGTAGAGAGATATCAGTATATACAAACAGGAAAATTAAATTTGTTTTAGAAAAATGTCATTTTTTCAGTCTACTTTATAGATTTCCGGTATTATTACATTCTTCGTGCTCCGATACGATTAAGATTCTTGCCGTTGGAAATGCTAACATACACAGGCTCTCTAGCGGCAAGCACGTAAAATCACTGAGCACAAGCTTGTTTGCCGTGGATACGGTTTTCTGCAGCTAAATCGGCCGAGCGCATGGAAGTTTCGTTGGTTTTCCGATGAGCAAGGTGAATACGGTACAGTCTGTCTTCACTGGTGAAATAAATTAAGAGAATTTGCGTATTTTATCGGATTGCATGAAAAGAACTGAACTGAAGGAAAAACCACTGCTTCTAGATAAAATTGCAAATCTTCTACAGCATTATACGTAAGCGTACACGTGTGTATAAGCGAAGCTAGTAGAAAAACAGGCTTTATAAGCGCGTAGAGGGTAAGACGTATTGCGTTCTCTAGCACCCCCCACCTCGGAGAATTTCTTGGTGTCATCTTGCAGCAATCGGTTAAACTCACGCTGGAACAGTAAAAATGAGTAACCACCAACGTTTAGATGATGGAATGAGGGGGCGAATTGTGGGGAGGCTAGAGGCAGGCCAATTGCAAGTCCAGATATGCAGAGAGTTTAATTTAACGCCCAACGTTGTGTGTAACCTATGGTAACAGTTACAAGATACTGGATCCATTGAGAGAAAGCCTGGGCAAGGTCGTCCAAGAGCGACGAAGACCAGAGAAGAACGCTATTTCTCCATTTTAGCGAGGCGTAACAGAGGGATTACGGTTTCTCAGCTTTCCCGGGACCTGTATGCACTCACAGGAACCCCTGTAACAAGGGTGACTGTTTTCAAAAGACTGAATGAGAGAAGGTTGTTTGCCAGAAGACCGGCTGTTTGCGTCCCGCTCACGTCTACGGACAGGAGAGTCCGATTAGTATGGTGCAGGCAGCATAGTGATTGGATTACGGAGCAATGGACGACCGTTCTGGTCTACGGAGCAATGGACGACCGTTCTGGTCACCAACGAGTCCCGTTTTAACCTAAACACCGATTCTCGCCGTACTTTTATAGAGAGAGAGTCAGTGACCCGCTACCTACCCTCCAGTGTCCGCGAAATCAACAATTATGGCATTGGCGGTGTAGTGGTCTGGGCAGGAATCATGTTGGATGGCTTCACACTTCTTTGACAGAGACTCTGTGACTGGTGTGAGGTATAGGGAGGAGGTCTTGGAGCTCTAAGTTTGCTTTTTCCGGGGTGCAGTGGGCCCGAGTTCACCTTACAGGACGATAACGCGGGGCCACATAGAGCTCTTCTGGTCGACGAATTTCTCGAGAGTGAGGGTATTCGCCGAATGGATTGGCCAGCCAGGTGTCCGGACCTCAAGCCTATAGAGCGTGTCTGGGACGCTCTGGGGAGTGCAAATGCAACTCGCAACCCCCCTCCGAGAACCATCCAGAAACTGGAAACTGCATTGCTAAATGAGTGGGACCAATTGCCACAAGCACTGATAAACTGCCTTATTTCCAGTGTGGCATCACGCTGCGAGGCCTGTATGGCTGTAAGAGGGGACCATAACCCCTATTAACCCATTTCATTTGTGTCATCTGCAACCGCTGTTTTAGGCCTTTAGACTTCCATGAGTGTTACACACGAACATGTATATCTATTATAACTGTTGAATATTTATTTTGTTTGTGTTATACGAACCTATGTTCACACCAAATTTTATTAAAATCTGTCGAGTAGTTCTGGAGATCGTAGATCAAATATGAAAATTCTTTTAATTCACTTCACCAGTGTCTCATAAGATAAGCTCTCGCCAGTTAGTCTGTAGCTATCTACTGCCGTAGAAACGAGCCTTGACCCATTTTCCGTGGAGGTGTCTTGAAGATTTACTCTTTCCATCCTGGCGCAATTAAAGATGAACTGGCAAATCTTGGTTGCCTCTATTTGAAATATAATAGCTCTGTTGCTATAGGACCGCCACCCGCCAGACAGTGTGGTGGGGCTGTTCGTCTCGTAGACGGACAGTATATCAACCTGCTTTGGAATTCTCCACTAAGGCCTCTTCTCTATATCAAATAACCCTGGAATATTTTCCAGTAGTAATGTATCTAAACTTACATAATCTAAGCTAAAACAATCGAGCAATTCTCGTATTTGAAATTTTTCTAATATTTTACGAGTGCCAAAAGGTCTGTGTGACTTGACTAGAGAAAATCCGCATAGTTTAGAAGCAATCAATCAATGATCCATACTACCACAATCATAATCAGGAAGTCCTTTTAAATTTACTTCATTGCCTGGAGGCACTATCAGCGGCTTCAAAATCGTACAATTAGCTATTAAATTATTGATGTCAACTGAAAATAATCTTTCGAGGCCACAGTGCGAATTCATCAAAAGAAAGGACTTACTGTTGACGGTCAGATCTGTTTAACCTTGTTATTCCACTTATGACCTAGAAATACTTCTTCATTAGCGAAGAAGATAAGTTGTAGACTTCTCTGTCAAAACAAATTTACTGACATTAATGTCCAGAAAAGGTCGTATTTTTAAGTTATTTATCATGTTCGGAAGCAATACCTTCTGAAGGAAGAATTTATACGCTAACTCATTTAAAATAATGAACTATGAATGAATAAAATAGGGCTTTAGGAACCAATTTCAGGAATCCTATTCTATATCCTAATCATTTTATTAGAACTACGTCCTCCTCCTTTCAAATCTTTATTTGTCAGTTGGCATGTAGCGACACATGGCATATCAATTAACTACGTCAACGAAGTGTCACAATTAATGACACTTTGTTATAATTTTCTTATAAAGTCCCGGACCCATTTTGATGCTTAATAACTCATAAAATAATAAAGATAGATTAAAATTAATAACATAAATGGCTAGATAGACTCAAAAAGTTTCATGACCCTTGTCAATGAACTTCCACGTGTGCCCTCTTCGTCGCACGTCGAATATCAAGTCGTTATTCAATTTCACGCCAGGTACCGGCAAGCATGTCGGCATCCACAGAGGCTATTGCGGTTGTCATTTTGGCTTTTAGGTCATCAATGTTCGACACTCTCCTCCTGTAAACGTTATCCTTTACAAATCCCCAAATGAAAAAGTCCAGCGGCGTTATATCAGGTGATCTGGGTGGCCAAGGAATTGGACCTCCTCGCCCGATCCATTTTCCTGTAAAATGGTCATTCAAAGAACTACGAACGATGGTACCCCAATGAGGTGGTGCACCATCTTGTTGCAAAACGACGTGTGGCTGAAGCTCTTCTAGTTGTGGAAATACGATGTTTTCCAACATGTCTAAGTATACGACTGATAAGACCGTCTTTTCAGTAAAAAAGAAAGGCCCAATGACTCGGTCGTGCATTAGTCCACACCACACATTAACCTTTGGGGAATCCCTTTGTGCCTCACGGTATTCATGGTGGTTTTCAGATCCCCATGTGCGCACATTATGGCAATTAACAATGCCAGAAAGATGAAAGGATGCTTCGTCGGAGAAAATTACAGAAAAGTACATATTTAGATTGGAAAATGAAATTATCTGAAATTAACCACACGCGCAGACGATATTTACAAAAGTAAAGATATTCAAACCTGAAAAGGAAAATATATAAGTTATTCTATTAATAAATACCATAAGTTTGTTTATATCTTCATTATTTTATGAAAAACATTATTAACCATCAAAATGGGTCCGGGACTTTATAAACACCCTGTATTTCGTTTTCACTCCATCCTATTTACTACTGTTTACTTCGATTACAAGATTTTAAACTCACTCCAGAAAAAAGATACAAGTTAGTTTAAGCAAAAGAAAGGTTAAAATGCGTATTAAATAAAATAGATACGTTGTTATAACTTACACTAGCTGCTTGGAATGCATTGTCGTTTAATCCCCAGTATGCTTGCCAGTACCTTTATTCACCCACGCTATTGCAAGGATAAATACATGGCATTGTAAATAATCATCTTCATATTGAATAATTTCCGGATGAAGTGGCAATAACTATGCTGTAAAATTTGTATTTCCAACTTAACTTGCTTCAGATGATTCGGACTATAGACGACTAATGAATAGCGAGCTATAGCAGTGATCAGTGTCCAAAAGCCGAAGCAGCAGTCAGGATTGGTGACATTTTATGAATACAGCAAGTACAATATATCTTACTTTTAAAATTAAAACTACAAACACACATTTTGGCATAATTCAGTATAGCTATTGCTAATATTTTAAAAATTAATGTCATGTCTCATTTGAGAAACTATATTCGCACTCACAGATATAGAGAAAACTAATCTCTTCTATAAAACATCATTTCTAAAGAAACACAGATGTAGACTGATCAATGCTTTCGTGGATTCTTTGGAATTTGGGCTGTTCTGAACAATTTGGAAGATTTCTTTTCCCAATGGCGTTCCCTCAGCCTATTTCGGCTTGGTCACTACTAAGGCCAGAAGTGGTGATCACTTTATTATGGAAGCACCTAATAGGTGGGCCACCTTTGCCTCCTATGAAAGGATGGACATTTACAATCATTACAAAGTTACGTGATCTTCCTGATGTCAGGATGCCGAAGCCAGCTCAGTCGGCCACTGGTAGGGCCTAATGCAATTGGCAGTGAGTGTATTAAACACGTGAATTTTATATTCACAATAACAGTAACAACTAGCAACAACTTATGTTTACAATAAAAGTAACAACTACAACCTCTCGTCTTAAATGAGAACTGAACTCTGGATGAAACTGGGAGTATTTCCAAGTCTGAAATCATTTTATTACTGGCTTGGATTCAGCTACTGACAAGCAATTAGACTTCCAAATACAATATAAATAATGTATTCTTAGTTAGAAAAAACGCATAACTTAAAATGTTCTATAATACTGCTTAAAGTACTGCATGCGATATTAGACACAGTTATTCATAAAAACCATCAGTTATCTCAACTGACTGATCACAGTCCATCCGGGTATTCCTAAAATCCTAATGATTAAGTGATCTTTTTAAGCCAATTACTTACCACTTTTTTAAATTCAGCAAAAGAAACTAGTCTAGACTAATGTAGATTTGGAGAAAATTATACCAGTTTCGAAAGTGATCACATAAACAAATAACTTTGCTTCAGCTGAAAAACAATTTTCTCGCACATCATATACTGGAATGCAAATAAGAGTATTTTAAGCTTTTTTTTTCTTTCTTTCTTTATCCTGTTTTATTATTAAAGATGATACATTTATAGTTCCACCGTCTTATCCGCGACCATGTCCGCAAAACGCATGCGCCATTTGGACCGAATTGTTCTCGAAATTGGGTAGAAGGATGCAGACTTTCTTTGCCTTGAGCATATAAATTCCCTCTTTTTGGAGAAGAGAAGACTAGACTTTCACGTGATCTTTCACTTCGCAGCAAGTAATAACGCCTCTTTGAGACGAGTCTATGTCTTTTGGCAGAATGCCAGCCAAGGTTGCGTTTGAGACGGTAGAACTATAAAAAGAATCGTGCACTTAAATTTGAGAAAGGGCATGGCATTGTATCATCAAGAGAAATCTTGCATAAAAGGCAGTTTGACGCACGTCGAAAGTAACTCATTACAATTTTGCTGCATAATATGAGACAAAATTCCCTTGCGGAAAGAGAGAAGTAAAGTCATCAGGATTCTTTAATCTGTTTTTAGCCCAAAGGGTCGTTACCCAGAAGGGCTATTAGTCTCGAAAGGGAAATTTGCGTCTAATCACTATAAATGGCTGCATCACTTTACAGATTGTTGCCATCAAATATTACCGTCCTGTATTATATTTAAAGAAATTAAGTAATGAAGAATCTTCATGAATGTATGTATGTATATTTCTCGCCTATTGAAAAAACGATACCTACAGCTATCAAATTTTAAATAACGTAATCCTCCACTCGAATATGGCCACTTGGAAGCCCAGCTATCGGAAATTCGAAAGATATGCTTTTTTTTTTCAAATACTTTTAGCCCAAATGCTCTCAAAACGTGTATGTATGTGTAAATAAAAAAACACCCCTTTGTGCATAATATAAAACCTAATGGCTTTCAAATTTTTAATTTTTTATCTTTTTTGTTGTACTGCAAGCGAAGAATACATCACTCTGCTACGAGAAATATTTTTAAAAATTTATTTGCATATGGATTATTGATTACACAAGAAATTTTCTGCTCAACAGAAGGGAAGGTTTCACGGAGGACGTCTAAGCAAAACTGGCTAATAAGCCCATTACATATAGAAAACTCGTAAAGTACATATACAGTAGATCGCTTGCCAAAATTCGAATCTGGGTCGATCTACCATGTTGGGTGGGGTGTTTGAATATAGAAAAGACCAGTTTCTGACAAAGAGAGGGCTGTCTGCCGAAGAGAATAAGGAACGTTTTAGGTCGTTTTAATGAGAAATGGCTTATATTCACATTAAACATGGGAAAAAACAGTCATGCAACCAGTCCCTTCGCATGTGTTTGAAATCGCATCAAACTACCAGTATTCAGTGGCCTTAACCATTCGTACACTCTATAGATGGTGTATTTTTTAGAAAAGAACTTCTTTAGGTCAAACGGTGATTCATGGAATAAACAAAGCACATCATATTGCTTTCCTGTGAATAATTATAAGTTACATGTATTCCAAATGGTCTAAAGACAAATTATTAAAATCCTTCACGTTTTCTATATGTTATGTGGTGAGGTGTTATTTCAAATAAAAAAGGTTATGAATGCTATATTTAATGACTTAAAATATATTTTTTATTATAAACCAGTTGAAGTAAATTTAGGCATTCATACAAATCATTTTAATATATTCTTAAAATAAATATTTTCTTCATTGTTTTGTATTATTGTATTATTTAAATCAATTAAAAAATTTTAAAAAGAAAATCTGAAATGTTTCAGAATTTTAAATTACGTCCAAAGGGGCGATTTTTAAACATTTTGTGTGTTGCCTTTATTTATTAAATATCATGTTCTTCGCACTTAAACCATAAAATTAAGTTAAAGAACAATATCGCAAAATAATTTTTAACTAAGCATATCTTTGGAATTTTCTATACACAGTCTCACACGCTGGAGATAAAAATGTTTTTTCTGTACAACGTTGCCATTGCTCGCTTTCAAATCCTTGAGTTTGTTCATCAAAAAATCGTTAACGTTTCACAAAATATGAAATCGATAATAAAACAAATTTCAAATTTGGGCTTCCAGATGCCCATATTCGCAGCAGGATTACGTCATTCAAAATTCGATGGCTATAGGTACCATCATTTTATCACAATGCGAGAAACATACTCACATTTATGTACATTCTTCATTATTTAATTTCTTTAAATATAATACAGGGCTTCAATATTTGATGGCAACAGTTTGAAAAGGGAACCGACATTTAATGCTTCGGACACAAAATCGCAAAACGAAAACAATAGTTCTTCAGGGGCAAAGCCCCTTTGGACTAATAAGGAAATTGAATTAAGAGCACTTTGATTTTAATCAGCCTTCAAAGAACTAACGATCCATGTAAGGCCACGTATTGGAATATTACTATGTTTATTGCTATGTAATATTTCTGAGCAAGAATACGCCAGTTGAGAAACGAAATGCAGAGAGGCACCAGGATTGCTCTTATTTTTCAAAAGTGTTCAACAGTCGAAGAAACTTGTTGACCAAAAACAGTTAACAAATAAACCAAGTTAGCAAATGATAAAAGAAAACGCAAAACGCTAAAACATCACCCTGCTAGCAACTAGATCAAACCATCTAACAATACTTAAGATGAAAATAAAAGTGACTACAATAATAACTTTCCTCTTTAATTCTGATTACTTACGATAGAAAGAGAAGGAATTCAGTTATGATGTGTTTTGTGCTGCTGCCATCTATTATCAAATAAAAACATTAAAAATTACAGAACTACTAGACTGCTACGAAACGTTTTGAGAAGAATGGCGCACAATTACCCATAGACACAGTAATAGTTAAATTTTATTATTATCTTTTTTACAATTTTTACTTTTTATAACTATACAGTCAGAGAAAAAATTCAATTATTATGAGAAGAAAAATTATCATATATATATTTTTTGGCAGGATCTTGACTTGTAATCCCACCAACTACTTCACTGATACCCAGTACCAATGCTCTTCAGAATGTCATTAATGAGATGCTTACTTTAAATTTTTATCTATTTTTAACTTCTCTCGTTTCTGTATTAGCAAATTTAAAAGAAATCAGGAATACTTCAGCATGTCTATTTAAAATAAATATATTTTTGACAAAAATAATTTTAAATATCATTTTTGCTCAAATAGTAATTCAAATAAATGAGTTACTGCCTTAAAACTTAATTTTTATTATTTGTCCCAATTAAGCGGAAAAACTAGATGTAGGTTTTAAAAGAAATTTAATGCATACTAAGCGGTAAATTTAAGTAACTAATGTGTTTTTAGTGCGACGTTTCACTGCTTACTTTTTTTTTTTTCAGGAAAAAGGATTGTAGTGATAAAATGATGGTATTTTCTTTTTTCAGCTCATCGTATGCTAAACAAGATATTAAAATTGCTAGAAATTAACAGCAAAATTTTAAAGAAGAGTTTAATTTAAGCCAGAGCCAGATTTAAAACATACTAAATTCAGTAATTACCAATTTGGTACTTACGTATTAACGACACCGCAGCTACAGATTTGACTGTTTTGAAGTGCCGCCAATCTACACCTAAAATTTCTGCGACGAATCATAAAATAAAACACTTTTTTTAAATTCAAAACACTTTATTTAAAAACAAAGTAGTCAATAGGATTTCGGTGGAAAATGGGCCAATATGGAGTTTAACATAGATTCAAAACAGTCTATTTTCTTTCACCTGATGCTGTCGCCGTATGAACTCTGATAAATAAGATTCCAAATGATGTCTCGCTGTCCCCCTATGTCTTTTGTTCCTTCATTTAGCACTGCCCCACATTCTCTCAACTGTTTGTGTATGAATTCCTGTATCAGAATCAATAAAATTGCATTTATGATTAACTTTAGAATGTAGGAACCCTTCTATTTATATTCTGTTTGTTTAGTAACCTTTCCAACTGTCAGAATAAATTACCATCTGCAATGTTTTCAATAATTTTATCAAGAAGGGTAGAGCCAGTTCTATTAGGAACAGTGACAGCAAAGAATATTTTGTTTCTCTGCATATACCACCAAACACCCACTGTTCCGGTAATACTCGACCACAATTATTTTTACGTTTAGTAAACAAACTTTCATCAATTTCCACAATACAATCTGGTCCACCTACCTTCTTGTTTGGTTTATTCTCAATATCCAACACACATAATTCACGCATGTAACTGTTCCAATCTATGACAGTTTTATCCGATAAATTAAGTTGATTTTCACAAAATTTAATCGACATTAAGTCCCACTTGCTGCTTAAATTGCATTTCCAAAACTTACGTTTACCAAAATAAAATTTCATGTCATGGGAATTGGTACATTTTCGTTTTTTTTTTTTGTTTTTTTTTTTGGTAAAATATTTCGCTCCTGAAAAAATAAAATTGCATCTTAATCTGTTTTTGGCAAATCCCAAATACGCATTTTCGTAGCACTAAAAATGGCGCCAAAAGTCAGCAAACAACAAGGCAACAAGGAATCCAAAAGATAACTGCGTACGAACAAGATTGCTTTTTATTGGCGCATTAGTGCAACTTCTGCTGCGGCGGCGTTAATACCTAAGTACCTAAAAGGGAAATCAATTTATGCTTGTTGTTGCACCATTCATTGGAATTATTTAATTGAGAGAATGAATCTTAATTGGCAGTCTTAATTTTCGAAGTTTCTAGCTCTCTAATTAGTAGCGTCTATAATTTGGCTTGCTTCCTAAAACTAAATGGTTAGGTCTTTGCTTGCAAAGTGCACGTATGCACGAAAGATTTGAATTTGCTTTTAAATATTATTTTTCCATAGAAAGGTTATCCTTCCAGAAACAATAGGATTATATAGATTATTTGTACAGTACCCGAAGCTTTAAATACTGCATGGATTTTACAGACAGCAATGTCGAACGGGTCTTCAGCCCATTTTACTCTTCATTTACTCTCTTTTTACTTCCTTTCATTGTATTTTAACTTCTTTAATGAAAACCTGTAAGGCCTGTGGACTGGGAGTAGTTTTCACACATCTTCATCCCAAGGAAAAGGCTCTCACGAAGCCTGGACTTTTCAACGCCACATAACACACTGCGATGAATAATCGAATCTCTCATCGTCGGTAAGAACATGAAGAACTGCGCGAAAGTGTAGAGGAAGCCTTTCGAAAGAACCTTTCAAATGTTCCTCAACATCTCAAACAGGGCATTGAGATATCTGTGTGTACAGTACACAGCACAGAGGCAATAGAATCCTAGTTAATATACTTTAGTATTAAACTCTAAGTATACGCTAAATAAATAAACTAAAATTACACAGATATTGCTCTCTGTGATACTCAGACATAGAAATATGGGGACTTCCCGAACACAGCGCAGCATCTTTTACTCGGCAATCTTAAAATCCGTTCTCTACAAGGTAAAAAGTAGAGACTCATGTTGTTCTTGGTGGAAAACAAAAGTTGGCATATCAGCTTTTGTACAACAACCTGCATGCATACTTTCACCAGCATTTTCAAAATCCTATAATGCGTTGTGCTTATCTCCTAGTCATATAATATTATTACTGCATATTTATAACTTATATTTTTTCAAGTCTCTACACGGATGTGAAAACGGGGGGAAAGCTATGAAAATACCAAAGCAGGCAGGTGGTTCGTTAGAATTTAAGCCAGTGTCAAACTATAAGTTATTCAGCAATCTTACAGCTGGGCCACTCGTGAGTTGCTTAGCTACGGAAGGAAAGGAGAGAATTTGTTTAATCGAATGTGATTTGGTTTAGTTCACTATGGCAAAGCACACCAAGTCGATCTACCTAAAGCGAGGGATGCCTTCTCGGAGGGCATTTTAAGGAAAACTGGCTGGTATATACACGTTAGACATGGGAAAAACCACGAAAACGCCTATCCAGCCAGCCCTTTCGCCTGGAATCGAACCCAGGCTGAAAATACCAGTGTTCAGGGATTTTACCACTCGGCCGCTAATCGGCCTTTAATAAAATGTGAGAAACTGGGCAAAGGCTATCTGTCTAATGAAAGAGATGCTCTCACGACGAATTTTTAAGATAAAATGCTTTTATTCAAGTTACACACAAGTAAAACAGTCAACCAAACGCTCGCCAAGAATCCAACTCGAGGTGAATAACGAGCTCAGCGGTCCTATTGGCTCCTGTAACTACAGAGCTCAACATTTCAGGTTTATTGTGATTCAAGTTTGTTTATTAAGCTTTTAGAAAGCAATCTACATTACGAGGCGGGCTTTCTTAGCGAGCGGCAAATTTTATTTGAATTAAACATGGGATAAACCACTTTTCACATGCATTCAGCTTGTTCAGTCTCCAAGATTCGATCTCGGGAATAACTGTAGTCATGTTGTAATCTTATTCACCTCACCACTGTGAGCGGTTATGCTTCAAAGGGCTAAAATATGTCATAGACTTGCTATAGTCCTATTAAAGTAATCTATATAGGCGAGTATTTAATTTTTGTAATGCAACACATACTTTAACACCTTAAAACTAGTAATGTTCGGAAAGAGAAACATGCACATTAAATATCTGAAAACCATTTGGTCTAGTTTTATTTTGATTATGACAAAACCCTCGAGGGCCAGCCATCTGCCTAAGGGAAGAGATGCCTTCGTGGAGGGTTTTCTAAGGGAAACTGGCTCGAATACACGTTATACATGGGCCAGCTCATATACACGTTTCCCACGTTACACAACGCCCAAGCAGCCAGCTCGTTCGTGGGGATTCGAATTCCGCAAAGAACTACCAGTATTCATCGACTTTACCGCTCGGCTGCTGATAACCTGAAAACCATGTGAACAATTTAGACCTTCAACACTGATAGAATTGCAGCAAGCTATCTATTCGAAAGGGGACTATTCGATGGTTCAGTATTGAAATACTAGCCACCAAAATTCCAAACAATTTAATAAAACATATTTCCAAATGATAAAATGCATAAAAATAAATGTATAATACAGAGTGCTTATAAAGTCCCGGACCCATTTTGATGTTAAATAACTCATAAGATAATAAAGATATAAACAAACTTATGGCATTTATTGATGGACTAACTTATATATTTTCCTTTTCAGGTTTGAATATCTTTACTTTTGTAAATATCGTCTGCGCATGTGGTTAATTTCAGATGATTTCATTTTCCAGTCTAAATATCTGTACTTTTCTAAATATCGTCTGCTTATTAATTGAATTTTTCTCTTTTGTTTTTGGCAACTTTTGCGCATATGGGGATCTGAAAAGTCCCATGAATACCGTGAGGCACAAAGGGATTGCCCAAAGGTTAATGTGTGGTGTGGTCTAATGCACGACCGAGTCATTGGGTCTTTCTTTTTTACAGAAAAGACGGTCTCACAACTAGAAGAGCTTCAGTCACACGTCTTTCTGCAACAAGATGGTGCACCACCTCATTGGAGTACCATCGTTCGTAGTTCTTTGAATGACCATTTTACAGGAAGATGGATTGGGCGAGGAAGTCCAATTCCTTGGCCACCCAGATCACCTGATATAACACCGCTGGACTTTAATCTTTGGGGATTTGTAAAGGACAACGTTTACAGGAGGAGAGTGTCGAACATGGATGACCTAAAAGCCAGAATTACAACCGCAATAGCCTCTGTGGATGCCGACATGCTTGCCGGTACCTGGCGTCAAATTGAATATCGACTTGATATTCTCCGTGCGACGAAGGGGACACACGTGGAAGTTCACAGACAAGAGTCATGAAACTTTGAGTCTATCTAACCATTTATGTTATTAATTTTAATCCATCTTTATTATTTTATGAGTTATTAAACATCAAAATGGGTCCAGGACTTAATAAACACCCTGTATAATGAGTATGCATAAAAATAAATATACATAATTCTCTTAGCGCACATGTCCAAACGGTAACTCGAGTGACTTTTAAAAGTTTATAGTATGAAAAATGTAACTGAGTCACCTGATAAAAATTTCCGCGAGTAGTCAACACCGTTCTGGCAAGAAGCATTTAAATTTGTTTCTGAAGCAAGTAATATTCAAATTTTAATTAGCTTCAATTAAAAATAGTTATTCGGAAATACTTTTTTCTCAAAACAAAACGCGCGCGTTAAGAACGCGTAAAAAAATAAGTTTCAGTTTTATATTTAATTCCAGAATTAATGTCTGTACAATGATCCTTTCATCGTAGCTCTGCAGCTTGAATAATCATGATGGAGGATTACTAAAAGTAGATGATTATAGCGGAGCACTCGAGGGCTATTAATTTTAATAGATGCATCTTCGCTAAGGGTTTTCTAATGAGCACAGGCTTCTGTTCTCACTACGTGTGGGGAAATCAGATAATACCATCACTAGCTAACACTGTTTGAAATCAGACTGCAATAGTGAAAATGAAATCTGATTTTCCACAAATATCAACAAAGGTATAGTTATTAAAAGATCGAATGTGCCGCCGAAATTCTTTTTACCGTTCAGCCCTTAAATTTAGAAATTTAAGTCAAGACCTAAATTGTAATATAATTTCTTTGAAATTTCTCGCACTGCATGCGGAAAACTGCACATTGCTCTTTTAAATGCTTAACCAAAATCCTTCAATTTTTTTATTTAGCGTGTCCTACTCTAGCAGGTCTTAAGTATCGTTTCGAAGGTTCTAACTTAATATTGTTACGGATTTCATATTTATTTAGCTATTTATTTAGAATTTTAATTAAAGTTGCTTTATTTTCGAGTGCAACGCAGACGATTTTTGAAGAGAAAGCTACGTTGGAAAAATAAAAATAAAAGAGCGCTTGCATTTAATATTTAATAAATAAATATCTCATAATTATTGTTGCCATCCAGGAAAATCGAGATTGTTCTAGTGATAATTAAAAAGTTTATAAAAGCCGAATTGAAACACCTCATCTCAGTTGTTGTTGTAGCTGTTTAAAGCGAACTGCTGTTTGTTTACTTTATGCTGTAGCGATTTCGCTGTGAGATAGAATAGTTTAACTGTTTTTAACTGAGTTTTGCTAAACGTTTAAGATAATTGTGATATTGTTCGAATATCTCTGAAGAAATATTTCAGCATTTTGATTTATTTCTTGTGGAAAGAATAAATTTTTGTTAACTTTTTAACGACTTGTGCATTCAATCCATAAAGAACCCGTACGCACGCAACAATATGAAAATTATTAATCAGACGTCTAGTATTTGACTTATTAACTTAAACTATAACCAGCAAAATGACCAATTAAATACTATTTTTCAATCAAATCAAAGCTATAACAACATTGCAAATATTTTAATTGTATAAGGGTCTAAGGTGAAATGTATTAAGCAAGGCAGACAGTCTAAACACCTGACACTTCGACGTATAAAGCATTTCTGTGTATCTTTCAAAAAGCATTGGGGCAAAGAAATTTTGATAACCATTCTCTTTCTGCCTCTGTACAAGAAAACATACCGGATGACAATCACCTGAAATTTTTCTTTCGAGCTCTCAGTGCATCAATTTTGCTGGCTATGAGTTCTTCGCTTTAGCAGCTATGCAATTAATGACAAAGTATAGTTTACAGAACTTGCTGTGGTGGGAACCAGCGCACGGCCAACACCAAAGGAGGTGCTTTGTCAAAATGGTAATTGCGCTTAGCCATAAAAAGTAGCAAACTTAATCTTCCAATCTGTAATGTGAAAATTTCAAATGTAGTCAAAGGGTTATGGGGACTTCACTTTAACAAGAATCAAAATTAGAAGTTAGAGCTGTCTAAACAGTTTAGTGGGTTCTAAAGAATGGCACTGGGAACGTGTTGTTGACAAAAGTTATACCCAAGAAAATGCAAGCCGGGATAACAGGTACCGTTAAACATTACGCGCATTTATAAATCCCACACCAGATAATAGTTAAGGAAATAGTTTTATAATAAGTAAGAACTAACTAAACTTGTTGGTTTGGAAAAGTTGTGGCTTTACTAAATCCACAAAATTGATTTTCATTTATAAAGAAACAAATTAAGCATTGATTCACTGTCTTATTCAAAAGTGCACTTTTTCGGAAGTTTCTAGAGAAAACACTAAAAATAGTCTCACATAAAATTGATAAAAGTAACTTTTATTACGCATTCTACTATTTTTTTTCCTCATGTTAAAATATCTGAAACAGCATTAGCTGCATTTGCAATCTAACGAAAATATTGTAAAACGCCAATAAAGAACATAAACATTAAAAGCCTCAGTTATCAAGAAAAAATATAATACTGAGATTTTTTTCAGAGTAAAAACTATGCTAAAAAATTGCTTTGTTCAAACTCCGTGTAAAATTATGTCTAATAGATTATAGCGGAAATATTTCCGCTTTTTATTCTTAAATTTCAATGCAAGTTTTTGAGCACCTGATTTTGCAACAGATTCGAGATCCGTGGCAGTGACTGCTCTGTGCGCATGTATCTTGAGCAAGAAACCAGAAGAAGCATATGCCAGGTGGTGGACATTCTGGATCCACTGATGTTTCGGAGATGTTTTCAGCGAGAGTTGGACGTACTGTCGTAACATTCACTTCTTTAGTGGTTAAGTCTTCCGTTGCAATCTTTTCCTTTTGCATTTGTTGAGAATCTCTTACGGCAGACTCCGAGAAAGGTTCAAGCTCATCGAGATATTCCAAGTTAGTTACCGCGACTTTAATATCTCCGGAAGAGATCAGTTTTTCCTCTGATAAATTATGATTAGATTGAAGAACGGGTTCTTCAGGAATAAATACTTCATCTATCAAAGAATTGTAATTTTCTTCGATCGTTGCATGCTTAATGGACAATTCATCCGTAAAATTCGATATGTGCATCAGTGTATTAGCACTTTTGTTTATCTCAGTTTGTGTTATATATTCAGAATCAGTATTTGAAACCTCTTCTAAGACATTTTCATATTCCATATCTTCTGTTATTACCTTCTCATGTTCATTACTTCCCGAGACTGTCAGTTCCAGAGCTAGATTCTCAGCAGATGAAAAATTGCTTGTAACACTAGGTGCAGGCATATTTGAAAATAATGGATTTACATCAACCGAAGTATTATGGAATTCCGAAACAATAACTGGAAGAGTTTCCAACTTTATATCACTTTCAGATATATCTAAATCGAATGCCATTTCAGTAGAATTTTCATTAATGTTTATGCTTTGATTTTCAACGTTAGAGTCTTTCAATAACCTTTCTGATAAACTGAAAGAAACAGATGTAAAATTTGATAAATGCTCACTAGCAAAATTGGAGGAACCATTCATACCTGAAAAAGGAAAAAGAAATTACAGTTTAGAAACTGGCATTCAATGTGAAACAGCAAACTAAATAAATAAGTATAAAGCAAAAGACTAAAACGCTATTTCCTTTTAGATAAAATTTTCGTAGATTAATGATTACTTATAGAAAGGCAAAGTATGCTAGGACTATCTGCTTCAAGGTAGAAGCTTTCGCAGAGAACATTTCAAGATAAATTGGCTCATATTCGCGTTACACTTTAGGAAAACCACGAAACTTCCTGAGTCGATCTGTCAAATCTACCTCGCTCGGCAGCTGGTGGCTTTTATTAAACTTTTATTTAGTTTACTCATGATTTTTCACTGTGGTGGATATTTATCTTACTTCGTGCTAAGTTGACGATTTCAAATTTTGCACACACACTGTTTGATGACAATGCAGTGAAGCGAATTTTTTCAATATTCAATACACATTTTTAACGATTTTTCGCGGATGTCTTCGTTTAGGAAATACGCTAAAAATATCAGAATTTTACTGTTTTCATCATCACATAGAGCGAAGACAAATCTTTAAAAAAGAACTTATTTCTTAACTGAAATTTAATTTCTGAACTTTTGGCAAATTTTCGAAAATCGCTCGATTTGTTTTATTGTTTGACGTCCATTATTTTAAAATTTCAACATCTGAAAATGTATAGGGTATAAAATTTTGAATTTTTTTGAAAATTGTTTTCTTTATTTCAGTTTTCGGTAATGACATGTAAATTGAGACTAGAAAGCAGAAAATAAAGCAAAAAAGGTTTTTATGCGATAAGCCTTTATTTAAAATGTTTACGCTAATTAATGAACTCAAAACAGGAAAATAATTTATCATACTTTTATGGGAAAGGAGATTAAACAATTCTTTTCTCAAAATTCATTTACAATTTTACATCACGAATTGTAAAAGTATGTGGATCACTTGATAATAATGCATGAATAATTACTTATTAAGAATATATTTCGGAATTTATTCTTATAGAATGTGCCGATGCTTTTATTATTCGTGACATAAAATCGTACATGAATTTTGTAAAGAAATAAATCACATAAATAGTAGAAATAAATTTCCCCATAAATTTGTATAATTTTTTTTCTTTGAATTTTTTGATTATCATGTCCGTTTAAATAAAAGTATATTGTATAAAAAAAACCTTTAATTTTATTTTATTAAAATTTATCCAGTTTACACATAACTTTTTAATCTCGGCATTAAAACAACTTATTTTTAAAAGTTTGTGTAGCAAGCTATTTTAATTACTAAATCTAGGATTCACGGTTTTATGCAATATTTTTCAACATAAAAATACATTTACTGTAGTATTGCAGACGTTATTTTTTATTAAATTTCTTGCTGTAAAAACATTAGAGATGCATATAAAGTCAAAATTATAGAAACTGAATTTCAATATATATATGCTTAGTACAAGTAAATTCGTTCGTAGGCCCAACAGTGGTAAAACAGTAAAAATCGATGAATACTAGTAGTTCGTTCT
Source organism: Stegodyphus mimosarum (assembly GCA_000611955.2). Lineage (NCBI taxonomy): Eukaryota > Metazoa > Arthropoda > Arachnida > Araneae > Eresidae > Stegodyphus > Stegodyphus mimosarum. The sequence goes on from KK117462.1 coordinate 637,914, forward strand.
GGATCCAAATGCTGGAGTACGGGTTGCTGCATGCCAAGTTTCCTGGATTCACTTATGCGTAACTTGGTTATAAACCCATTTTCTGTAGAAAATACTCCCTGAATAAATCTTTGCTCTTAGGCAAATAGCCCTCAAGTGATTTCCGGTAGTCTAAATAATTCTGTCTAATCTGGGAAAGTGTTTTGTGCGAGATGCAAAACTTCAAACTTTAACATGCTAAAAAATATTTTTAAAAAAATTTCCTTATGGTGAGTTATGTTTTACCAATAACAGAATGGTAACAAAATGAAATTTATAAAAAATTAACAAAATTTCAAATATTTCAAACTTAAAATCGCTGACCAAAAAAGGTTTGTAAAGTAATTCCATAAAGAAAAACAATTGCTTAAGGTAATATAATTAAAGCCTTGCTTGTTTAATAAATTATAATAAAGATTAACTGTAACAAAGCGTTTGAAAGCTATCTGCCCAAAAGGAGTGCTATGTCATCGTAATGGAGTTTCTGGTGAAACAGGCTCACATTTATGCTACGCACATGAAACCCGCTAAACGCCCTAACAAGCCAGTCGTTAGGCAGAAATTCCGTCTCAAAAGAAACTACTTGTGATTCAGCGATGTTATCCAGTCGGCCACTGATCTTCATTTAAGGCAATGCTAAGACCTTACTTAGCTCGTTTTTAAATAAACTAATCTAAATCTATCAATATTTTGTTGCAACAACGAGCTTGGTCAAATGTAAAACATGCAAGTTTTTTTTTTTTTTTTTTTGTATAAATGCTTTTTATACTCTACCTTACATAAAGAACGTCGTTTTATGAAGTAATGCTTTTTTAAGCATTCCTTAAGCAGATCAACCATATACAGCCAAACAGCTGCAGAAAACATTGTTTAAACTTCACACAATAACAATTCCCAGTGGTCTATATTACGCAGTGATCAATTAAAGGAGCCTGGAATTTGAACGATACATTGATAAACAAATTTTCATTTTGAAAACATGTTAAATGTTACATTTCTCTTCAAATTGCAAAGCATGCTGTCCTAAAATTTTATTACATTAATAAAAAAAAAACTGAAGAATTTTGGAATGATATTCTTTGATTGATGATCTTTTCATTATTCTAAACAAATATTCCACTGCTCTTAGTATCAGTTTTAAGTTTATCTATTTTGTTTCGAAAAAGGATTTGAAAATCATCCGAAAAGCCAAAATTTGCTGACCTGTTTACATAACAAAACCCTCCGATTAATGACTACCATTTTAAAAATAATTAAATTACAAGAGAAATATATAAAAAGTAAATAAAAAGTTAACCGACTTTTTTCACAATGACTTAGTAAACTGATTACATAACTAATTTGAGATACTTACAAATGCAGGATGTTTTAGAGAAACCTAGCATTATCTTGTGAGAAATTTTAATTATACTGGCTACGGAAAATTGAAAAGGGTTGGAATGCGCTTTAGCCCACTACTTGGCGGCGGTTGTTTTTGAATGAGGAATTAACGCGCCAACATGGGTACCTCCGTATATCCGCCAACATGGCTGACTGTTTGTACGTTGCCTACATTGTGCAATTCGCTGAAGTTTTTTTTAAGTTTAAAAGGAACGCTGTGCACATGGCATTTTCTTGTAATTTATTTTCGTTATTTTAGCTTATTTTTTTCATTTGTGCACGTTGCGTACATTGTGCAATTCACTGAAGTTTTTTTTAAGTTTAAAAGGAACACTGTGCACATGGTATTTTCTTGTAATTTATTTTCGTTATTTTAGCTTATTTTGTTCATTTGTGTACGTTGCCTACATTGTGCAATTTGCAAATTTTTTTTTTTAAGTTAAAACGGAACGGTGTGTACATGGTATCGTTTGTAATTTTAATGCCGTTTTAAAAAAAATTCCTTCTTTCTTGGATGCCATTTTGGTTACGTTTTCGCGGAGCGTGTCGGGAAGGTTATGTAACGGCATAAAATGTGTAAGTATTACAACATAAAATGTAAATAATTAATTTAAACCTAAGTGACAAATATTTTAATGATCGTAATGTTCGTTTTGCATATTATTTTATTATCTTTTTGTGGCAACAGTTTCCATACTAATTTATGATTTAGAATTCTATGTTTTGTTTACGATAGGTTTTCGCGGAGCTTGTCGGGAAGGTTGCAATTGCAAAGACGTTTCGCAGAAACGCGCCGAATTGGCAATTTTCAAAACATCGCCAAGCAGTGGGCTAAAGCGCATTTTCACCCGCATTTCTTCTTCAAATGCAATTCGCAAATACAACTATTTCGTAATATGAGTTAACAGTAAACAAAACTTTTCTACTATTCAAGCTCTTAAAGATCATTATTCCACAGCCTGATGGTCGTGATACACTTGAATTTAAGAAAAACTTGCAATTTACTTGCCCTAATTCGATAAATACAGATAACCATAAAATGTTAAAGCTAATTCGCTGAAACATTAAAAATTAAATTTTCAGTTTACAGATTTGGTGCCAGAAAAGAACATGAATTTTTTGAATACTTTAAAATAGCAGCATAACATTTTCATATTTGAAAGTGAAGCATAGAAAAAATTTCGAGGCATTCTTTTTCAAGTTTAGCGACTAAGTTTATTTACGACATTTATTTAAGTGCATTTTATTTGTAATATTGTTAAGTGCACGAGTTTTTAAAACTATTCGCAAACATTTCTATTTTTGATATTCCGTTTAATATCCATCATGGTTATACGACTCATTTCATCACACAATACTTACCAATAATAATGTAAATAACATTCAATAACTTAAAATGAATAATGTAAATAACATTCAATAACTTAAAATGAATAATGTAAATAACATTCAATAACTTAAAATGAATAATGTAAATAACATTCAATAACTTAAAACTACTTCGTATGCCATGGTAATGGAAAAATTTCATTTTCACTTCTCTTGAGATATTCTCATTTTTGATGTTATAAATGTCAGAACAGTCTTGCTTTTTTTGGCCTTTGGAACTTAAAAAGTTTTAACAGCTCTTTAAGGAAATATATTGATACTTGAATTTTCGCATCGTTAATTTTCGACAAATAAAAACTGTCGCCAAACAGTGAGATTTAGCGCCAGTAATGCATACGCTTAACATTAACACGCTCACAAGATATTGCACTTTGGTAACTCAAATTTTAGCTCAAACGTTAGCTAACTTTGGTAACTCAAAAGCTTTGGTTTTATGCAACTAATTGTCAGTAAGGCAAATCAGTTTGTCGAAAAAACATATTAGTGAAATAATATTTCTATATTTGGTAAAAGTTTACAATTGGGCGGCCCTTGTTTTTTTGGCGATTCTTTTTTGACGCCAAGATCTACGCCAGGAAGGCATAATTTCAAGATGTTCGCTACAAAAAACCAAGATATGAAGTTAAAGAATTGTACAAACTCGATGTTCATGTACACATCGATCTATTTTCACTTAAAAAAATCAGAGAATTGCACAAACTGGACATTGCGCACTGCCTTGACTTTGTCCATGTACACATTGATATATTTTCACTTAAAAAAAATCAGGAAGCTAAAACCAAGTTAAAACTATCATGGTAACCAGAAATGGGGTTTCATCCCCAAAATTGAACAAGCATTGAAGAGGCATCCAATTCTACAGTAGAGTCCTATATTTCTCTTGCATTATAAAAAATTAAAATTTGGGACCTACCTTTTACGAAACAACATTCAGGTATAAATAGACGGGGCATCATAATTTCACTATAGATTTTAAAGGTATGGCCCCACCGCTCTAACTGTGCAACTCCACCCCAATTTTGAAGAGTACAACCCGGGAGAGTGGCGATCTCAGAATCTTCCACCCTCTTTCCTTACCACCACACCCACACCAGTGGGTTTTCGGTTCGCCATGTGTTTTGAGTGCTCCCTTACCACACAAACACTCCTTCTCCAGTATTCAAACCTGGGCCCACCGGTACGGCAATCAGTGTCAGTAACCACTATAGCAAGTATTTTCGTTCAAGTTGCTGGTTTCGTTACACTGAGGTACATGCTCGAAGCATTGAAAGACTCTGGAGCTCGAAGCATTGAAAGACTCTGGAACTTGGCAAAATGGCACAGCAAAACGTGATAACATTAAGATTCCTATTTAAGGAAATGTACGTGGTGACGAGTTCACAAATGAAGTCACAGTTTTGTTAATACATTAAATGCCATTCAGGATTTATGCCGCTTGAATGATTCCCATTACTTTCAGTAAAGTTTTACATGGATGAAATACATTAGGCATAACATATGGGGAAAGTACAGAATCACCCACTGCTTGGCGCCTTTTTAAGATCGGTATTCATGTACACATCCACCTATTTTTACTTAAAAAAAATCATCCCAGAATTGCACAAACTCGGCACTGCGAACTTCCTTGACTTTGTCCATGTACACATCGATTTATTTTCACTTAAAAAGTGAAAAGAAATTGACAAAATCCAATTCTTACTCTTGTAAGAAGCGCCAAAGAAGTGGGCGATTCTGCACTTTACCGTAATATATAATGAAAATGCGACAATACACGTAAAATTATATTTGTCATATGATCTCAAAGTTTGAACTCACATGTATTAAAATTTTTAAATGCTGTATCCTATTTCTTATCCAATTAAGAATTCCTATTTATTACCCAAGGTACTTACGTAAACACCCATCGATCATTTTTTCCCATTAAAGAAAAGATGCCAAACTACGCGATTTTTCGCCAAAAATGGAAATGTCTTTTACAAATACGCTGGGTTTGGTGTAACCTTGATTACACGTGTTAGTTATTATTCGTAAGTAAAGACTCCTTTTTTTCCTCTCTATCACGCATTTTAGGGAGGGAAAAAAATTATTAAAATTTGGGACATGCCTACTACAGAAGAGTATGCTGTTGAATATTTCCAAAAGTATGGAATTTTACCGGCCTCAAAGAAAATGCGTTAATGGCCACGATATGGCGCTTTATTTAAAAACTGAGAAGCAATGGTGTTGCAACTTTAAGGCTTGTGCGAAGCGAGTGTCAATTCGACAGGGAACGTGGTTCGAGGTTTTGGCGCGATTGGCACCTTTTCTTGTAGTCGACGAGATTTTTGGTAAGTGCGTTATCCAATTAAATAAAGATTAAACAAAGATTTTGATTATCTAATAAAATATTGAGCAATTTATTCCTTCAAACTTCCATCAGAAGGGCCCGCCACCAACCGAGAGGTAAAATCGCTGAACACTAGGCAAATAGCCCTTGAATGCTTTGCCGTAAGTAAATAAACCAAATCAAATCTTCTACCAGAATGTTTGGCGCAAGTTTAGCGTTACTTGCGCCAGATTTCACCGTCACCCGCAAAATATAGATTTATACGTAGTACATGCTATTTCATTTATTTAATTAACGAAATAAAATAATGTGATCCTAAGTAAAATACCAATTACGGAGGTAGGGGAAAATAAACACTAACGCAGCTCGAAAAACTAATTTACTTCAAAAGATTTACATGCTGTACGAAAGATTAAATATTAAAAAAAATGGTTATGAAACTTCCATTTTTGCTAACTATATATGGTTGTACAAGACGGAAGACTGGATTGGTTTATTCAGTTATGACAAAGTACTCGTGGGCTATCTGCTTAAGGGGAGGGATGTCATTGTGCAGGAATTCTTAAAAAAAATTGGCTCGTAACACAACAAAATGGAAGAATTATTCGACGACATTTGTCGTGAAACAAGCGAGTGATTTTAGATAATGTTTGAAAATAATGTTGCAAAAATTTTTGGAGGCAAATTATAACTTTGCAGAGATATTTATTTTATATTATTCAATAATATTTACGTATTTCTGGGAGAAATATTCGCCGTAATAGTAGATAAAGGTTATGAAAATGTCACTGGAGATATTTTGCCGCCAAAATGAATTACTGCCAAGAAATATAAGCTGGAATAACCGATAAGTACTAATAACTTTGGGTAAAAGTTTACAAATGGGTGCCCCTTGTTTTTTTAGCCAATCTTTTTTCACGCCAAGATCGGCGCCAGGAAGTCACAATTTCAAGATGGCCGCTACTCAAAACCAAAATAAGAAGTCAAAGAACTTCGTGTTCATGTACACGTCGACCTATTTTCACTTAAAAAATATTAAGAATTGCACAAACTAGTCATTGCACATTGCCTTGACTTTGTCTAGGTACACATCGATTTATTTTCACTTAAAAAAATCGAGAAGCTAAAACCAAGTAAAAACTCTCATCGTAACCAGAAATGGGATTTCATCGCCAAAACTGAACAAAATTTTTCGCCAATCGAAAGGGCACCCAATTCTACACTAGAGCCCAACTTTTTCTTACGAGTAACGTCTTTTTTTCGTAACTATCACTTTCGAAGAAAATACTGAGCACATTTTATGCTGAAATGAAATCATTTCTATAAATAATTGATAACCTGATGCTCTCAAAAGTATAATCTCTTTTCGTTTGCCAGTCAGTCTATCCGACTTTGGTATACTAATTAAAGGTTAAATCTAACCTACAATTGGCGATCAAAAATATAAACGCCTTTCTGGTTTGCCAACCTAATACCAAAAATTATAAACGCCGAACTCCTAAACTTAAGTTCGAAATTAGAAGACTTTCGAAAATTCAATAGGAAAAAATTAATTTTTGGCTGCATGTTTTTAAAAAATATTTATTAATTTGTTTTTGATACTATAGAAATAAGCCAAAATACTTTTATTTCTGAATTATGAAATAACAAGCGTAATAAAAATAAAGAAATTTATATTTCACATCTCTTTTAGACTAAAAAAAATTACAAATACAATATTTGACCCCTCTCCAAATAAAGGCAGGAGCATAAACGAAGCAAAAACATTCGTGTGATTATGTGCGTAATATACAAAACATTTTTAACGCTCTGTTAATCTCACTTTATCTAAAAGGTAAAAAAAAAAAAAAAAAAAAAATTTTTAAACTAAAAAGAAAAAAAAAAAAAAGAAACATTTTTATTATTATGTATTTTATAGGTTTTGAAACAGGCAGTTTGCCTTTGAAAAAGTTTATATGCTCCCTTTTAATGCAGTTTTTTGATTTTTCTGTACAAATTCATTAATCATAATAAATGAAAAATTATTGAAACGTTGCTTCACAATGCGCAAGCCTTCTTATATGACTGGAGGTATGAAACAATGCTTAAAAGACTTACCAGAGATTGCGGTTGTTGCCTTTAGAACTTTTTCTTCCCCTTCAGCAAATCCGTTTTCAGACATATTATTCAAAGCCGTTGATATCACTTCTGGGTTGTCATGCTCTTCAGCAGTTTCGGCCTTGAAATCTTCATCAAGAAGTTTAGCTAAATTTGACAGCAGAATGTTTTCATTCGCATCAGTATTACTAACTGTCTGTTTTTCACAACCTAAATTTTGGAACTTATCTTGAGGAACAATTTCTTTAGGACATCTGAATTCTCGCAACACGATGGCTTCGTTGATATATAAACTACAAAAATAAATGAAAATTAACGCGCTCAAGCTCATTCTGCATGCCATCTTCTCTCGATGGATGACGTACGACGATAGCTGGAAGGTCCACTGAAGAAATCTTCAGTTACATTTCACGCTATAAGAAAGAGGTGCTAAATCGATGTAAAGCTGATAAATAATCGATAATATTAATTTCAAAGTTAAATCATATTCTGAAAGACAAACATAGGTTGCTTAAAATTGGTGAGTATATTTTCAGTAATTTATTACACAAAAAAGGGAGATATATATCATAGCCATACCGGAAGTAATATAATCTACAAAGTATTTTACATCATATTAGATGAGGTAAAAACCTACCTGCTATACTGGATATGCTACAGGAATAAACAAATAATTTTTTAAATTGTTGTTATGATCACTTGTTTCAAATCCACGACTTCTTTTCTCATAGGCCTCCGTCAAAAATTGTTCTCACTATTATTCCTCTCTATCTGATTGATGTTTCTAGCCTCTCTTATTTTCTGTGCCTGCAGAGTTGAGGTCCGGTTACGAGGTTATTTGGTATTCATGATAAAGCACATGAAGGCTATCTACTTAAGGATACCTTCGAGAAGGACTTTTCAAAAGGAAATTGACTCATATTAACATTGCACAGGTGTAAAAGCACGAAACCTCCCATACAGCCAAATCGTTCATCATAATTTGCGAACTACTAGTGCTTAGCCATATTACCGTTCGGCTGCATGAAATCCGGAACTCTCAGATTGAATTATTGAAGTTATTGTGACGATCACAAAAATATGTATTACCCTCTGGACATTCGTGAAGTTACGCAAAGTTCCTGCATTTAGATGATGTGATATCATTTGATGTGGTGTGAAGAAAAGTGCCTACACATTTTCTTCCACGCGAAATGAATAAGGGCTTAATATTTATCATATTATTTGAGTAATAAAATGATTGAAAATATTCAATTCCCAACCAGTATAATATTTTCAAGTAATTTTCTTCTAAAGTTACAAAAGATTTCATGTTAATATTTCTGTGATAATATGTACTATTTCTTCCTTACATTATCTGCAAATTGATTCAGTATTTCCTATATGAGCTTTCAAAACAAGCCCAGCATACACCAACAGCCTTTATTCGCATAGGAATATATATTTGGAAATACATGTTTTAGAAGTAAAGGAATAAGAAGAATCAAAAGAGCACAAACAGAAAAATGTGAAAGGTTTTAGACTTTGTTCAATAAGTTCGCGGAGCGCCACCTATTCGCCAATATTAGATCTAAAACTTCGATGCCATTTTCATATTTGTTCTTTCTTAGGAACACGTCAAAAGTTTCATTTCGATCTGTTAATTTATTCATTGTTTAACCGCCCTTTATATCTAACGTGTCGTGCCTTTTTTCAGGTATGGATAAAATTGAGCAACGTGCAGTTATCAAATTCTTTGTGAAGAAAGGTTTAAAGGCAATGGAAATTCAAACCGAAATGGTGAATGTGTTGGGTGAATCTGCTTCTTCAAAAATAATGGTGTGCAAGTAGGCTAGTTTATTCAAAAGTGGTCGTACCAGCCTTGAAGACGATCCGCAAGAGGGACGTCCAAAAACTGCATCAACACCGGAAATCATCGGAAAAATACAAGATATGGTATTGGAAGACCTTCGATTGACTGAAATAAATTTAACAGAGGCTTTAGGCATTTCATTGGGAACAGTAAGCAATATTTTGAGTGTTAATTTGGGTTTCCAAAAACTCTGTGCAAGATGGGTGCCGCATTCTCTAACGATGGAGCAAAAACACATTCGGATGCGACTTTGCCAGCAACATTTGGAGCGCTTTAAGAAGAATAAATGCGACTTTATCCGTCGATTTATCACAATGGATGAGACTTGGGTCTACCATCATGATCCTGAATCAAAACAGGAGGCTAAGGAGTGGTGTGAACCCGGCTCTTCGGCGCCGAACCGAGTTCGTGTGAAAAAATCAGCCAAGAAGGCGTTAGCATTAGTTTTTTGGGATGCGAAAGGAATTTTGTTTATAGATTACCTTCAAACTGGCAAAACAATTAATTCGGATTATTATTGTAACCTTTTGAATAAATTAGACGAAAAAATTCGTGAAAGAAGACCCGGATTACAGAAGAAGAAAATCATTTTCCACCAAGATAACGCACCTGCGCACACAGCTCAAAAAACCATTGCTAAAATAACTGAATTGAAGTACGAATTGTTCCAACATCCAGCCTATTCGCCAGATTTAGCTCTCTCCGACTTCTGGCTCTTCCCACACCTCAAACAATATCTCAGTGGAAAACGATTTTCTTCAAACGAAGAGGTAATAGCTGCCGTGGAGGGATATTTTGCAGAGCTGCCGAAAAACCACTACAGTCAAGGGATCCATAAATTAGAAGACCGTTGGAATAAGTGTATTCAAGTTGAGAGAAACTACGTTGAAAAATAAAGTCATTTTTACAAATACAAATTGGTTTCTTCATTTCCGTTCCGCGAACTTATTGAACAACCTTTATTACATCCAAAGGGGCGTTTTTTTAACGTTTTATGTGTTACCTTTATTCATTAAATATCATGTTCTTCGCACTTAAACGATAAAATTCAGTTCAACAGCAATATTGCAAAATAATTTAAAATGAGCATATCTTTAGAATTTCCGACACATAGTTCTACGCCCTGAAAATAAGAAGGTTTTCTTTTTTTTTTCCGTAGAGTGTTGCCATTGCTCACTTTTAAATCGTTGAGTTTGTTCATCAAAAATTCGTTAAGGTTTTACAAAATATGAAATAGATAATAAAACAAATTCCAAATTTGGGCTTCCAAAGGCGCATATTCGGGTGGAAACGTACGTTATTCAAAACTGGATGGGCCTAGCTACCGTTGTTTTATCACATTTGGAGAAATATATACACATTTTTGCAGATTCTTCATTATTTAATTTCTTTAAATATTATACGGGGAGGTAACATTTGGTGGCAACAATTTGAAAAGTGATAGAGCCTACAGGCGCTTATAGTGAATCAACGTAAAATCGCAAAACGAAAACAGTAGTTCTTCAGGAACAAAGCCCCTTCGGACTAAAAAAAAAAGATATTACACTATTTTTATTAAACATTTTTGTGTTTAGAACATGTGAGTAAGTTTCGAAACAGATATTCAAACTTTCTTTTACAAGCAGTAATGCGCATCTCAGTATCTCGATCTGTGGATTGGTGAACATGAGCAAAATTTCCGTACAAGTCCAGAATGTTCAATTTGCATGTCTTTTGCTACGTCAGATTCCTCGGATCGTTTAGATGAGGTCCTTAAAGACAGGCTCCGAAAATTCAATCATTAGATTACCTTTCATTTAATTGTGGCGGTAAGCAATGGGTCGACCATGACCAGTCCATCATATCTGATTCAGGATCACTCTATTCAGACACTTCTGCACATCTGTCGAAAATGTGCAACAGTCCCATCACGCTGAAATTACATGCTAAGGCAAACAACTACAAAAATATCTTGTAGCATTTACGGCAAGTTCTCTTCCAGAAATATCGTAAAAATTCTTTCTTCGAGTCGTTACAGAAGATGATATAGCTTAGTCTCCAAGTGTGTCGACCCAGACCCTGATGATGAAACGCCGTAGCACAGCATGAGGGCTTCTGATTTGCAAGTTGTTAAGCACCCACATACGTAATTTGGTATATTAAAATGCCCTTAACTGAGAAGGCTGATTCCTCGTTCTACAGAAATCATACTCGAAAGTCCGGTTATGCGGCCAACATGCGAATTTCACACCATGGTTGTAACCTTTTGCCTCAAGTAATTGGATCCAATGCATGCGGAAAAAAGTTAATCCTTCTTTGATGATACTTTATCACGCGATGGATTAATACAATATATACCAAGGTCATGTAAATTGTTCAGATTGGTGTACAGCTATTTAATATAAAATTAGGCAAAGAAGTAATTTTAGTTGGTGGAGATTTAAAATAAAACTCTACCGATTTTGAGGGGGACCTCACATAGGTGCCTCTTCTTCAGAAGTAAAAAAAATACTTTTGCAGATCGAAGAAACAAATAACCCAACATATATTTTAAAAAGTAAGAATAATGGACAGAGAAAAGAGAAAAAGTACATATCACCATCTGTCGAAGGAAACAGTAACGTGAAAAAGTAAAAATTTTATCATTTTAAAAGAGTTGAAAAACAAAAAATGGACTAGAACTGATGTCAATAACTAATGAAGGTAACTCTGTCAGAACGCCTTGCGCATACGCGTAATCTTAATTGCCTCCATTTAATTTGTCCAACATTGGAATTTCAATTATACGCGGTATGTAAGGCAGCCGTGTTGCGATTGTCCTCTTTTATGACTGATTTGAGAATTAAAGAAGTTATATATTACTTAGAATAGCAAAACTAAGCTTTAAAATTCACTTAATTTTCGATAATACTCCAATAATACGTCCTAAAAGGTCGGATGGCACTAAAACAAGGGTTCAGAAGGAACATAAAAGCGTTTGGCCCCTTACGTATGTTTACGCCAGTTTTTTTCTTCATTCCTTCTCTCTCTCTGGGTTTTGGTTTAGCTGCACGGTAAAACTGGCAACAGGAAATTTTTTGGTGACCTCTTTCCTGAATACGTACGGACCTTTTGTGGTGCCCCTTTCCTTGATGCCCTAAGTACGTTGCTTAATAGTTAATCCAGCCTTGAAGATACGGAACAGAAGCCGTCAAAACATTGCATCCAAATGCAGATATTTTATTCCTTCTGCGAAATGCCACTTCTTTAATAAAGCCAATTATGCCAGTCATATTTATATCTTTGCAAAAAAAGCACCAGATGAAGAAAGCCGACACAAAGTAATTGCATTCTGGAAACAACTTGACATTAGGCACTACATAGAAATGATTAAACTCACTAAGGAAGGGACAACATCAACAATTTATGCTTGCTGGCTACAGCACTAGCCAGAAGTTGTTAACAATTTTAAAGACTTTCCATTGATTGAAAAATGAAGCCAAAGAAATCTTACAGATTGCAAAAGCAAAAGGTGAAATAACACCACAGATGACAGTGAAAGCCGTGATGATGAAGAAGATAAAGAGCCCAGAACGTACAAGGAACTGAATTGCTAAAAAGGGTACAGCAACTGTCTGATTTTGTTATCGAAACTAACGCGAATAAATAAAGAAGAGGACACTTTATGAAAGATATTAAAAAACTTTGCACTCCTTAGAGTGAATATTAAAAGAGTTGTGTCAGGACATTTGTCTCAAGCAAAAGTCACCAGCTATTTAAAAAGTAATCATACCATATACCTATTTATTAAGCAGTAGTAGAAAGTCTTTCAGTTTACAGTCGTATACATTATACATACTTTCTTATTCGGAACTATATATAACTCGTTTTTTCAACAGAAAATTTATTTTGCAGAACTGGAATTTGCCGCTCGCGAAATGTCTGAAGCTGCGTTCAGACGACGGTATAAAGGGCATGAGTGGTTTAAGCCGGGCTGCGTTTCCAGGCAACCAGTCTGTGTTACGTCACAAAACCTGGTTTAGGGCTCTTGGCATAAAGTTCGAAGCTTTCAACTTTAGACCGACTTGTGATAAGCGTCGGCCAGTCAAAGCCAACGCACGAAACTTGAATGGAAAAACAGAGCAGGAAAGCTCCACGCAAGCCCAAATTTATCTTCTCTAAGTGGGTGCGGTTTAGACCCTGTGTCACTGGTATAAACGGAATTCCAGCATTTTATACCTTGTGACTATGCCTCTATGCATGGACCTTATAAGAGACTTGCGCAGCGTGCGTCACCCACATGTCCGCAAGAAGGAGCAAGGACGATCTAATTTAACACTGAAACCTACGGCGTTTGTGTCACATAATTGTTTTTAATTATTACATGTTATATGTTGTATAAGTGATGAGTTTATGAAAGTCACAATTTTTTCAAGTGTGATTAAATATATCTCTTTAAAGCACTTTTCGCTGCATTTTGCGCATTTTTTTCACGCTTAATTCTTGTATAATCATCTTTACTTTGGTAAAACAGTAAAAACTCTAAATAAAACATTTGATAAACTTACCTTTGGATACAAATAAAGTAAAATTAAGTAAGATTGATAGTGCATGATGCTTTGAAACAAATAAGGTAAAATTAAACAAGATCTGATATATATATTTTTTAATTTTATGAGCATTTTCAGGCAGTGGTTTTAAAAATTATTACAACATTACAAGACGATCATTTATGTCGATCATTAATTATTAACGTTACAAGATGATCATTTATTTTAATAATTTATAAAATTCGGAGCATAAACTTTTCTGAATGTAATGGGGAAGGGGAAAGAAAAGATAAAATAAAATAAAATCTGGAAGCACTCAGATTTTATATTACGCTCAAAAGGACTTTTTTTAGTGTTTTGTGCGTTACCTTTATTTATCATGTTCTCCGGACGTAAACCACGTAAAATTCAGTTCAACAGCAATATCACAAAATATTTTAATACAGCATAGCAGCATTTTAAAGCAGCTGAGAATTTCCGCGCTGGAGATAAAAATGTTATTTTCCGTACTGTGTTGCCATTGCTCGCTTTGAACTAGTTGAGTTTTTTAATCAAAAATTTTTTAAGTTTTACAAAATATGAAATGGATTAAAACAAATTCGAAAATCTAGATGTTCATGTGCGAGTGGAGGATTACGTTATTTAAAATTTGTTGGCCTTAGATACTGTTGTTTTTCACAGTGCGAGAATCATACATGCATTCATGTAGATTCTTCGCTATTTAATTTCTTTAACACAGGACGATAACATTTGGTAGCAACAATTTGCAAAGTGAAACGGGAATTTATAGTGAAGCAACGCAAAATGCCGTTTCGAAACTAATAGCTTCTCTAGGCTACCTTCCCTTTGGAATCTAAGGCTAATGAATTAAATTCGCAACAAATAAAAAAAACTTATGCAGAAGTAGAAATAAATAGAAGTGCTACTGCATGCCCCACTGCAAAGATTTTAACTTGTTTGGTTCTACTCTGTCCATTTCTTCCAAACATGCATCACTGTTGTGCCATTATGCTGTGTGTGGGCTGCGACTGCTCAATACGAAAGTCCACCCGCTCGTATACCGATGATGCAGGCTCGTTCGAACTCCATCAGCTGTTGGTATGGCATTTTATGCTGTCAATGAGACATACTAACCACTAATTAGATGTTCACCACAGACAGAAGAAGATAAACAAATTTCAAAGCAACTTTACAGTCCTTTATATGCATCAAACAAAGGGTCAGTTTTCATTCCATGCATATGCAATTGCTTTGTAATTCTAATCATTTGCATATCTTACCTCACATTACATTTCCTGTAAGTTTGGTTCAATTTACATAATTCCTTCATGGTATTGCAATTTTCACAAACATTAGTGTATATACTAACAGCACTCAGAATTGTTTAAGAAAATTTTTTTTAGATAAGAAAATATAAATATATAAATTTATTATACTTCATTTCATATACAATTTTTTTTCTATATGCATGATTTCACAGTACAGCTGCACAATATTTACCTGGATATATTTACTTAAAAAAATTAAAAGCCATTTGAAAGAACTGGGCAATTTATCCAACCACTCTGATTTTGATGACGCTAATGATCTATGAGTGAATTTTTTAATCCAATATTTTGAAGAAGTCCTGATAATATTGTTCGTAGTTGGTGATGAATGGTGCAAAACAAAGATTTCTACTGATTTATAAAGTGTTGACAGTAATAAATGAAGCAATTCATTTTCTTCTGCATAATCCCGAGATGGTTTTGGTAAAATCAAATGAGACGAAAAATCTTCTTTCAAAACACTGAAATCAATTTCTTTTGTTTCACTAAATGCATGAAAGGTTCTCCATTCTTCCATAAAGTTCTTAACTTGAGATTTCAGTGGGAAGGATGTTGGTTCATAAATACTTCTCTGTTGAATATTTACAATATCAGACAGCACATCTTTAAATCCACTGCCTGAAATTAGTTGACATACTGCAACAGAAAAAAACAGGAAAAAAACAATTTTATAAATGAAAAATAAACATCTGAAATAATATAATAAGCAGGAAAATATTTTAAATTACCATTCCCATTTTACTATTACATGCTACTCAAACTATTCAAATGTTCTGTCAATTTATTTATGTGAACAATGTACAAAATATGTGTTAGAAATATAAAAAACAAAATATTTAATTTCCTGATCTTCAGTTTTAGAATTTAATCTGTATATATAAATGAAGAAGTTTCTTTCCCCCTGAATATTTGGGAGGGATTACTCTAAAATGAAAAACTAAAGGCTGATCTACAAAGGCAGAGAGCACTCAAGTTGAACTAGACAGTTTTCTTTGCTAAATCCTTTACTGAAACATTCAATTTGAAATGTTTTACACATAAAAGTATCCCACAGGCAAAGGAGCTGACAATTAAGCAAAGGCACAGCAGAAAAGTGAGGCTGACCATTGATAACTCATGCTGCAAATCTGTTTTTAATCAGTAAGGATGCTGTCTTGTTCGGTATTATGGTTAGAACTGCTGCTGCCACATCATTGCCATCATCACAGGTCAAATCGTGAAAAAGATGTGGGTGTTTGCAGCTGAGTAAAGAAAAGACAGCTAAACAACCAATAGATATGGCCACATGATGAATGCTCAACAAGCAAGTGCCTTGCATTGGATAAGAAACATTTTGGTGAGGGTAGACCTACTCTATGTTTAAATATGTCTCAAAAATGCCTTTAAATGACTCCAAAAAACTACAGATAACTGGGCAATGGGCAAAATCATTAAGATGTTTCCAAAATGACAGATACACCACAATATAGCCTTTTCAGATTATGGAAACAATTATAAAGGAGAGAGAAACATTTCATAGTCTAAGATAATACTATCCATGAACCACAACCACATTACGTCACATAAGGTATTCGGCATGGTTGCCAATTGCATGATTTCACCTTTTTATTTGCAAATGTGAACACTTCGAGAAAATAAAACAAACACTTGAATATAACTCAATTTTAAGATAAAAAGTATTATAAAACTCAATAAATAGATTTTACACATATCTACAGGTATAATGCATAATGTTTCTAATACAGAAAATAGAGTGATTCATAACTCTCTCCAGAATTCTGAAAATTTATTATGCAATAACCATATGAAATACAGCAAAACGGTGCATCAAAAAATTTTCAAGTTCCATATGCATCTTACACATGCTAAATATATTCACCTCCTAGTGATATGGTACACTCATTTTCAGCCAATGATTTTGGGCAGCCTGCACTGCACAAGCAGCCAGTTTTCTTGAATTTGTGTGCACCACACATGAACTGGCTTGTATGCAAGCTCTTCTGTTTGATATTTTATGCAAACTTACCATTACCATTACATCGACTCGCATTTAGAAAATTCTAGAGTGCAGTAAGCTATGCCATATCTGTGTTTAACTGCTATTTAGCATTATGATTGCCTCCTAATCGTTGAGCCTATAAGTACAAAGCTGAAGATCTGGACTTGTCAGGATTTTGGAATTTTCTAGATTTTAAATCATCAGTTTAAATCTAGTATGATAACGTACAAAAAATTACAATATTAAAAATACGAGAAGTTGTTTATGAAGTAATAAAGACTTTAGAAAGATTTAAAAAAAGTTATATTTATTTGCTTGTTTCATTAAGCCTTTCTTTCAATGTAAGTTGTTTAAGTTGCTTCATTTTTTTTGTGCTAATACAGTCTCTTAAATTTTACAGATAGACATATTTTGTAATTAAGCCATAAAGTTCCACTGTTCAAGTCCTGTAATTGCTGTCACTTTCCTCACTATTGATAGTGACATTTTCTGAATTTAGGACCATACTACAGATTTTGCCATCTGTTAGCTGATTGATGATTGGGTACTGACATCACAAAGGAAAACTACTATTATATAATTTTCATTTATTATCATTTCTACACATTTCTTCCCAAATTCCATTAACTGAGAAATTTTGCTTTTTGTTTGTGATAGCCAAAAATCTTTGAATTCCTAGATATCATTATAAAGCTTATCTAACATCTGCTATACAACACTGACAATGTATTATGTGACTGGTGACTACAGACAAGTTGTTCTGCAAAATTTTGTATTGTTTCTATAATTTATTAAGTTAAGCTAGAATTATATTAGTTTTGTTATTTATTCCATTTATGTCTACTGCTCCTATATACGTATGGCTTATTTGAATGCTAAATAAATAAATTGCCTCACATACTTAAGGCTTTATCTGGACAAGAGATCAGTTATTTTTAACTCAAACAGTGCTCAATTTAATTTTTCGCTTACGAATATTGTTTATTCACAAAATATATTTTTTGCATATGGTAAACATTTAGAATACTGCATACACATATTTAAATATAAAAGATGGTAAAATTAAATTTTAAAAATGGTATACTACATACATGGAACTGTAAGTATGGTACAATGTGATTCAAGGAGATTTAATGTATAAACATTGCATCATGTATATAATGAAAATAAATAAATAGTCTTTACATTTTATTATGTATTTTCTATGAACATAACAGTAAACAAATGACAATTTCAGAGAAACATTTTCTCACTTTTTTTAAGGCAATAACTAAAGGGAAACGCACTGGAAAGAGAAACATACCAATGTGAAAAATAAAATTGGGGGCTCGGCAATCACTTGAACTGCCAGAGATTTTAAATAAAAGTCTTTAAATTTTGAAGAAATCTGTTCTTTTTAAGGAGAAAAAATTGAAGGGAGGGGAAGGTTTGTATAATTAATTAAAATTTTACATTTAATTTTGATTTCTTCAATTTAAGCAGTTTTTTCATATTTTAGCCTGATTCGAAGTGTGAAATATTTAAGTGTTATATAGCATTTAATAATACAGTCATAAAATATTAACAGCCACAGTATGTATAAAAAGAGAAATGAGTTTTTCATAAGACTGGTTGTATGGTGTATTAATTTTACACGACTTGAAACTAATAAAATAATTTTCTCACTGCACTGCTTACTAATAATAAAATTAAGAAAAATATAAGACATTTACTAACCAGTTTTGTTGTCATCAAGAAAACATGATGGCTCAATTGGATAATTAGCCAAAATTCTTTCAACACTTAGAGTATCAATATGGCGGCTGAAAATATAAACAAATGATTCAATTTTCCATAGTATAATCAAAAAACTATCATTTATTAAAAAGTACAAAAAGGACACGTATTCAAAAAGTTATTATATTCTAAGAGCTAAATAAGCTAACTATTACAATCAAAGCAAATTAATTACAACAAAAGAGAGCAAATTCTTTTTGGAAATGTCAAAAATGATTTTTTGAGCTTTTCTGTTTACAAATGGTATAAAATATCAAGTTCAGAACATATTTACTTTTACACTTACAGAGCGCCACAGATTTTGTTTAGTCCATTTTCCCTTATTATATAAAACACCTACAATTTCTCTGCTTAGCTCAACATAGTTTTATTTATAAGTTATTATAAACATAAATCCTTTTCTTATTTTGCGAATCTACCTAAACATTCATGATATTAATAATTTTATAAAGTTTTGAGTTGAAAATTCTACAGAAGGTTCCTTTTTGTTTGTTACTTCTTATGTAGACATATATATGAAGAAACAACAATTAATTTCCCCCCATTTTACAAATAAAAATTAAAGAAAAGAAAAACTGTACATAAAAAGAAAAAATTTAGTTTTTAGAAAAAAAGATGTTTGAATTATATAATGAATTTTAAATGCTAAAAGGAAAGAAAAACATACCAAAATTATGCAGTTAGAGAATTAAACAATATTAAATTATATTAATCCAAAAAAAATTTGATGTGGACACCACATGACTTCCTTGCGTGGAATATTAAATTATATTCATATTTTGTTGCATTTCATTTAAACTTATTTCCTCGAATTTTATTAGATATATTTCTCATTCAATTCATTCAGTTCTCACTTCACGGCAAGGCAAAAATATATAAAACCTCAAAACATCTTCATTAACAATTCAAAAATATAGAAAAAGATAAAACACCAAATAAAGTAAAAACAATTAAAAAAAACAAATTCGCCCAGCGGGCAAGAACGCTAATTTTACAGTGCACAAAACTGAAAGTTTACTTTTGGTCCCACTTGGCAAAAAGACACTGAAGATGCAGAAACTGACTTAATTCACTATTCTCCTATATTTCAAATGTAAAAAAAGTATGGCTGCTATGGTAAAAAAATTAGGTATAGCCACACTTAAAAAAACTTTTAAATTGTTGATAATTCTACAACTATTGCATGCAGATTAACTAAAGGCATAAAAACCTTAACTGGAACATAAGAACAACATAATTCAATCATTTTTAAAGGAAAAAATGCACAATTTACCAACATATAAAAATAACAAAACTGAGCTCCTAGATCAGAGCGGCTATATATATATATATATATATTCATAATGAAAGTAAAACTAAAAGTAAATTAATAAGCCCAAGACTTGCGCTAAAGCTGCAAAGTAATAAAGCAATAATTCACTATAAATTATAAAAAGAATACTCTCCATATTACATCTCCAAGCAACGGAAATTCAATTTAAAAACATTATTCAAAAGGTATTTTTCAGAATTTAAAAAAAAATTATAGAATTTTCATTCCTCCTTGCTTTAAACACAGTTAAGGAAAAACTAAACCGCAAAAACGCCAAAATCAAAAGTAATTTTTAAAGTATTGAAAAACCAGTTACTGTTATTGATAGCAGATTAATCGACTTATCAAGGGGATAAACCAATCTACCATCAATTAACAGTAACTAAAATAAGAGAGAGTGTTTCATCTTACTTCCAAGTAAGCATCAAATTATTTGCTGGATTCAAATCACTAACTCATATTCAATCAAAATAAAGATATTAGTCACTAAACCAAAAGAATCCTGTTAAAAAGCAAATAATTTTAAGATTAAAATTTTTTCACTAAGAACACAATTAATCTGAACGAGACGCTCACTTTAGAAGACATATCCCCTACACTTTCTTTTCATTTCAAATAGAAAAGTAAAAACAAAAGTAGATTCAAAAACAAATTTTAAAAAATCATAAGAAGATTAAAAGTAATAATCCATAAAATATATATACACACACATATACCTTTATATATATATATATATACACACACACACATATACCTTTAGTGCTAAATCCATTTAAAATCCTTTTTACAATCTGTTTTGGGAAAAAATTTTCTTTATTCTGTCCTTATGTACAGATGTCATGCAAAAATATTGTTAAAACACATTCGATAGCTGTCAAAACAGATTTTTTTTTTAATGTGATGGCCAAAAATTTTCGCGATTACGATACTTTCTTTACGTTGTACAAGGAAGTAAAAAGAGATAGAGAGAAAAGAAAAGGATAAAAGACTTCTATTAGTGAAGATTATTCTTGATATTTATTTACAAAGAAAGAGGAAATTCTAAAGATATAACATTTAAACTAAAAAATAATAAACTAATGTGATGCTAACAAATATGAAAGAATTTTTTTTTTTCTTCTATGAAGTATCAATGTCACAAGAAGATGTCACACTTTGTAGTGATGTATCAATGTCACACATTCATATGAATGTCACATGAGTTTTTGCAAATAACTTACAAAAGAATATATACTTATTTAGTGAAATATCTTTTTAATTCAGTTTAATTGTGAAATGAGAGCAGTAAAAGCATTCTCATTCCTTGTATGAAATAAAGGAAGTATTGTAATCACAAAAAATTTCAGGTATTAAATTTCAAAGGAAATATTTATTTTGACCATTCCCGAAATTTTCAGTTTATTCTCTGCATGACATGTAGTAGTGACATATAGTATGTGCAGAGAGAATAAAGGACCTTTCTCTCAAAACAGATTGTAAATTGGCTTCAAAAGTGATTTTTTCATGATGTCTATACACAGGCCCATATCTATGTATCTTGAATAACTCAGGAATGAACAACCGTAGCCGTAGAATGTTGAAATTTTGTACATGGGACCACTATAACGTTTAGTTGTGCACCTCCCTTTTTTACTGCAATTGGCACTGTAAAACATACATACACATAAATATCCACCCCCTTTACCTAGCTTAAAATTCCTTACCTGGCTTTTATTTTCACAATCAGTAGTTGAAGTCAATATACTTCCAATCACAGATGTGTTTTAAATGATGAAAATATTCATGTTTTGGCAATGTGAAATTAAGTAATAATAATAATTTTCAATAAATAATGAAATGCAACTTTTAATGTGGTCTGTTGGCTCCCATACTTATAGTTTTAGTAAAAAAGTTTTAAAGTGTAAAAGTTGTTACAAAAAAATAAAATTTTAAGAAGTTTTACCCCCATACGACAAAAACTGACAGGGCTATTTAATTTCAAAATTAGCAATTTTTTATGTAACTTTCCACTTCTCTTGAGGAATAGGTTACTTAAGTTAGAATAATTTGAGGAAATAAGTTTAAATAAGGTGTAGCAAAAAGTGTGTGTAATTTAATAGACTGAACAAGGAAATCATGTGGTGTCCACATCAGTTTTGTTGTTTATGATTCCATATTAACAAATAAATAAAAGAGACAAATAAATAAAAAATCTTGACAATTTTCACTTCAGTAATACACAAAACTTAATTTTCCTTTATAAGCCTGGTGGAAAAAGAGAAAACAGACAGGAATATGAGAAAAGGAGAAAAATGTTTTCCTTGAATTAGTTAACAAAAGTCTCATAAAAATGACTAAGATGTTAAATTGATCAAAATTATCCATTTGAAATTTTTGAAAACCATACACAAATATTGCTAAAACAGCTATACATGTTTCCAAGTGCAAATTTTCAAATAATACTTTTTATATCAGGAAAACATAAATTTGAAAAATAGATTTCATTTTTACATTTATAGGAAACAAATCCCTTAAAAAAACGCTTCTGCCCTTCTTTATTAAAAACGTAAAAATGATTAAAGTCATGTACTTTTTATTGTTTCCCCCTGACCTTTTTGAATTTCTTTCCAGTTTTTTCCCCCCTAAGCGATTTTGATAGGACAGTAAGTACCTTTCAAATTGGAATTTTCTTTCTAGATGCATGTAAAAATTTAGACTTTGTATACTTTCACTAAAATATATTATGCAACCAAAATTCAGCAACTTGGAAGACTACCTTTTTTGATTCATTTCTTTAGTGAGAATCAACCATTTAACAAGAATGTGAAAGTTAGTTTCACACGTTTAATATTTTGCTGCAGAATCCTCTGTTAAGAAGTTTACAGAAAACTCAAGTCACAGTATCAGGCAAAAATTTTAATTCAGTTATCAAAGGGCATTCCAACAACATCTGTAGACTGGTTTGGTCTAGTTATTAGACTATGAGAAAGCATACAAGGGCCATAAGAGAAGGGATGCCTCCATGGAGGATGATGAGAACTGTCTCATATTTTAAGTTACACATGGGGAAAATCATGAAAACCATCATGTAGCTAGCTCTCTCTGCAGAACACATATATGAAGTGATATTATTTGGAACAGGACAGATTGTGTTTCAGAGCAAACAAGGTTGAAGCATCTTTTAACAATTTGGCATGATGTAGCATTTTAAACAAAAGGTGTTTGAGAAAAGAAATTTGGAGTTTCCTTGGTTGGAAATAGATCTATTTCATGACACAAACATTTGATTTATCAAAGTTTTCAATCTCTAACATCCTGTTCTCTCCTGCCAAGATAGTTCTACAGGTACAATGTTTTCAGACAATTCAGTCTTAACTAACAATAACTAATCTATGGCAGATACCAAAAGAGAAATTCTCTTAACGTTCACAGGAAAGGTTCTTCACAGGAAAGGAAGTTGACTAAAGAATGATCTTTACAATTTGGAAGAGTTATTATTGTGAAGTTATTTTTTCATCATAAAAGTATTACTTATGCATTTTACATTACTGATTATGTATGCTTAAGAATTCAGTAGCTGATCTGTAGCAATCCGTAAACTAAAAGATAATGAAACAATAACTTACAAGTTGGGAAACAATTCACTTGGCATAAATAAATATTCTTTGAGCTGAGTGTGCAGCTTCCAATCACTCCATGTAAAAATTTTCACATCTACAAAATTTAAATTTATTTATAACATTTGTATATATTATTATTATTTTAATTTATACATCTTTCCTATGCATATTTTTTATGAACATACAAAAACAAAAATATTCCAAAACAGCACCCAGCATATTGGGCTGAATATGAGATAATATTTTTTCCACCCTTAAAAAAAAATACCTGAAAATAACACCTGTCTTATATGTACACCTTAAATGATCATTTTACATGTGAGAAAATCTTGTATTTGGTCCAAAACAGGATCTATTTTCATCATTTGAAAAATTCTCATTCAAATTAAATTAAAGGAATATTTACTTGAAGTGGATGTTAATATAATACTTTCAATCTCCCTTAAATAATATAGAAAAATATTTGAATTTTTTCAATTAATTTTAATTTATTTCATCAATGGAAGTAAATTCCGTACTCACTATTCTTTAGTTTTTCACATTAAGTGTTTTTTAGCATAATTAGTACACATTAAATGTGGAAATGAATGCTTGTTATTAAAATTGCTGTAAATGATTCAGATAATGCAACATTATTTAAAAGTATGATTAATTAAAAATAATAAAACTAGCAATAATTTAATGCTTACTTTTCACTTTTTTTCCCACAAACTGTTAAGCGATCATTTTTGCTTTTTTTAAGTCCAGAGAACTAAAATTAACCCCTAAATTAATTTTTTCTCCTTTATTTCTTTCTGATATTTACACTGGTTATCATAAATTAAGGAAAAATCACAAAAATCCAGGTTACGGAAAAAGTTACAGGTAGAATTTTATGAAACTTACCCACAATGTACAACACATAGTAAGGTATCAAGTAACACAAAAAGAAATTAGCAGACGATTATGGTAGTATAGAAATTAGCACATGTATGAAATGAACAAATCGAAGGTGTCAATTTGTTATACGAAAAGTACCTTCAATATGGAATATGATCGCTTCTAGAAGCAATACAGCACATACAGGGATGTGTGACGCTTTCATTTATGCGGTCTATCAGTTCCATAGGAAGCGAGAGCCATTGCTCTTGCAAAGCAGTTGCAAGCACGGAAAAGGTCTTTGGGTGCGGATTAAGAGCAGCTAGACGTCTCCAACAGCAATGTGTAATGCTTTTAATTATGCTGTCTATCACTTTCACAGGAAGTGAGAGCCATTGCTCTTGCAAAACAGTTGCAAGCGTGGCAAAGGTCTAAGGGGGTGGATTGACAGCAGCTAGAAGTCTCCCTAAAGCATCCCAAACGTGCTCTATAGGATTCAAGTTTGGGGATCAAGCTGGCCACTCCATGCGCATAATTGTTTCCTGTTGAAGATAATGATATGATGCGAGCCCTTTGTGGTCTTGCATTGTTGTCCTGTTATAAACATGAGCATTCACGGTTCCCCTTGGAAAGACATGGAGGTCTGTGTGTCCACCCAAAGAGATGCCACCGGAAACACAGACACTGCCTCTTCTGTATGCATCTCTTTGACGGATGATAACAGGTTCCATGTTCTCTCCATATCAAATAACGCCTACTATCGCTTTCTAGACTATACCTGCACTCATTCAAAAGAACAGCCCTCCACTGATCAGGAGTCCAGTAGACATGTTGTTGTGCCCACTGCAAATGGTCCCTCCTATGGCGTGATGCAAGCAGCACACAAATGGCTGGTCGCCTCACATACAGACCACCTTCGTGAAGTCTTCTACGCACAGTTGACATTGACACCAACCTTCCAGGGGCGGTAGCGAGAGAGGATATAAGAAGAGTCGGGGCAGCAGTTCTATACCTGCGTGCACATAATTGCCCGAACATCCTAGATGCCGAATCTGTGTTTTGAAATTGCCTCCAAAGTCTATGAATCACAGAAGAACTCACATTTAGCCATCTGACCACTTCTGTTTGACTTTGTCCTGCCTCTAGTCTCCTAATGGATTTCCACTGTAGTTTTGCAGGCAAATAATGCCTGGAGGTCATTGTTACGAATTGGCTATCTCAGATTTCTGATGTCAATATC
Organism: Stegodyphus mimosarum; assembly: GCA_000611955.2. NCBI lineage: Eukaryota > Metazoa > Arthropoda > Arachnida > Araneae > Eresidae > Stegodyphus > Stegodyphus mimosarum. The sequence continues at coordinate 663,596 of KK117462.1, forward strand.
ACAGTGAAATACATGGGCTTGCTCTCAAACATGGACTTTTATGCTCCTCGAAGATGGCGTATTCAGAGAGAAGCACCACTAATTTGCAAATTGTGGTTTTACTTAGCTATTCTTACTAGACAACATATTCAAATTTTACATGCTTTGGCTTATTTTTTAGGCAGTTATTGCTATTTTTGTGATTTTTCCTTAATTTATGATAACCAGTGTAGTAACATAAAGTCAATGATTTAATACTGCTTTCATTTAAAGATTTATAATTGTAAAATATTTAGTACACAACTTATTTATAGCAGAACAGTGCTTCTGGGAGACAATTTGTAAACTAAAACGGCATACATTGGAAAAACAATTACCATTAATTTATCTGGGGGGGATCTGAACAAGTGCAGACTTTCATGATACCCAAAAAGGCTCTTTTAAAGTTTAATATGGTCTATCAGTAGAGATAATCAATAGAGAAGGCCCAGGTGGAATACTCAGACATTTTATAGGGTATTAAATTAATATGCATTTAAACTGATATAGGAATGCTATATACCTTTCATATATTTAAAAAGTTAAAAAATATGAAATGTAATTCTAAAAAAATATTTAATGTTTTAATTAGATATATCATGAATTAAAACCATTTTTATTTAAATCAACCAGATTAAAAAGTAAACAAAATAACATTCCTAAAAGTACATTTATTGCTTTTACACAGTTTACTTGCTAATTAATAACAGGCATATTAAATATCAAAGAATATCATCTTACACTTTTCTGAATGACAAAAAATATGAATGAAAAGTGAAGCAAGGCATTAAAGTGAAATAATGCAAAATCATGTTTCAAGACATGATTTTCAAGACCCCTTTTGGGCTTAAAAAAAATGATTTTGCACTAAATAATGCATAAAATTTGAGGTAACACTAAAAGGAATAAGTAATATGATATTATGCAGGAGACCAGGCTATAAGGAAAAAGATTATTATCAAATTACTATATTTATGATTTCTCTACATGAAAGACTACCAGTATCAGAAGTTTGTCTTCAAATTTGGCTAACATAAAAAGACTGAAATATGTATGCTCCCTCCAAGTTATAAAAGTCTTATAAAACTGTCTTATATTCATATGCTTTACTGCAATTAAAATTATACAATTTTTGTTCAATTGACAAAACAAATAATGAATGATATTTTTACTTTTTACATGAAAAATTCTCACAGCATGCTAGCACAGAGAATCAACCAAACATGTCCTTCACTTTAATTAAAGAATAGTCAAATACATATCAGACAATCTACTATGAAAGCAGTTATACTCTATGCAACCCATGAATTCCTTAAAATGACAATTATCTAATAATGTTTCATAGGACACCTGTTTTTTCACTCATTATTTCATATTTCATATACATGAACTTAAAAGTCATCCACAAGTATTTTTAATTTTAAATAAAATAAAACTGATGGAAGATTTACAACAAAAATAGGAAACACTAAGAATCTTAAAATAATATACCTGCTTTTATGTTCAATGCAAATTTACAATGAGAACAAGAAATTCAGTAAATCAATTCACATAGCAAAAATAATCATGCAAGTAAATAATATATGTAAGAACTTTAGCAATTTTTAGGATAAAAATTTGAAATAATAATAATAAAATATATTCAATAAAAATGTACCTTTTTGAAGAATGTTAATTTTTTTCATAACTTCACAATGTTCACTGAAAAAAATATAGAAGTAATACAATAATTAGTCTTTCAAACATTAAGCCTGTAAATAAATTTCCTGTAAAGACTTTATTGACTGTTAAAATATATATATTGGATATTTACAAATACCTAACCACTCTAAAAATGGCATCAGTTGTAGTTCATACAGTTGCTAGCTCAAATCCTCCACCTACAATTTTTTTCCCCCTTGGTTTTTGTGTGTGTGTCACTTTTGGTACACTTAAAAAAGGAATAACCTTATCTTAACAGTAGGGAATCTTCCAAAACCAATGATGCAGCACAAGCAGCTTTCAGAATTTCTGAATCAGTATTCTGATCTATTACTTGCAGTGATCACATGGTTCCTGAAGCCTCAATAGTTGCTTGCTCGTGTTGCCCTCTATCAATATCAGTGAGAAGTGTTGCATTGCATGAGTGGGACCCAACCTGGGTCTGTTTACTATGAGTTGAATTCTTTACCACTAGCTGAAAAGAGCTCCATTGCACCAGGTTCGAGAATTCTAACTCTTTCAAATTTGTGAGCACTGAGTTGTTCTCAAAATTGCTACACTCTTCAGATTTCTAGTTCAAAATTTCCTGTAACTTATACTAAGAGCATTTTAGTGTGGGCTTCACTCTAAGAAGACAGCCATTTATCACATATTTTAGGTGCTTCCATGAAATATGCTGCATATTATGAATGACTTCTCATGGTAGTTCCAATTATGCATTTGTGGAAATGATGGACGCAAAATAGATATTGTTCCCATGACACACACAGAAGTACAAATGCTACGAATATATAAAAATGTATGGAATGCATTCAGTACAATTTATATCATGTTTAAAGGATTATTGTTATATGAAGGTGAGTTATTTTGCTTCGAATTAAATTTAAAATTGTTTAGTTTTGTTTAAAGTTGTTTAATTAAATTTGGCTTATTGTATAGATATTTATTCTTATTTCTGGGCTTCTTTGAGAATTCTGCCTGATAGTTCATTAAACCTTTAATATTAAATGGAACATCTTTCTTTTTAACACAAAGGGCTATTAGTCTTAAAATGGCATTTTGCATTGTTTCACTTTTCAAACTATTGCCACCAAATGTTATCGTCATATATTACATTTAAAGAAACTAAATAATGAAGAATCTGCATGAAGGCATTAATGTTCCTAGTGAAAGAACAATGGTGCCTAGAGCCATCAAATTTTGAATAACGCAGTCCTCCAACCAAACATAGGTACTTGGAAGCCTTGTTTTATTATCTAGTTCAACTTTTGTAAAACTTTAACAAATTTTTGATTAACAAACTCAACACTTTGAAAGCGAGCAAAGCAACAAACACTGTATGGAAAAAAAAATATTTTTATCTCCAGCAGTGAGACTGTATCGGAAATTCTAAAGGTATGCTGTTTTGCTTTTTTGTAATATTCCTGTTGAATTGAATTTTATGTGGTTTAAGTGCATAGAACATGATACTTAATAAATAAAGGTAATACACAATACGCAAAAAAAGTAAATAAATAAAAAAAATTAAAAAAAAAACTTGCTTCATTGATGCTGGTGTCAAAAATATACGTCAATACCTAAAGGTGGCAATAGTCTGTTGGCAGTGCATTGATACGTACTGTCTAACACCTAAGTACCTTCTGATTTTTATAACAAAATTCATTATTTTATATGAAATTTAAAGTTCACATTTTTTTACAATAATCTGAAAAATTCAAATATTTATACAATCATTTATTTTGTAATATAAGCATATTTGCATTTTCATTAATTTTCATAAATATTAGTTTTATACAATTGTTTATTTTATAATGTAACAAGCTTATCTGCATTTTTCATTAATCTTTATAAATATTAATTGCTCCAAATTAAAAAGTTTAAAAACATACTACACAGAAGAATTAGAAAATAATTTGTATTAGTTCTTTAAAAAACAAAATTTAATATTTTAACAGCCAAAAAAAATTACTTTGAGGCTTTTTCTTGCATTTACATATTGATTAAAAAACTGAATTATCTGTCTTTTCAGGTAATGGCAAGATATTTACAATTAAACATGTTTAGGTTTCAAATGGCTATTAACATATAGAAATTTATTTTCTTTGAAATACAAGATACAAAAAGCCTGTAATTAAAAATTTGAAACTGGAATGTGGAGAGCTAATTTAAGATTACTTTTCTCAAATATGCAAAACTAAACAACAAGTTAAAACAAAATAATAATAAAACAAATATGAAAACTTACATCTCAAATTCTCCATCTAAAACAAAAAGCATCTTTAATGCTACTATGATAAAAGTTATTGCTTTAACTTCATATAATGGAATAGGAATATAAGATGACTTTGTGCGCTTTTTTACTTCATACCACTCACTTTCTTGTTTTTCTGTTTTATAAACTAAAACTTTGACAACCGAAACCAGATCATCTGAAAGTTATAATAATTATACACACTTTAGTCATTAATTCATGTTTAAACAAATTTTATGTTCCCTAGTTGAATGAGTTAAAAACAATTGACTGTTCTTATCCGAGATCTTAATTTTTTTTTTTAACTTACCTGGTAAATTAAGATCCTTAATGAAACGAGAAATTACTGGTAACAATGGACGATGCTTAAACCTTGGAAGATTGAGAAATTCAATCAATTTGGCACACCACAGTGAAATTTTATGCATATCTGGTACAGTATTCTAACAAGGGAAAAAAAATGCATGTGACAGTAAGCACGATTAAAACATAAAAAATTAACATTTTTAAAAGCACTAAAATCTATATTTCATAGCCCCATATTGTTTAACATGTTTTTAAGTAGAAGCAAGAAAACACAATAATGTAAGTACATAGAGTACATTCTTAATGCAGTAAAATTAAATACCTGAATGCTTTAGTGTAAGTTATTGTATTTATTTATAATTAGGCATACATTCACCTCCTGATTAACTGGGCCCTCTCTACAAACAGTTAAGGTTGCTTATTGCAGAGTGATGAAGTATTACTATCACAAACCATAAAACAAAACAAGTCTATGGAAAATTAAAAAAGGAAAAGAAAAGTGTATGAGATAACAGTGACAGCAAGTGATGCTTACCAAATGATAAAGAATACATGAGCATAGAATAAAAACAAAAAATTATGATTTTTTATTACACTTTGAACTCATCACACTGTTCAAGTTATCAGGCTGTAATGTCTAGTTAACTAAGCCAGTGGTCTCAAACTGCATGCAGGTGAAATTCATCATCCAAAAACTGCTGAGAGGATATTTATTTATTTATTTATTCAGTTTTTAACAACATGAAAAAAAAATTACATAAACTTTAAATTTCACTTCCTAAATACATAACAAAACATGCATAAATAATAATTATAATATCACAAAGGGGTGGGAAACAAATTTATATTTATTTTTTATGTGAAGTCTAACAATTGGTACCTGCAAGATATTTTTCTCAGTTAAACTTTGTGATTCAAATATATTGATTACTAAATATTAAATTCTTAGACTGTTATTTTTACAAATAATCCAAACAAGTCTAATTAATAACATTACTTAAAATAAATTATGAAAACTTCATAAGTTTTCAGAGATAATTTACTAAGTAGGATGAAACCTGGACATAAATAATGACAACTTAGTTTCTTTATTTTATTCATCAAATTTTTGTTTGATGAACAAATAAAAATACATATGTTTGTACATTAATAATTATAAACTTTATGTCTTACTATAGCTTGACACTTGATGGCATTAAATTTAAATTCGATTCTGATAAAATTTGTAGCCTTGGAAAGAAATTACTAGAAATTATCTTTTATCTTGTCTAAGGATTATAGATGCTTTTTGGTCAATCGGATTATTTCCTTATTAATTTTCAACTGTGAACCAAAAAACTATTCTAAACAGCAACCCCCCCCCAAAGAAAAATCACATATAAAAGTACTCTCAAGTAAAGTGATTATTAAGTGCCAAAATTCCTAACTGAGTGTATTTATTTTTTCACAAGTACGAATAATGCTTAATCAAATCTGTATTTTCAAATCTTTGAGTAAGATTTATATCACACTGTATATTAATTAGCCGCATTTATAGATTTTTGGCAGTGTTATTCTTGTTTTTAATGGAAATGAAAATAACATAAACTCAGACTTCAAATTAACTACAATTTTAAAATCTTTGCAATAACATATTTATAGGCCACCAGTTTGAAACTTTTTACCTAAACAAAAAATGTCTAAAATGGCAAACAGTGTCTTGAGTTATGAATACTCAAGCTAGCAACAAATGATTTTCAAATCAGTTTTGAGGCAACTTATGCTTCAAAAATAGCACTTAAGAATTTCTTGATACACCATTTTAATATTTTCCACTGTTTAACTCTCATTATTACAGCCTGGCTTGAATTAAATTATTTGACCATGAATTCAGGCTTGAGAAAATCATGGCTAGATTATATTGAAGGCAGAGACTCCGACAGCTTTTCGTACTTTTTCTTTCCTGTAATTTAAGGTATTGTCTCTAGGCCTGAGCTTGGAAGTTGCATGTGAAGTAGTTACTATGTGGAGTAGAACTAGAGTAGTTACAAGAATAAGTAGAGTAGTTACTACAATGAACTATGAACATGTGGAGTTCACTATGAATGTCTCCAAGAACTACTTCACATCATTATGAACATGAATTACTATGAATATCTGGAGTAATTACTAGAAAACCATAAAAAATGAATTAATAGGAAAGATCTGTAAAAACTTCTGAAAGAGCAACAAAAGGTGATTGTGAAGGAAATGCCTTCAGAGGAAGGAAGAGAAGATGATTCTAGTTCTGCAAAATCAGGTAAGGTGCAAAGTTTTCATGCAACAATATCCCCTTGAAAAAACAGTAGGAGGCTATAACATTTTCAGTGATAATGCCATTTCACATTTTAGAAGAATTTTAAAATGTAAACAGCAACAAATCATATGACACAAATTTTTAAGCAAACTGAGCCAGTGAATCTCAGCTTGAGTCATGTGACACTAAGAAACAAATGAAAAATGAAAAATGGCCCAGGAAGACAATTATCTGATATTTCTATGGAAAGAAACTTGCCACTTGTTAATCTGCTCGAGCTCTGTTGCTGCACTTTCTTTCATCTACAATAAAAGCATTGTTTTGCCAAGGATATAAAAAGCATTATTCTATTGACCATGATTGTTAATATTTCCATCTTCTTTTAAACTATTACATTCGATAGGTCATAAAAAACGTAATTTAAAATGATACTGAATCAATGTCATAATTATGTTATGAATATCTGAATGTAAAAAATAGAGTATATTGTAAGAAATAGAGCATACTGTACTAGTTTGGAATCAAAAGTATATTTTTTAACTTTTGAATAATTGTTTCTCTTATCCTTTTGTACAAGAAAGGGTGAAGGGTACTAATTTTGAGAATTAAAAAAAATATATTTATAGAATTTTTTAAAATTTATTATTATTGAATGTTTTATTGCAATTTTGAAAGGGCAGCTTACTTAAGGGTGTTCGAGCGTTAGATGAAAGGTTATTTTCAGAGAATTCTGGAGCTTTTAGTTAATATAAAATAAAGAATTCAAAAAGAAATATATATATAAGAATGAAATCATAATTTCAGTGATATATTTATAATGTTAAAATGCAGATTTTAAAATGAAAATTAGAATACTGCCTATTTTTTAGAGTTATTATAATGCATGAAGTTAAGAAATATGTATGGAAAGGATCTTTATTTGTGTAAATTTGCAAAAAAAGTCTGAAAACTCTTTCCGGAAGAGTGATGATGAGTATTTAGACACTGGAAAACAAGAACATTTTCAATTGGATTGAATATTGAAACTTTTTTAACAGGACTTAAAAATTGCATTTACTTTCAAAGATGTATTACTCAGAAGTTATATTTTACATTCCCTAGTTTAACATTATCTGACTTTTGCATATATTATTTCTTTTCATTTTCTAATGCTATAACCCTTTTTCTCTAAAAAAGGCTTTTTCTGTGTATGATTAGAATTTTGACTTACACATATTTTTTACTTTAATTTGTAATAGTCCCTTAGCTCTCCATTTTAAGTTGGTTATTTCCCCTTTCTGTCCTAAAAGTAGTTACTACTTATAATAAATTGCTCTGAACTGCATCATTTCAAAATTAATCATATGATTTTTACAGAATGCTAATGATGCAGGCATTTAACATAAAATTTCAGGCAATAATAATTTCAGAAACTCAAAATTAAACAATCAAAACCAAATCCTCCTGAATCAGGATTTCATCTTAAGACATGTTATATTTTCTTTCTTACTTCTTTTGTATTAACTTGCTTGCTGCCTGCTACTTTTTTTTTCTTTAAATAAATTTCAAAAATCTAAAAGGTATCAATGCAGTTCTTCAACAACAGATGCACTTATAACAACAACAGGTTCCAATTTTATTCATGTCATCATAAAAAATGTTTGTCAACAACAAAAACATTGTTTCTGTCAACAAATAAAAGAATTTTTCTACAGGCTTCAGCAGCTGCTATGCATTAACATTTAAATTATCACATATATAGAGAGGTTAGCTAAAAATTTTAAATATTTTAGATCTCACTAAGAAAACTGATTGTAGCACTAACAGGTACTTGTTTTTAATTACAAAACTCATTTAACTTTAATTACTGTTAAATTTCTTCAATAAAAATTCAATAGGAAAAACAATTCATATTATGATGCTTTTTATGAAAACTAAGTGATCCTTAACGACTAATGACTAAAACTGATCTCATACTTTCATACACTTAACTGAATATTTCACATACTTAATTAAGTATTTGAATTATTCCTTTGAATTAATCATAATAGTTCTTTCCACTATACCCCACCACTATAAGCAAAAAATACGTGCATTCAAATTTTCAGTAAAAATGAAAACACATACTTTTCTAAAGTAAGCTTTGTCTGCATTTTGTAGTTTCATTGAAGGAGGTAGGCAGGTAAATGCCTTTCTGAAAGGTATTCTATCTTCTTTAACAAACCTATGGGGCAAACAGAAAATGTTTTAAAACACAATAAAATACATTATGTATAATTGCCACTCAAAATCATAACTGTGAAGCACTTTTTTTAATTGGAAAGAAGCAATAAATTGTTACCTTAGCAAATCTGACAGTAGCAACTGGTCTCCTGTATAAAGAAGGCCTAAGTAGCAAAAACACAGTGTCTTTGAGAGTGTCATATGATGAACACAGTTTTCTCGAACATGGAGAGCTGCAGATTTCAATGAGCCAAATCTCCTCTAAATATCAAAGATACAGCATAAGTCTGTGCATTAAAAATCAATGAACTATAATTTACGTTAGATATCAGTTCCCAGGAATTGACTAATACTATACTAAATATGTTATGAAAAATATAACTTGCAAAATGGTATTACTAATGAACTTTTGAAAGCATTATTTTCTCAGCATTTATATTTGTATAAAAATTATGACAAATTCATAATTAATCTTTTGATATTAATATTGAACATTTTGAATACATTCTCTTAAAAATTACAGATTAAAGATATCTAATTATTATTAAATTTCTTTACATTTATATGGAGTTCCAATGAACTTTTATAATAAAAAAAAGTAATTTTTTTTTGCTGATGATGACATTATTTATGCATTTTTAATGTCTAATTTTTTCTTTCCTAAATTCCTTCAGAATGATATTTTGCTTAAATAAATATCTGTTCTATTTTCAAAATTAGTCATATATCAACTTTACTGTATTGTGATCAGTTGTCTCAGAAACACATGCTGTTTAATTAATAAAATATCTTTTACCTATAGCTGAAACTAAACTGCAGAAATAAGCTTTATGTAATATCATTCAGATTTGTAAATAGCGGCAATTAGACATTTATGACATTTTGACAGAATAAAACAATTTGAAAAGAAAAGTAAATCAGTAATTTAAAAATTGTACTGCATTTTATAATTAATAGGATTATTAAGTATAAATACAAATAAATAATTTTTATTCTTGCATTACATTTAGGAAAATAAGCTAAGATACATATATTTTAAACTTCTGTATGATGTACATCCTTTTTTTCAAACAAAAAACAAAGATTTTTCTTCTGGTTACAGATATTTTTGGTATTTATATTTTTGGATATATTCAGATTAAATGTGGTCAACTGATAAGATTTAATTTAAATTTTTAATTAAATTTATTTTTGATAAGATTTAATTTAAAAAGGAACAATACATGAAAAATAATACACTAATTTGAAAAACATGTTTTTATTTGTAACAAGTGAAATGGGTCCCTCTGTGGTGAAAATGTAATTCAACATACTATTCAATATGAAAATTATTTGAAATAATCTGTCAATTAAACACGATTTTTAATTAAAAAAAGTTTAGTTTTTATACAATTGATGTGAGAATCAGCAAGAGGAGATAAAAGCTAATCTTAAATTTATTTATTAAAGATAATCTAGATCATTAGATATGCTTTGTTTCTTTAAATGCAAATTACAATTAAACCCATTAGCAGTGTCATTCATCTCATTTGCCACGTGTAAAATTTGAGGTACACTTAGCACAAAAAAAGGTTCTATATCTCCCATTCTACTGGACTGATTGCCAAAATTTAACTTGCATTTTCCATGCCTCGAGAGCACGACTTAGGATATACATTACATTTATATATAGCATTGTTTTAACATAGGTATTTTGACACAAATATCAGACTTTTTCTGAAATAATATACCAATTTTTTTTCCATATTTCGATTCTATTACTCAAATTATGCCTAGATATTAAATTTTGTAATTTTCCGTGAGAAATTTATGGAGAAATTCAAAAATTTATCTTGGTGCATTTTTTTCAGTTTGTGCCAAGAATAATTCACATAGCGACCTTTCTAATTTATAGCAACCTATTTTCCTTTCCTTTTTTTCATTGTATACAAGCAGGAAAAAAGGTCATCATTCAAACTTTCAATAATTTTAACAAAGTGCGGAAACCACATTTGGCATTATCATCACTTAAAATGAATATGCCAAATTTCAAAACATGGCAATATGTAAATTCACATCTATCTTCGAAAATTTTGAATAAAAAATTTTATTTTTTTACAGGTATGCTTAGAAATACATCTACTTTAAGATGATAGTAAAAATTTTATAGGTTATAATTCAAAATCTTTTTTTAAAAAAATTTATAATAAAAATTATTTAAAAATACAAATTTTAAAAATGAATAATAAAAAATGGGCAAATTTTACTTGAAATGAACCTAAATTTTGAAATGCAAAAGGAAGAATCAATTTAATAAAAAAAGGAGGTATTAATAAATATATACCAAATTCTAATTAACATGGAGGAGCTAAAATTTTGAGAACTAATTTTTTAAAAACTACTTGTGCAATTTTTACAAAACTTGGGACTTTGGCATAATTTTACTTGGAGATACAGAACTGTCTCCCCCCTTTTTTCTGTGATTGCAAAGTGTATATCAGCATGTTGCTAATATATTTTGTCTTTCTGGTGTTCGAAATTGGTCCTTACTTACTCCAAAATTAGTATTCCCATAGTTATAAGTCACAGAAATAGCACACAGTTTAAAACTGCTCAGATTTACTGAACATATATTATTATTTAAAAAATTTAAATTTTTGCTTGTTTAAAAAATGTACCACAGCATTTTTGAGCTGAAATGATATTTCAAAAATTAAACTTATTTGCTATGATATAATCTGGATTTTAGAGCCCAAAGAGCAATACCTTTAAGAGCACTTAAAACTGGGTATAAAGTAAATATCTGCTGAAAACCATATTTTTCAAATTAGTGATTAACATGTATTATTACAAGAAATAGTAAAACAACATAAAAACAAACTCACATGGAACTTTCGTGCAGGGGAAGAATAAATGTGTCTTGCTTTCTGACTATTTGATGAGTAGTTATAACTAGATACATCAGATACATCATTACCAGATGTCAACTCTGAAGACAAACTGGCAACATCATCACAACTTTCAGGCTAAAAATAATGCATCACTTTAAAAAATATATATACAAATTAATCAAAAAATTAAAATTTAAATATTTAAATAAGATGAATAAGTCAAAAACCTCAACTTTAGCAAGGGTAATAATCACTGACATTGATATAATTTTCTTTCCAAATGAAGTAAACTATTCAAAAGAAAATTTAAGAAACTTAATACATAGTTATAGTCAAGAATAAAAGAGTCTTTAAGAATTATATTATTCATTATAATACAAAATAACCCCAACATGTACATAATATAATATATTATGACAAAAAAGAAGGATTTTATCATAAAAATTACATTTTAAAATTTTAATACACAGATCCTCAAAAGGAAGTTAGTTAAACTTATATTTTCTGGTTAATTGAATGTCACCTGGCACAAAAGGTAAATTCTATTAATCTAATTAAAGATAAGAACAGCAACGCTCTCTCTATACATATATGTACAGTACCAAGTCTGAAATTTGGACTCGTCGGGACTTCGGCAATTCCAGATATTAGATCATCAGTTTAAAACAAGTAAGATGGCATGTAGAAATTAAAGAATTAAAAACATGAAATTGTGATTTATGAAGTAATGAAGCATTTATGATCTAAAGCGTAATAAAATTTACAAAAAAAAAACTTAATATTTATTTGTTTACTTTATTAAACATTTCTTTCAATGGAAGTTGTTTAAGTTGCTTTTTTTTGTACTAAAATGCTCTCTTTAACTCTGCAGACAGACACAATTTCTTATTCAGTTACAAAGTTCCATTGTTCAGGTCCTCTAATTGCTGAGTCGAGAATTTCCACTAACTTGTCAATTGCAGTTTTATTGTTTTCAATAACCTCTCTCTCACTTTCATCATTATCGGTAGCAGATTTTCTGGACCTAGAACCATACTACAGATTTCACTGTCCGTTAATTGATTGATGATTGTCACATTGTCATCACAATGAAAACCTGCTGTTATAATCATCTTCATTTATTACCACTTCTCCACTTTTCTTTACAAAATCCATTAATTTGAAAATTTCATCTTTGATTTGTGATATCCAAAAACCTTCACATTCATGGTTATCATATTCATCATCCTCACCATGAAATATAGTAGCTGGCCATAAATAAAGCCAAGCATTTTGTAAAGTATCTGGAGACACATCTTCCCATGATCTAGCAATGCTCTACAAAGCAGATTTTATGCTAAAATATTTTTAAAAATTCTTGAATAGTCTTGCCATTATTCAGGAAATTTAACATGGATTTTAAAAATGCTACTTTATATTTGCATTTCAACGCACGCACTGTTCCGATACCCATAGGCTGAATGATGGCCATATAATGTGGAGGAAATAATAATAAGGATACATTATCTTTCACTAAAACTTTAAGTATGAGCTGAACAGCTGTCTACAATCAGGACAATTTTCGCGTCATCAGGTAAACCAACTGAATTCTGCTGAGCCTCGGGTATTAAATAATTTTCAAACCAATCATTCATTAACACTTGTGTCATCTATGCTCTTTTATTTGCATGATATATAACAGGAAAATTCTTTACTCCTTTAATGGTTAGAAGACGGAAACCTATTTATAGGCCAGTGTTTCAGAGACTCAAAAAGACGGCTGTGAAATTTCGGCCGGAGAAATTATTTCCCTCTCACAGTTTAGGGTGCGGAGATAGTCATTGTCCAAAAACCTTCCCCTGCCACTTGTCCAATGACCTTTGTGCCTCACAACTATAGGGTTTCATCAATTCCCTTTCATTTTCCCTCAGCAATGTAGTGTTACCTTGAGGCAAAAAATTGCAGTTGTGCTTCGCATGATTAACTTGCTGTTTAGAACTCTATATAAGTAACCCAACCATACTGATATGCATATGGGTATGGTAGATACATATGCAGATAATGTGTTGCATCTATATGCAATAGAAATGTGAATGTGTAACATGTATGTATGCTAATTGTGCACACGTAGGCAAAAAGATATATGCATATTATATGCACACGTGAATAAAAGCAGAATTATATTAATTTATATTTTTTTCACATTTGGTGTGGAAGTTTTATTAAAAAACATGACAATATTCCAATTATTAATGATTTTATGGAAAGAGACTAATCCTCCTTAGAAAATTCAGGACTTTCTATGAGATCAATAATTACTCTTATATATTGGCAAATCCAAAATGTGTTAAAAAAATAATTTAATACATTTTCCAAATTTTGCTTTCTACAGTTTTACAGCATTTACTAAGATTTAACTTTAAAAAAAATATTTCATTAAATTAGCATTTACTTTTCGTTTCCTAGCAGATAATTAAAATGAATATTAATAATTAAAAAATATGTATACATATGTATCTTTCAACTTTTTTCTTATAAGAAACTGTGCCGTATTGATAACAGTCAGGTCATACCTTCGGTCAATTGAATATTACCTAATGGCACATCAATGAAGTCAATATACTCTGGTGGTTCTCGAAGGTTCTATTCTCTGCTGCAGCTAAATAAAACTTCTGTTTTTTCCTTCACATATACAACAAACAATATAGACCAGTTTCATGCAGAAAGTTCTTAACAAATGGCCACCAGCGTCTGAGCGATAAACACCACAGAGCACTGGTAGTTTAGTCCAGGATTCGAATCCCAGCCAACGAGCTGGTTGCAAGGTCGTTTTCAAGGTTTTCTCCATGTGTAAAGTGCATACAAGCCAATTTCCTTTAAAAGGTCTTCCATGAAGCGTCCCTCAGTTTCCGTGTAGGGCCTAATGGCAAAGCACATAATAAATAAATAATAAACATAGTCTTAACGATGTTATTTTTTCCATATAAGCAAACAGCTCTAGCATAATTTTGCCTATTCATACAATCTAATTCATCTATACTATCTAATTTTATTTAAATTATCTAGTTTATCCTATTTCACATTTTACCGAGAGACAGATTACTTTTCTGCATAAGCCTTTTTTTTTTAAATTAAGAATGAAATTGTCATCACCGTCTTAAAGTAATAACGAGAACTGCTATTTTAGTAACATTTCTGATTACAATATTCCTCACATTCTTGTGTTTAATGAAAATGCAAGCTAAATGTCTGCAGAAGTGACCTGCATAACAGCATCTATTATACTTTGCCAGGATAATTATCTGTTTATGACAATTCTAGTTTTTATATGCATATAAATAAACTTTGGAATATTTGGATTATGACCAAGGCTCAAAGAGCTATCTGAACAAGCGAGAAGGGCTTCCTGGAGGACTTTTTAAGGGAAATTGGTTGGTACTCATGTTACACATGATGCACATACAGCCAGCTAGTTCAATGAAATGCAAACCGAACCTAGCTATCAGTGTTCATGAATTTTACCACTTGACCACTGGTGAGTCTATATAAATAAACCAATAAAGTTAATAATTCCACTTGAAATTTTATTAGTGTTATTTTCTGCAATTTTTCAGTGTCACCAAAAATGTATTTATCCTCCTTATATTGTAATTTTTGTATTTAATATTGCTATTTAAAACATGCAAAATGCAATGCAATGCAATGCAATAAAAATATAATCAATAAAAATTTTTTTTTTCAGTAAAAGAGACTATTTAAAAAAACAGGCTAAACAAAAGCTTTTCTGACAAAAACACAAGAAAAAACACTGAACAATAACGTAGTTGAAAGATGAAATACTTCCGATAGAATTGTGGGGCAATAAATTTTACAAAATATGAATAA
>KK117462.1:689755-736182 GCA_000611955.2 Stegodyphus mimosarum
AAAAAAAAAAAAAAAGCTAAAAATGTGCTTATGAACATTTTAACTAAGAAATTACCCATTACATAGAAAAGTATTAATATAATAAGGTACCTTTCTGTGGGATAAACATCTAAACGAGATAGTTTCTTAGAAGTGCTATCAGAATTCCAGAAAGCTGTTTCACATTTCTGAAGAAATCTTGACCACATATAAAGAACGACATCCTGTAAGAAAAATATTAGATAAACTAACTAAAATGACAAATTTAGTAATAAAATTTTAAAAATGACAATACTTTTTACCTTTGTTTCTGCTATATAAATAATCACTAATTATACATAAAAAGTATTTATGGCTACCTACTTCCATACTGATTTTTGTATATTAATTTAAACATGAAGACGTGAATTTAAAAAAATCTAGATTGCTGCTGTAAAACTTGAACATTTAAGTAATAATTTAGATAAATAATAAATTTGCTTGTAGAGCTAAAATGCTTAACAACATAATATTCTTTTTCTTAAAATCTCTCTTTTCTGACTAATGGAAAATCTGACAAGATGTGAAAGTGATTTCACTCCATTTAAAGAAAGAAGGGGAAAAAAAGATTCAGATGATTAAACTAAATGGAAATTTCTTTAAAAAAAGGAATAAAAAAATTGCAGTTTTATTGTTCTTCAAAAATCTGAAATAGGTATATGAAAATAAAGATTAGTTCAGATCCCCTTCTTTTTCTGAACATTAAAAAAAAAAAAAAAAAAAATTTTTCTAAATAAAAAAAAAAAAAAAAAAAAGATGCAACAAAATTAAATATACATTTTTATTTTAAAAGGAGGGTTGTGGAGAGATTTCTTTATTTAGCCTTATCAACCCTCTCACACAATCTTACTACTTTTTTGACAACATTAATGTTTAAAATCCTTATGAACATTTGCACTTTTATCTTTTTTTTAATAAATTTAATCACTTTATTTCAAATAGGCACCAAAGGATAAAATACAACTACATATCTAAATGAAGACAATTTTGTGAATCGATTGCCTAAATTTCCATCTACAAAGTTTCCACATAAGTACTGCATAAATAATTTCAAATTTCTTATTTTAACTCCTACTAATGACTAATGGCTGCAAGAACTGAATGCTGGTGGTTTGTTCTAAATGCTGATTGCAGAACATGTTGAGAGCAAAAACGTTGAATGTTTTTCTAACATGTGAAAGTATGTACAATAAGTTTTCTCAAAAGTCTTCTGTGAAGGCATTTCTCTAAAATAGACAGTTTTTAAAATTTTGGTGGAATAAATCATTTATACCAATTTGGTTTTTACCTAATCTTGATTAAATAAGTTTTTTCATGAATTAATTTTATCACCAAATAGTCTTGAGTATAAAACAACTACGCAATTGCATGATATATGGATGATGTAGATATATATTCAAAAAGTACTCCTATTTAAAAGTCATTTTTGGAATAATTTAATCTAAACTTCCCAGCTAATGAAGATTTTTCCAGTCACAACAGCTAAAAAGAAACCATTTCTAAAGAATAAAACTATCTTTCCAATTGTGATTCTTATTCTCACATCCAGACTAAATGAAAAATAACCTGTCTGAATCTATTTGCTTTTCTTCTAATAAATTTCTACAGTTCTTTCTAAAAGGTTCTTGTAGATATTGTCCAGTAAGTATTCCATCCATTTATGCATAGCGACCACAAGAGTTTGGCATTATGTAAGTGCTCATTTTCACATCAGCAGTTACACATGCAGCTGAGAATCAGTTTTTAGCCAGCCATTCTCTTTCACAGTTGCTCACAGTTTCAACTATTCATTTTTTAATACAAACCATATATAACCTTTCAAAACCCATTACTGACTTGCCGGAGTTTCTAATGAAGGTATCACAAATGAACACAATAAAGAGCAATGTTGCTTATTTTATTGTTTACTTGCTGAATTTAGAAACATTCTGCAGTCATGTATAGCCATGTTTCCATCTGGATATACCTATTTTTAGATTAGACATGTTCTAACTTTGATGAATTTATTTGGTTGTAATGAAAGTTTCCTGCCAAAAAACATTCATAATAAAGTTAGAAAAAAACATGAAAGCAGTAACTTTAGTGCAGGTAGTAATCACCACCCAAATGTATGTTTTTCTGCCAACGTTTTTGTAGTTGTTCAAAGCCTTCAGCCCAGAAACTTGGTGGCCGCGAATCCAACACAGATCAACATCATTTTGGATGTCCTGAGCACAGTGGTTGATAGCACCAGCAAGATGTAGCTGCAGGTGTGAAAAATGTAAAAGTCCAAAGGAGCGATGTCTGGGCTATATGATGGGCATGGCAAAGGATCCCATTCAAGTCCATGCAGAGTCCAGCCGGTGAATGCAAACACATGTTGTCTTGCTTTATCTTGATGGAACGTTACCTTTTTGCACCATAACTCAGTTGAACATTTTCCCTCGGTAACAGCTTCAATACAGACAAGCATCTCGTTGTACACCTTACTGTGAAGAGTTTTATCTTTTTCCAGATACTCTTCGTGGATAATACCATAGCAATTCCACCAGATACAAAGCATGATCTTTTTGTTAGTAAAATTGTGCTTTGCAACGCTGCCAACGGGCTCACTGGGCACAGACTAACTCCTTTTCGGCCTGTGTTGTTGAAGTAAATCAACTTTTCATTATAACTGATGATCCAGTCCAGAATTTTTTCCTTGATATTCTAGCAGATTAGTGCAGGCCTGAACATTTCTGTCCTTATCTGCTTGAGTCAGCTTATGCAGCACCCAGCGATTGAGCTTGTATGCCAAGTTTATGCGATGCATAGCACGACTAATAGACATGGTATTAATGTTTAACTCCTTAGCAAGCTCTCAAGTAGTTGCATACTGATCTTCTTTTACAAGTTCTTTCAGGCAGGCTTTATCAACATCAGTAGGCTGGCCAGAGCACTCTGCTTTTTGAATGTCATAGTCCTTGTTTTTGAACTTTCAGTAACAAACCTTCATATGATACAATATTAGTACCTAAAGCTGTACACATGATTCGGTGACATTCTGTAACTGCCTGTTTGTAACAGAACTGGAAGTAATTTGGTACATATTAGTTTCATTTCAGAAACCTTGTACTTAATGATAATGATATTTTTTTTACAAATTTGACAACAAAGTGTTCTAAAGCAAGTCTCTTTCTTTCAAATGTCAAAAATCGCTCGACAAAATATGATTCAACATGCCAATGTGAACTGTTTCACAGACAATATTTGTGGTGGTGGAAACTTTCATTAAAACCCGATATATATACTGCACATTCATAAATTTAATCTATAAGCATGTCATTTAGTGAGTACCGAGTGTAATTATTTGTAAGTTTTAATCTATTTATTTGAAAACTTCCCAGATATCTTCATAGTTTAAAAAATAATATAGAGAAATGGAATTTTAAAATTCCCTATTATGGTAATCTTAATTATAAATAAGAATTCGCCCATTTCAACCTTGGCAAGACACACAGTTATTGATATACACAAGGAAATTACTCAAAGTCCACAGCACACAGTCTATTTAATATATGCATATGGAAGAAATTTAATGTAAGTTTATACTTATTATTTTAATTAATATAATTTTGTAAGCAATTTATTGAAAAAGTACAAAAGTGTACATAAAATTTATTTTAAACAGACACTTTTTGGCAGCCACAGTTCAGTAATTATTGCTAATAATGTATCTAACACATCATCACACTTGATACCATTTTTCGGTTGTTGGAAGATTGAAAATAGTAAGCACATAAGTATTTAGCAATGAAAGAGGAGATAATTTTTACTAGCCATAGAAACATACACTAAGAGCATATATGAAATACAAACTACATTTCCTAAGTTGTTTTCTCATGTAAAACTAAATAAAAGCATATTTTGCTATAAATTAATAACATGTTTAATTTATATGGGGCATCAAGTACACTGATTGCCTAAAACTATTTTGATGTACAGTTGCTCATTTTGCGTAAAATACTTTCGCGTCCCTTTAGTAGACAGTAGATGCTTTTTCAATCGTCAACGTAGCTTCAGACACATAATTTTCTTTAATAATGGTTTTATTTATGCATATATATTCATTTAATAACAAAAGTAAATATTTATAAAATTTCTTTCATGAAAATATTAAAATATTTCTTTAATGAAATAATTTTAAAAAACAGTATAAGAATTCAATGTGAATGGGCACTCAATTCAATTTAATGTGTCCACATGAAAAGAGCTTGGATTTGTGTTCGAAGTCATGACCATAAATCATTCTCTGGGTCTAATTGAGACTGATATTTTATTTTAATGGCTACTAATTTTGGAACACAGGCTTCACATAAATAAGTTGATGCAAGCTGAATCAAAATATTGATCAGCTTCTTTAAACTGGCATATTCGTTTCCAATCAACAACCAAAATTTTTGGCAAATCAGAGACTTAAATTGAAAGCACAGTATTCCGTCACTTGAAATATTAATTAACTCTTCTTTTTCATTCAAGGAAACATTGGAATTTATAATATCAAAGGAAAAGTGTCACAGACACAACCTAATTACTTATTTGGAAAATTTTCAAACCTTTTTGAAAAGTTTTCTGTCAGTTTCATCACATATCAACAAATCATGTTTAAATAACAAGAAATCTATGTTATTATCTTTAGTAAATTCAGAAAAGCACAGGAACATGTCTAGGTTGTTTTTGTTCAATTCTCCTTGCCAAAGCATTAGCTTAGTTTTATAAGCTTCAATTTTGGTGCACAGTATTAAGATGTTTGTACTTTCACCCCGTACACATAAATTAAAATCTAAGGTTCTTGAAAATGTCTATCATGTAATTGATTTTTCCTAACCAATCATTATTAATGAATGAACTTGCTGATATATGTTTCTTTTCTTCGAAAAATATCATTTCTCAAATTGAAAGTATGTTGCAGTAATTTGCAACGTGACAGCCATCTGATTTTGGTACGTAAGAATAATGTCTCATGCACAGAACCCATTTCATTACAGAGTATTGAAAACAGACAACTGTTTAGGATTGTGCTTTTAATGTAATTAATTGCAGTAATAACATTCTGTAATATCTGCAATTTTTCATCAATGTCTTTTGCAATAAGAGCTTGCCTGTGTATCATACAATGGTTGAATACTAGATGGTGAGCAATTTTGATTATTAACCCTCTTAGTCTTTATTATTACCTGCCAATGCTGTAGCACCATCAAGACACAGTGCCACAGTGTGTCCAGGTAAGGTTATTTGTTTCAAAATGTCTATTAATAATTTCAAATATTTTCTCTCCACTCGTTTTTCTTTCCAGATTTTTACCGACATAAATATTCTTCTACTATGTAGTCTTCAAAAATGCATGTCACATAAACAATTACTTTAGACATTTTAGTAATGTAGGTAGTTTCAACAAGCTGTATAGAAAATACAGGAAGTTTTGTATTCAATTTAACAAAACTGTTTCTACATTACTTATAAATTTGGCAAGAAACAGTATCTCTCAAAAACGGTATTCATCAAAAATTAAAATCAATATCATATTTTTCTCCATGCATAATCGATGTCATTTTTCTTTTATTGCTGAAGGAAGAATGAACAATTCTCTAATTGCATGAGGTTTGAAATTTTTTGCAATTAAATATGAAACTTCGGTTGGAATGCGCTTTAGCCCACTGCTTGGCGGCGATTGTTTTTGAATGAGCAATAAACGTGCCAACATGGGTAACTCCGTATATCTGCGAACATGGCTGACTGGGTATTTTGAAGCTACGGAAACATGTAGTTTTCGCGCATGTGTATTTCCTATTTTATAAAGAACGGTTTTATTGGTAATGTGAGATGACGTAGCGGTTTATTCGAAATTCTTACGTGTTAATTTGAGTAGTTATTTCAGTTCTCGTTTTATTCTTTGAATGCGGTGTTTTTCTATTGAGTGTTTGCTATTTTCGTACGTATATTTCGCTAAATACCAAGTCGCTATGGATTTAGCTGTGATGCTGAGAGAGGTGAGTGAATGTACATGTACATTTATTACTTTATTGGAAGTGCAAGTGAGATCCAAAACCTCCACATCCCTTCCGGTGAAACACTGGAAGTGTGCTGAGCACACACAAAATTAATTGCCATGCCAAGAACTTAATTTGCTTATCTTACAGTCAATGCCATCGACGGAAGAATACTACGAAGACAACAATCGGAAACAGAAGCAATTTCAATCGGGGTAGGACCTTGTCCAGGAACCCGTTGCATGGAACCTAAGGTTCACGGATGCAAGGGAAACGTGCGGTGATTGATTGGTGTATGAAAGCTGGTTATTTTGTTGATTTGTGCAAGTTGCGTACATTGTGCAAGTTGCTGAAGTTTTTTTGAAGTTTAAAAGGAACACTGTGCACATGGCATTTTTTTGTAATTTATTTTCGTTATTTTAGCTTATTTTGTTCGTGTACGTTGCCTACATTGTGCAATGCGCTTTAGCCCACTGCTTGGCGGCGATTGTTTTTGAATGAGCAATAAACGCGCCAACATGGGTAACTCCGTATATCCGCCAACATGCCTCACTGGGTATTTGGAAGCTACCCGGTCATAGCTTATTTTGTTGATTTGTGTACGTTTTTTTTTTGAAGTTTAAAAGGAACGCTGTGCACATAGCATTTTCTTGTAATTTATTTTAGCTTATTTTGTTCATTTGTGTACGTTGCCTACATTGTGCAATTCGCAGGTTTTTTTTAAGTTAAAACAGAAAGGTGTGTACATGGTATCGTTTGTACTTTAATATCGTTTAAAAAAAATCCCTTCTTTCTTCGATGCCATTTTGGTTACCTTTTTGGCGGAGCGTGTCGGGAAGGTTATGTAACGGCATAAAATGTGTAAGTATTACAACATAAAATGTAAATAATTAATTTAAACCTAACTGACAAATATTTTAATGATCGTAATGTTCGTTTTGCATATTATTTTATTATCTTTTTGTGGCAACAGTTTCCATACTAATTTATGCTTTAGAATTCTATGTTTTGTTTACAATAGGTTTTTGCGGAGCGTGTCGGGAAGGTTGCAATTACTTGCAAAGACGTTTCGCAGAAACGCGCCGAATTGGCGATTTTCAAAACATCGCCAAGCAGTGGGCTAAAGCGCATTTTAACCGAAACTTCTAATGATATCCATAAAGTCTTCTCATGAACTGTTGTATATTTTTTCAAAATATCATTTTGATTTTTCATGCTCTCAGCTTATTTCTTAAAACATTCTTCAGATTTTTTTACTAAATCTTTATGTTCAGTTTCTGCAATTTTCAGATTTTTTTAATAAATCTTTGTTCAGTTTCTGTATGCCTTTTTAATTTGGCAGGCTTCACACTTTCATGTGCTGATCTTTCACTGCAATTAACACTCAACGGATATTCATTTACATTGATAATGCAACATGTAAAATTGTATTTAAAAAAATCTTCTTGATATTTTCTAGATTTTTTGTTAGAAGTAGAAACATAATGCATTCATTTATGTTTGCATTTTCAATAACAGTTTTTCTAAGTTTATTAGATGTTGGCCCATCATTCACATTTTCATTGTCATTCTTTTGTGAACACCGACTACCTATTTTTAGGCATTTGCCCATCATGAACAATATTACAACTGAAACAAAATTGTTTTTATTAACTTTTGAGCTTGCTACTAAATGATCCAATACTTAGAAAATGACTATTTACTTGACAAAAATTTGCTTAGAAGTAACAAACAAAGTTTACAAATTATATATATATATTTACAAGTACAAATTGCACATAAGACACTACTGAGATCAAGAGAGAATAAATGGAGTAAGCATCTGTCCTATGTCCTGTGAAATGAAAAAGAAGCCATGAAAATGTCAGCGTATGACATCACAATTTATCATGGTGGCCCCCACAGGTGGACTTATGGAAGGTTCTGTTTATATTTTAATCACTGTTGTCTACTTCTGCATGTTAGCTACTCATCATTGAATGTTTATAACTCTCCTGTTCTAATTTTAATACTTAACATAAATTATTTTCTTCTTACTATATAAAAAAGTCACAAGGACTGCAAATCATTGTTTCAAATTTAATAAAATCTAGGTATATAAAAATGTGTAAATGGGGACTATAATAGTATGTATAGTAAAATCTAGAAGACCAATAAGTTTTAATCATATTTTACGCAAATTATGCCTAAAGACATCTTTCTGAGCCTGCATATGTTGATATTTGCTCTCAAAATTAGTGTAACATTATTTTAATAATATATTTTGTTGTTTTATCCATATGCTACAGGCTACACGGTGGCCACTAATAAGTCATGACGTTACGGTGTTGATATTTCATTGGCTTCACTTTTGTGATGTCAAGCTTACTCTATATATTCTAACCCACTTGACTGAGCTAGATGATTTAAAAAAAAAAAACTACCTGGTTTTCGCTACACATTCCTCATCCTTTTTAATTTTCTACGAAAAGGGCAGGAAGTGCATATGCAAATATTTAGAAGTTGGACTAGGGCTGTTTGGAAAATATGAAGTGTAATGCATGAATCAAGTGGAAAACAATAAAATTAAAATTGAAATATGGAACTGATGTCAGGTTTATCTATTAATTTTTAACTGATAGCTCATTTTAAATAAACACTTTCTTATTACTCTCTTTTCACCCATACTTTTTATGCCAGAATGTAAACGAGATAGCGAGAGTTATTCAGATTAAGGCAGACAGAAGTGTTATTTAAGCAACAATTTCAAAGTTAGTTTTAGAGCGTGTCTGCCTATTCCAGGCCATGTTGTGCTGTAATTATTAGCAACCTGCGTTAGTGGCACTGAGTGTTCTAGCCATTTGGCTTTGTCTTGCTGGTTTACTACAAACCAAAGCTTTTCCTGTGCATTATTAAGTATTCTAACAGCCATTAGGCTAATCTACTACTCCTTGAAATTACTATTTGTTATGTATTTCTGTTAAGTGCTTGGCTTATTGTAACCCAAATTGGGTCAATTGTTAATTTTATGTTTGAATAAAAGGGACTTATACACCCTTCTTTTGATTTCTGTTTCGTTTCACAAGGCTAGAAGATAATTTTTCAAGAGTACTTTTAGACTTTACACAGGCACCCAATGTATAAAAAGAACTACATTGTCACAGGAAACTACACCATTTAGCATTTTGTCCTCAATGCCGTAAGCCATGGTGAATCCCATGGAGAGATTCGGGTTTATTCTTAACACCCTTAGAGCTGCTATGAAACAAACAGCAATTTTTGATGGAAAGACATACGTATTAGGTTTTCTTGAGCAGTTAAATTCACATTTTTTGCTGAATCCGGTACAAGAAGCACAAAAAGTTACCATCATCACATCCACCCTTAGACGCCAGGCTGCTCCATGGTATAAATGCATTGTCTCGGGTGAGCCTGGTAGTGAAAACTAGAACTTTGAAAATTTTAAGAATGCATTAATTAAAGTGTGCTCCATAGTGAAGGATACAGCCAAGCCCAATTCAGAGCTATTCAGCAAATTTTAGTATAAAATCGAGGATCCGACGGACTTTATTTTGCATAAGTCTAGGTTTTTAATCTGTTGTATGACAAGGGGGTAGATGAAAAGTCATTCAAACAATTTTGCCATAACTCCTACTCCAGGCTCAGGAGTACTTTGAGCTTCGAAATCCAACAACAACAAAATTTAATTGAATTTGCCACAAAGTTCCAAAATCAACACAATACAGAGAAAAATTGAATGACAGGGTACAGTGGGAGGCTAACAGAGCAAAATTTTAGGCCAACACCTCAACAAAAACCACATTTGACCAAAGAAGAAATTTGAAAGGAAAGAAAAAAATTCAACCAAGAATAGCAGGCACAGAAAGGAAGTAAACAAAAAGCAGAGGGACAAGTTGAACTGCAATGGGGTGCTGGGAAGAGGGTGCAGTTAACCAGAATAATGAAAAGCCCTAAGAAATTAAACTAAATTCTGTGATAATAAGAAATTGAGAACTGCCAATAGTGCAAATTTTGTTAAATAATATCCCCGCTGAAGCTCTTATTGACACCGGAACCCAATGTAGTTTCATTTGAGAGACTTTCTCTAGGAAGTATTTTCTTAAATATTGTTGCGTGCATACGGTTCATAATAGATTTAATGCACAAGTCCAAAAATAGGTTAATAAAATATATTCTGATCAAATGAAATATAGAGTACGGATTCATAATAGATTGAATGCACAAGTCCAATAATAGGTTAATAAAATATATTCTGATCAAAAGAAATATATCAGAACTCTGGAATTTTTCTCAAGAGATTTTCATGCAAGTGTTCACAGTATCATTCAATATAATCAGTAGTTATACTTCAAACTACTAAAAATGTTAAATACAATGCAATACAGAGTGCATCGATGGAACTAAACAACTCGCTACATAGTAACTAAGAAAATGAATTCAGACACTCTCTCTCCCTGACCTTTTATAGTTTTCAACCAGCCGTGAGAAATTTTTAGAACTTTCTGCTTCTGAAGTTTAACTTAATCATAAAACTTACCCTGGGTAAAGAAAACACAGTGGCTGATGCACTGCCAAGAATAAAGTTAGATGATGAAGGCAATACATTACAATGCGCAATACTAACATCAAAACTACTTGAATCACTAAAGACAATTACTGAAAAATTGAAAAGGGATCCCGAATTTAAAAATACTTATTTTTTCTAAAGGATCCAGATGACTTTGAACATCCCTACATTACGGCAACACGAAAGACAGCTGAAAATTATGAAGTCGTTGAAAATCTCTTGTTTTATTAAAAATCTACAAATCAAAATAATGAAATATGACCTGCTATTCCTGCAATGTTAAGGTTAACATTTTTAATGAATTACATGAATTGTCCATGTCTGGCCACCTCGGAATCAGAAAGACAGTACAACAAGTTTATGAGATGGTATATTTTCTGCAGTTACAGAAGTTTGTAACTGCATATATCAGGTCCTGCCATATTTGCCAGTTAAATAACGATGTTAACTACAACTCGGCCTGGTACTTAAAAATATAAAAGCAACATTTTCTAACGAATTATTCACGTTCAACTTGTTGAGCTGATTTCTACTCAGCGAAATAAATAAAAATCGTTATTTACTTGTTACAGTAAATCATTTTTCTAAATGGGTTAAAACAGTCTTCCTGAGAAAAGCCTTGGCAAAAATAGTTAAGAGATTCATTTTCAAATAAATATGTCTTAAAATATGGAGATCCATTAACATTAATTTCTGACAATGGCAAACAAGTTGTGTCCAAAATATCTGAAGGACTACATACAAAACTTGGTATATGCCACCTAAAAATGGTATCTTATCAGCAGCACACGAAAATAGCAGAAGAGGCAAACAAGAACATAGTAAAAATAATATGCAGTTACATGAGAAAGTATCATAAGCACTGGGATAGCGAGTCAATGAGTTAGCTTATGCATTATGAACAGGAAAGCATGATACTATGGGGTGAAGTCCAGCTGAGCTATTCTTAGACCAAAAGTTAATTACACGGCTGGACAAATTATTTTTTGTACAGAAGAGAGCCCCAGAATTCCAAAAGAAAGACATTCAGAAACTAATATATGAAGCAGGTGAATGTTCAGATAGGGCAAAGGAGAAACAGAAAATGTATTATGATATGAAGCAGAGAGAATCAAATTACAAAGTAGGAGATGTAGTGCTAAAAATAAAGCACTCCCGATCATCGGCAGGCAACAAGAGAGCTGCCAAAGTTCATCCCAAGTTTCAGCGACCATATACAGTGGAAACAGTTAGAGAAAGCACAGTCTACTTGAAAATCAGAGGCGGGGAACAAGTAGTGAAAAATGCAGATCAAATTAAATCTTACTACAATAAAAATAAAGTGGGCATATTTAAAAGCATTTTGCAGGAAAATCAAGATGCCATGAGCAATAGCAATGCTGAGCTAAACCAGATGGAAGTCGAAGTCCCGGCAGCCAAAAGGAAGGCTACAATGAGGGAGTAGAACATACGAAGAAAGCCAAAGAAGCCAACACACAGTGACTCCAGGCAACAACCAAAGGAGCTATGGGGGATGGGAAAACGTTGAAAACAATCCCCAGTAACAGCCCCAAAGTATGAAGAGAAGGCCATGTCAAGATGACTAAGGAATAAATGTCCAGCTCTCTACGTTGCAAAGGCGCCAAGGAAAACCCAGTGTCAATCAAAGGAGGGAAGGTCCAGCAGAAAGTTTAATGAAGAGGAAATAAGGGATGGAACCATCCAAGACAAGCCAGTTTTGTAGAAAAAGGCCAAGTTTCAGGGAGGCTAGGAAGAGGAAGCTCAATGACGAACCGGAAGACCAACCCAACAAATGCTTACGATCCGGCAAATGGAGGCCTATCCCAGCTGGGATAAGTTCATCAAGATTGACAAGCATCAGAGATAAAAAAGATTCCAATTGGAAAGTCCAATTTTATTTTCACCTTAGTGAAGTTCAATTTTATTTTATATCTAGAAGGACTAGTTGCTAAATTCATTTAAGTTTTACTTCATGTGCAGTTATTCTAGTTCATTTTAATGAGCAAAATGGCTCGAAAGTTAAATTGTAGTGTTCTGTGTTTATGTTAATGTAATAATGAAATAAGAGTGCAATTTTAGTCTAAGAGACTGATATCAGGAAACACGAGTGCAAATGTTAAGAAATTCAAAGCAACTCGTGAATCTCAATGTAAAGTGGAATCTGAATTCTATTGTAAATAGTTATTCAATACATTTTATTTTCTTGTGAAAAATATTCGCAAATATGCTATGTTTAGTTTAAAAAGACTTGCATAGTAATAAGAATTTAATTATACTGCATAAATGAATTGTGATTGCAAACTTTCAAACTGAAAAAACGAAGTTAAAAGTAAATTTAGTTGTGCGAATGAGTAAGTTAGGCTCTACAGCCAACACTTAAAAGTTTAAATCATGCTCTCGTTAGCAGGTGCAGTTTTGTAAATAGGATATCTTTAATGTCTCGAATGTCAAATTCTAATAACACATAGATTGTTGGTAGTGTCTGTAAACACACTTACAAAAGACAGTGTTTTCACTGTTACACTCCAGATCTT
Source organism: Stegodyphus mimosarum (assembly GCA_000611955.2). Classification (NCBI taxonomy): domain Eukaryota; kingdom Metazoa; phylum Arthropoda; class Arachnida; order Araneae; family Eresidae; genus Stegodyphus; species Stegodyphus mimosarum. The sequence continues at coordinate 702,883 of KK117462.1, forward strand.
TTGAAGATCATTGGGGAAGAGATTAACTTGTGGAATAAATGTGTGGCATGAAAGTACAAAGAAAATTTAATGAAAAGTTGTGCAAATTTTATATCATGTTTGTAGAACGTTCTTCTATTCCTTCCAGATTTTCAGGAAGTATGTGAGCTGCTGAAAATTTGTACATATCAAGAAGAATCAAGATCTTGTTACAGAAATTTTGAATTTTACATTTAATTACTGAAAGAACTAATCTTATTGTAAGAGATACGCTCTGGTAAGGTAAGGTAATTTAGATAGTTAGAATTTAAGCTCTTAATGAGGTCGTCAAAGACCTCTTTCTCGTGTACTTAAATTCTAGCAGGGAAAGATGTGAGGTTTATCTATTTATTTTAAACTAATAGTTCATTTTAAGTTAGCACTTTTGTATTACTCTCTTTTCACCTACAATTTTAATGCCAGAATGTAAATGAGATAGCGAGAATCATTCAGATTAAGGTAGAAAGGAGTGCTATTTAAGCAAGAGTTTCAGAAGTTAGTTTTACAGTGTGTCTGTATTCCAGGCCATGCTGCGCTGTGATTATTAGAGACTTGCATTAGCGGCACTGAGTTTTCTAGCCATTTGGCTTTTTCTTGCCAGTTTGCTACAAACCAGAGCATTTTTTTTTTTTTTTCTTTTGTGTGTGTGTGTGTGCATTTAAGTATTCTGTGAGCCATTAGGCTAATCTACTACACCCTGAAATTAACATTTGATATGCATACATGTTAAAATCAGATGTGCGTGGCTTATTATAACCTAAGTTGGATCATTTGTTAATTTTATGTTTGAATAAAAGAGTCTTATACACCCTTCTTCTGATTTCTGTTTTGTTTCACAAGTCTAAAAGATAATTCTTCAACAGTCCTTTTAAAAGTCTTATGTTTCCAAAGAGACATCGACTTTACACTGTTTAATTTAAAATTACTGGCAAATGTTAAAAATAACCAGAATTCTCTTTAAATGCCTTATATTTTTTTATTAGCAAATAAATTTCTTTGAATATGGTGGCCCCCTCCCAAAAACATTGCTTGCTACCCTTTTACACAATTTGCACATAACTGGCTTAAAAGCATCAAAATACAAACCTAACAGCAACACTGAAATTTGTATGTCAAACTAGAATGAGAGAACTACATTTTTATTTACTTAACTGATTCAGATTAATATTCATATTTTACAAATATAAGTAGAAAATGCATTATTACCTTTAGTTTTGCAGAAGCTCCAAGTTTGATTAAGGCTGAAACCTGTTTGTAAAGTATAATATTATATGCTTCCGGAGTCAACCAAGAAGAATACAATTTTGGTTTGTGTTTAACCTGTTCCTTTGTAGCTTTTTGAGAACTAACAAGATTCCGATTAATTAAAACTTCATCATTTCCAGTTTGCTCTTCTGTTTGCTGAAACATGCAAATTTTTTTAATTCATTAGAAATTAAAATACTTTTACATAGTAATGTTATAAAAATAATATATATATATTACTAGCATATGTATTAGGTATATTTAAAACAAATTTTCAAGCTTTTATGCAGAATCATTCTCACAATCATGTATAATACACTCTTGTCAGAATTCTTATTCCTCAACTAAACAGTCTAGCAATCCCTTCATAATAACTTTTTTCGTACATTTTATTAATTTTTCTTATTAAATAAACAAACTCTACAACAATTTTGTCATTTCTTTAGTTAATCTAAAGAGAAAAAAAAATTTGATGTGGACATAAAAGTCTATACTGAGTGCAGAATACCTTTCCTTAAACCTTATCTTTTCTGAAAGAATGCAAGGACATTCAATTACTAATAAAGAAACAGTAATCAAAAGATTAACTCATGCTTTAAGAACACCTAGTTGGCTTCAAGATACATCTAAATCTTCCCAGAAATACTAGGAACTGGTTTTTCAAAACAGTTAAGCAAGTGATCACATAACAACACTGCAGGGTTTGTATAAAAGAACATTCTGCAATCATAACATCATTTCTTCCTTCTGAAAAAAAGCTTGGAATTTACAGTCCTTTTCTTGTAAACTACAAGAATGAGAAAAAGAGGGAAGAACAAAGTTCAAACTGAAACTAAATTAGTACTAACTAGAATAATATAAACTTTATATACCTAAATAAATGAATAAAAAAAACTTTTATAATATAAAAATCAAAATCAATTTAAGAAAAATTCAGTACTTAAATTTTTAACAATTACTGGAGTTGAAAACAACTTTCTAGAATATTATGCAGTTTATAACATTATCTAAATGCACTGCATACTGGATATTCCTACACTTCAAGGAAAACTATCCATGTCTGTTTTAAGAAATAATCAAAATTAAAGAAAAATAGCTCTAAAATAAGAAGATCTAAGACTAAAAAATCAAATAACAAAATACAGTTATTTTAAGGACATTTACAATTAAAAAAAGTATAAAGGCATGGTAAAATAAACAAATCATGATAAAAAATAAAGCTGGAAAGATCTTGGAATACAAAATATCTTACATCAAGTTTAAAAGCATTGAGAGGAAACGTTTTTGGTTCTGCCTGTTGTTAGCAGACTTTGATAAATCATTCTAGAACTATCAAGCACATATATTAAACCTATCTACATTCAAGGTGCTTTACTTTTTCTGAACATTTGCATTTACAGACTAAATGAGCAAATTTTGAATTAAAAAAAAACACATAGTGAAAAGAAAATTCTTAAATATACAGAATTATTTACAGCATGTAACTATAATACATACTCAAAATATTTCTTTACAATAAAGAGAGAGGAAGAACAGATTATGCTTTGAATTATACATTTCTTTTATTTGAAATACTTTATCTTTGCATTAGATAAGCCCCCAAAAATTTATTTTAAATTTCATATAGTATTGCATAAATTTTAGATTAATTATGATATAAGATTACTTTTATTTGATAATTAAAGAAATTTGAAAAACTTACAAATGTAAATAATTTAGTGTTATTTTTCAATCATAAATAATAGAACCAATGTCTGGTTACATGTTAACTAATTTTACTAATTGAAGATTTTATGTTTCTCTTATATGCATTTTTGGTTAAGCCATTTAAATCTTTATACACTCACTCATGAAAAAATACCATTTTACCTTATTTGCTTCACCACACTCATTACAATAATAAGCTCCAGCATCTATGAAAAAATCAGAACCACCACATATTTGACATTTCATTGTGTCCACAATTGATCCAAAGAGCTCAAAACTGTCTAGGAATAAAAAATTAACATTTTTAAACATATCACACAAAACTGATTACATATAATAATGAACTATAATTATTGTCATGAATTTGTTGAATTATTATGACAAAAAGGTGTGCAAGCAAGCTTTTTAGCATTACATATCTAGATACTAAATTAGAACTACTTTATTTGTATTGTATAACACACACACATATATATATATATATATATACTAGCTGTTATCTGGCATGCATTGCAGTGCTACTAAAAGGAAAGAAAGTGTTTGTGTTTTAATTCTGTTTACTGAAATGCTTTTGGATATTATACACGTGCAGGCAATTTCACTTTTCTACCTACATAGCAACATTCCTGGTGCTGCATTCTTAAATTTGAGGGCTCTGCAACACATCATAATTTATCCATCTTTCCAATGACCACACTTGGAAGAAGACTGTTACCATAATTAGCATTGTAATGGAATGCACCAAGATTTGAATCAGTGTAAAGTATTCATCTACATCGAGCAGTGCATACTTAAATATTTTCCAATCTTGCTTCCCGTTAATCATTTGTTTCATACGAACAAGCTTGAGCAGTATGCACTCGAACATTTTCCTATCTTGTTTCCCATTGCCAATTGGTTTCTGAAACTTGTAATGCTTGTTTTTTTATCGTGCTTAAGGTCCAAATCAAGTGACTGATTTTCTTCACTCTAGTGGCATAATTGATTTCACAGTAAAAATATTGCTTTGTGAATGACTATTACAAATTCACTTTCAAAAGCAAAGGAAATGTATGTTATTGCATGAAAAATTAAATATTTTATGCTTTGCTGAATAATAACGCACTTTGAAATATTTTAATTTGGGTGGTGTAACACATTTCTCTTAAAAAGCCGAGTTTTTTTATTACATTTGAGGCAAATTAATATAATTGCATTTTCCCAGGAGGTAACACAATATTTTTACATCAACGAATAGTCTGATTAAATTTGAAACATATATATGTTACACTTTTGCAAAGTAGCAATACGAAGCTTTCAAAACACTGAGTTTTTAACCAGAAGTTTGTTAAATTCACATAAAATATACATATATTGAACTTTTTTTTAGAAAAAAGTAGACGTCAAGTTTTCCCAAGACCCAGAAAAGAACTGTAGAAATTTTGGTGATGACAGCTATAGTAGTGACAGTGTATCACAAACAAACACATGCACAGACATTCTTCTTTATATATATGTAATATTTCTGGAGCATAGAAGAGGAATCAGCTTGCAGTCGTTGTGGCTTATGGTGATGGCATACAGATAAAGATAACAAAACATGAAGAATTTACAGGCTTTATTTCCATGCATGTAAAATCATTACAGTAGATATTTATTCAATCATAATGAAATCCGGTATATTTCTATGTTTCAGTCATAATGAAATATGATAGTTTGCTTCGTACATGGGCTCTTAAAATTAAGACGTAGGCATTTTAGATGGGGAAGCAAAGTGGTGAGATTTTAGCAAAGTGGAAGCTAGCAGAATAAGAATGATGTAATTAGCTGGCCAGACTATTTATGCCAAGTTTGATGTACAAGTACAGCTTATCTATGATTGATTAGTTAGTAGCGTTACGATAGAAAGATTTTGAATTTGGAAGAACAGATAAATTTAGGGGGAGAGCACTAAATTTAAAATGTTGAGGTCGCCAATTATTTTTTTTAAAGCAGCTATTGTATTTTGTTATATTTTACATATATGTTTAAGGGTTAAAATATATTTATGAGTGCCCTTGGCGAAAATTGGCGATTTTTAGCAGTACATAAACATTGAGTTTGTGCAATTCTTTGACTTGTTCTGCATAAACTCGGTATCCATGTACACATTTCACTTGAAAAAAAAATCAGAGAATTGCACAAACTTGACATTTCGCCTCCCTTGACTTTGTCCATGTACACATTGATCTATTTTCACTTAAAAAATCAAAGAAGCAGCCAATTCTACACTAAAGCCAAACAAAAAATACATAACCTCAATAAACTACACTTTAAATCAAGCAATAAAATAGCATAAAAAAGGAAATTCATCTTAGCATTACACAAAGGAAATATTATTTAGAAATTTCTGTGTCTTCAGTCAAACAAAATTCCTTAGCAGCATCTAAAAACTTCCTAAAATTAACTGAACTAGAATCTGTATACTGGTGTTGTAATATAAATTCCCAAATATAACACACTTTGAAATATTTTAAAGATAATATGAGTAAAAAATATCGGCTCTAGTGTAGAATTAGGTACCCTTTCGACTGTCGAAAAACTTTGTTCAGTTTTGACAATGAAACCCCATTTCTGGTTACCATGAGAGTTTTAACATGGTTTTAGCTTCTTGATTTATTTAATTGAAAATAAATCGATGTGCATATGGACAAAGTCAGGCAATGTGCAATGACTAGTTTATGCAATTCTCTGATGTTTTTTCAAGTGAAAATAGGTTGATGTGTACATGGACACGGAGTTTGTGAAATTCTTTGACTTTTTGTTTTGGTTTTGTGTAGCCGCCATCTTGAAATTGTGTCTTATTGGAGCCGATCTTGGCGTCAAAACAGAATTGCCAAAAAACAAGGGGCACCTAATTGAAAACTTTTACCAAAATATCCTTCATAGTGTCGGTATCTTCTGACATTTGCCCATATGCATTTCCTTCCTACAAATAGGACACTTATAACGGCTACTAAGTAAGCCTTCATTACACACTAGTCAATCAACGTTTTTTCCCTTTTGCTTCAAATCATACAGAAATTCAAATTAATCTTCACACATTCAGCCATTTTACCATGTAAACCACAAAATAACCAACATCCAACACAAAAGCCCTTACAAATCTTTTCCCATCATTCAAATTTACCGCAAGCTGAGTTGTCGAGAATTTACCACAAACCAATTGCGTCATAATAGGGTTTCCATAACATTCAACTGCTCAGTTACCATAAATGAAACAACAACTTAGGCAATAATCCAAGAGGCACCCTTAAATATACTATAACCATGCTTAAGTACCATAGGTCAAAAAACCTCCATTCCTTAAACAAGGTAACTGGTTTTTGGCATTACACATGATGGAGGGGGGAAGTACACCTGTCAAGCACAGACTTCACTCAAATTTGCTGCCAGCACAACACAGACAGGAGCAGAGTCGAACTCTAGACATGAACAAAAGCAAACGTGCCTCAGTTCTGGATACAAAGCCAACAAGCTTTGTAAGGCAGAGAATCACACTGATGAGCCTCTGAGGAGTGATAATCGTGCAGAAAGGTCAACAGTGAAACAGTGATGTTCAGCTGTTGTGTAATGCTTGAACTTAGTTCCAGATAAAATGAGGAATCAAGACAGTATAAATTATTATGTGAACTATGTTTGAACTTTGCTATCTCCTGTGGGATTATCTAGCCACTATGTTAATTTTGTATCTACCAACTTTCCATTCCATTATAATAGTTAAGTCAATAAAGCAGTATAATTTATACCTTTGTCTTGTGTTCCAGCAGTAATCTATTACACTCCACATATAAAGCTTTTTTTTTTTTTCAGAAGGTGGGTTCAGGAGGTGGATGTTTATTCTGTTTTCAGCTGACTGCCTTTTTAGGAATTCCAGAAGAAGGGGAAATTTAGACTGCATCAATTTATTTCTCATATTGAATTAATTCAAAATTAGTAGCTATACCTTAACCGTCACTCTTAGTCAAAGGCCACGGAGAATGTTCTTTTATGGTATAATACATTTTTTAATTTACATTTTATTTTTAAATCTTGTCTCATTACCTAAAGTTATACTTTGTATTAATTTATTATACACACACAATGTATATATAAATTAGAGACAAAAAGTAAGAAATTTAGAACCAAATTCACAAAGATATATAAGAAATGAAATTCAATGCCAGTAGAATTCAAAATTACATGGAAATAATATTAGGATTACTTTTTTTAAAATTTAAAAAACATTATGATGCTGTAATATCAATCAAGTAATCAGCAATAAGCGCTTTTACTATAAAATAGTTCAACAATTCTTGGGGTTTATATATTTATTATATATACAGAGAGACAGATAATAACCTCAGAAACTTAAAATTTCTCTCTTTGAAAAGAAAAATTCACATCAAAGAAAGAACACAAAATTAACAAACATTTTTCACTTAATTCAAATTCATATGATTAAGGGTGATAAAAAAAGGCTTATTGGTTAACATATACGTAATTTTTCAATTTAAAAGACACAAAAAATTTTTATGTAAAATTATTCGTTTCCTCTAAAAGTCGTTTAATTACTTTTATAATCAGTAATTACAATTAATACTTTCGGGAACTTAAAAGATGCTGATACGATCATACATAAAAAAAAAAAAAAAAAATTCAATAATAAATTCTTTTAAACTAAAAATAATTCGCTTTCAAATAACCTAATACGCATAAAATTCCTCTTCAAATTGGAAACATGATCAAAACTCCTTTGGAAATAAACATTTTAGATAAAAAATAAAGCACGGCAAACTTACATTCACGTGTAGTAAACAAACATGTTTTGATTACATTGAAAATAGTTCTGTTGCCACAAATGTATAGCGAAAATATTCGTTCTTTTTTTAACCTAAATAATCTGGAATTTATGGTTTATAGAGATGTGTTTTAAAACTTAAATGCATAAATATTTTATTTTTGGTAAGCTTTACTAGCTAATTTCCTTTGAAGATTTTTTTTTTCTTTTTTACCTCTTACGGATGTAAAATGGTATAGCATCACAAAAATAGTACCGTTGTCTGGCCGTAATTGTGGGCCATAAGCCATCTGAGTTTGAAGTTTCAGAGAGTGGGTTTTGTTCTGCCAGTGAGGTAATAATATTTTGTATTTCATAATTATCATTTAGCAGGATCACAGTATTTGTAATTTCATTTTTATTTCGTTAACTTTTAAGGAAGAGAAATTCATATAACATTTTTATTTATTTGCTGTCATATGCACATCAGAATATCCCGTATAAGAAGATTTGAAAATAGAATTTAAGAAGTAGTAGCTGATCTTCATCGAACTAAAATCTTAACATTTTTTATACATGATTTACAGTTTTACTATGCAGCTTCTTACCTACCTGATTTTGAGTGCAAAATTTTGGTTTTAATGTGATTGCTAAATTACCGGTTTTAATTTTGCACAGCATGCAAGGGAAACTAGTAATTCTTTTTAATGATATAATTATTATGATTATTGATAAAAGTCATTGTAACAGCTTAGGCGTAGATATCAAAAATTTTTATTGTCAATTTGTTCATTAACTAAAGATACGTTTAATAGCTTTATTGACAAGTGAACATGAAATTATTCATGTTATTGTATAAATTTTTATTTTCATACATTTTTACTTTATTTGAACTGTGTGTCCTCTCATAAATTTCTGTATTCATTGCAAATTGAGCTTCTTACTAATAATTATGTATTCTGTTAAAAGACGTTATTTATTTATTTATTTTTTTTTTTGTAATAAAATTAATTTCTGTGCTTGATATTGTAATTTTAAAATGCCATGTTTCACCTACTTGTCTGTAACTATACAGACATATATTTATTAGCTAAAGTTAGGTATATAAGTTTCACTTTTTGGAGACATTTCAGTAAAATCATATTCTGAAAATTAAATATAGAATTATTAAAACTATATGCTAAATTGAGAAATTCTGTAATTATTTCTTATCTGTAATCAGTGTGTATATTTATTTCTTTTATGCCATGTTGAACTAATTTCAATACTGGTGGCAAGATAGTAAAGTTAAACCTTCGTTTATTGTTGATTTTACATAGAAAGGCTCATAGCATATTGAGAAGCATAATGAATAATCCAAAAGTAATGAAAAAGGAAAATTGTTGAGCTCTCTCAAAGAGCAGTATTGCTTTTCATTTGGAATTTTCAGAGAGTGTTAATTTATCAATTTTTAATGTTCAGTGGTATTAATCAACTAAAAGCCCAATGTTTAAATTTTACTTGTTTATAGAGTTTTGCAAAATTTGGTACTATTCTGTTATCGGGACCGTATTCTGAAATATATGTATGTATGTATGTATGTATGTATTGATGGATTGTTGTGTTTGTATATGGATGGATGGATGGATGTGTTCATGCATGCATGTGTATAATACTTAACTGCACATTAGTAAGAGAATTAGGTTTGATGAAAAGGTATTTCGTTAGCTTCAACCTTTGCAGCTTAGGAGGCAGATTTTCTTAACTGTGGAAAACAAGGCAGATATATTTGAACCTGTGGTTATCTGTTATGCTAAACTTGCCAAAAGGACTTTTAAATGTGTATTATGCACCTAGAGCTTAGGCCAGCTGAGTGTAGATCATAAACACTCGGTTAACAGGCCAGGGTTTGTGCCATCTAGTGGGGAGAGGATTTCATTCCCCCCCATATGTATTTTTTCCTTTTTATTATTCCTGTTTTCACCCAATAAATATGTAAGCTTCAAACTGTAAAAAAAAAGAAATGAAGATATCTTTCCATTTATTCTGTACAATTATTATATGCTAAACATAATACAGTGTGCAACCATAAAGTAACTGAACAATTTCTTATTAAGAATTAATTAAAATTATTTAAAAAGATGACTAAACTTCATATAAATTTATCCCCTTCAAAATAATTGCCAGAGGAGTCTATGCAATTTTGTTTCTTTGTGCCATCGAAACACTCTTTATAGGAACTAAACTTACTGTAAAATATGTTTAACTTTTTAAACCAACTGTGAAATATGTGTAACATTGGATTTAATATATGAAATATTTTTAAATTTGTGTCCATTTTAAGCTTCCAAAAAGGAAAAAGCCAGATAGCAAAAAGTTGAGAGAATATAGTGGATGATTTATCACTGCAATTGAATGTGTAGCAAGATGTTGTAGTGTAGACAATGCTGTACAGAGTGAGAATTTTCATGTAAAGAAACCATTTACCTGGAATAAAAAAGTTCTTCGTAACTCACCTTATTCTATTTCTTATTCGAAAAAGCACTTCCTTGCAAAAATGCTGATTCAGAGATTTTTAGGAACAAATTCATGGCGAATAAATCCTTTGCAATAAAAAAAAATGCAATTAGCATTATCTTTGATTTTGAGGTCTGTCCTTTTTCTTTCTTTCTTTTTTTTTTTTTTTTTTATAGGAGATGTTCCTTTCCACTGTGCACTTTGTCTTTTTGTTTCTGGGTTGTATTATAGACACCAGGTCTCATCTCCCTCTATGATGCACTTTAAGACGCTGTTGTTCTGTCTTACAGCAAATATTTACAATGAGCTTTACTTTTTTTTTTGGCTATTTTGGCAAAATATGAGGTCCAAATCTAGTATAAACTTTCCTCATTTTGAGTTAAAATTACCTTACAGGTTTCTTTCCATATGTCTGAAAGTTGTCTGAGCGTGTCTTAAAGGTACTGTATTGTTACACATCTTATCAGCTTTGTCAAAGAAAGAATTTTTTTCCCACATTTTCGTCATTATTTGAAGCTGAATAGAGTCGTATCTTTGTTTAATCTTCGATGCTTTTGCATCCATATTAAATGCGGTTGTACCACTCATATACTTTATACTGTTCAAATCATCTATAATGTTTCAGTTGCAGAGTTACATAATTTTTAACAAAATTGAATGTTATAATGTTGTTCCATCTCAAAGAAATTTTTGTTTCTGTAATGTCTTCTCAGTAAATGAAAATGTCTCCGTTGTTTTGATAGGCAGATGACAAAATAACCAATTTAAGTTGGCTTTAACAACAGCTGTTGCTCTTTCTAAGCATACATTTATTCTTTCACTTTTTTATTATTTGGCCCATGACTACCTTGTCATTGGAAATAAAACCTCCTGCACTTTATTATCATTTTATATATTATATAAGCATCTCTCTATCTATCTATACATATAATTACAATTTTTTTAAACAAAATATAAATATGCTTGCATTAAGCTGCAGAAAAAATATCAGTTAAGACATAAAGTAAGAAATTTAGAACTACTTTTTCACAAAGATGAAAACTGAAAAATAACAAACAACAAGTAGCCATTGTCATTGATTGCAGATTAATCGACTTATCAAGGGGATAAACCAATTACCATCAATTAACAATAACTAAATTAAGAGAAAGTGTTTCATCTTACTTCCAAGTAAGCATCAAATTATTTGCTAGATCCAAATCTTAAGTCATAATTAATACCCGATCAAAATAAAGACACTAGTCCTTTTAAACTAAATAAAAAGCAAATAATCTTTAAAATTTTAGTAGCTCGCTAAGAACAGTATTAAACTGAAAGGGATGCTTACTTTAGGAGACCTATCCCCTACACTCTCATTTTCAAACTCAAATACAAAAGCAAAAGCATACATTTTAGAACATTAAAGTAATTCAAAATCAAAAAGGATATAATCCTTAAAATTAAAGTTTAAAACAAGTAGTTAATTAGAAATTTAAAGATCAAACTAGTAAGATAAAATTAACAAACTTGCCTGCAAAATTTTAAAACCAGATGTCTGGAAAGCAAGTATTAAGAGTATTGACCATTGCACTGCATTTCTGACATCAGAATTATGGCTTGCTACCTTTGGCAGGATTCTTGCAGAGGTGAAAATGAAATTTTTTGCCAAAGCGAGTTGAAGTTAATGACCCAGGTAACCGTAGCAACACTGCATTAGGATTTAAATAACATGACCCCTTAAGCTATAAGCACTATCTGGAATACTGGAGGATTGAAAAAGACTTCGTAGAGAGACTACAGCCTTTTTTTAAAGCAGAAAAGATATACATTCAGTGATTGTCTTAGAAAATAGTACCATTCGCTTGTGCGCTGTAATGAATTAATACTTTCTGTTCGTTCATTGTCTTCTGTAGATTTAGTAAATTTTATTTGCAATATTTGATTCGCTTTTCGATAAGATTATAAACTCTAGGATAACAATTATTAATAATCGAAGCTAACTTTTTTTTTTTCTCTTTGGTCCCTGTGTTGCATTGGTAATATTTTTATTTTTGTCTTATTTAGGAATTTTGATTTCCAAATTTTTTATGCAATAACTTAAGATGACCACCTCTTAAAATGACCAGTCTTTCTGAAAATATGCATAAAACATTGCTTTAAATATCATTGTTGTTAAACAATCGACTTCATAGAAAATCAAATCTTTTGGACATGTTGAAGATTGTCTTAGAAAGGCTATATACTATTCTGTAAATTTCTTCAATTTAAATAATAAATCAGCAATTAAAGGTGATATATATATATGTGTGTGTGTGTTAGTCTGTATAGGTAGAACATTTGCTGCCCAGCGCCCTGACTGTGTCCACCTAGGCAGTCTGAGTTTGTCTCTCCTGTTGGTATAAGCAAATAACTGAATGCAAAAATGACGCAGAGGAAAATAAATTAAAAATCTACCTTTACTTCTGAAAAAAATTTTAAATCCATCATTTTAACATTGTGTTGTTGTTATTTTTGTTTGCAAAGCCACATATTACAGAGTACCATGTTGATAGTAGAGAATTGATGGAAGTAAAAGGGTTGTCGTAAAGTGTAGTTTTCTATTTAAGAAAGTTTAGCCTAAATTGGTGGAAAAACTGGAAAGTTTTTTTGAGATAATGCATAGATAGTAGGCTCTTACTAAAATAGCTATTTGTTCAAATTTTTACTTTTGGTTTTGACATTTTTGCGATTGAAGATTTTTATGTTTTTAAAGAAAAGAAGGTCTAAAAAATACTAATTAAAATTATGTCTAATTCCTCCCCTCTCTTTATGATTTTTAAATTGAATTTCTGTTCCTTGGAGATAATACGTATTAGAAAGTTTTCTTATTATGAATTATTGGTTTATTACTTTGCAGCTTTAGCACAAGACGTAGGCTTTTTAATTTACTTTATTTTGAATATATATGTGGTAGTTTCAGTAGATGGGCATTGGAAAATGATGAAACTGCATAATCGCCACCGAGAGAGATCCCAGCACAAACCATTATTCCACCACCTCTGTAACTGTGTCTTCCCATGATGGAGGATTGGTTGTATCTGGTGCATTTTTCCCTCCAGATTACCTGACGACCTGAATTGCTCCTCAGTGTGAACCTGGGCTCGCCTGTGAAGTGAACAGGTGCCCATTGTTGACTGGTCCAGGAGACACGTTCTCTTGCCCAGCATAAACGGGCACCTCTGTGTCCTTGGGTCAAACTGTTCATCTTGTATACAGACCTGTATTGTGCGGGCATTTGCACACTGTAGTAGCTGAGATTCGTGTTCCTATTATCACTAAATGATCTGCCATGAGCTGAAGCGCAGTATATTACTTCTTCGGGCTGAAAGAGCTAAATAATGGTCTTCTACAGGTGTTGTAACTCCAGATCTGCCTGAACACTTCTTCTAGACACAGAATTCTTGGATTCAAATTGATTCCATAGTTGGTGGATCACACTACAAGAGGTATTGAGACATCTAGCAGCATCAATTTGTAACTTCCCCATTTCCATCCATTCAATCACCCGCCACCTCAACGAATTGGGCAAACAACTTCTCTTGGACATCGATAGATTCTCCTGTATATTGTCCATGAAACTGTAATAACAACTGAAGATCAACACTCGTGAACAAAAATTACAATTTTTGCATCTTTTCTGTAACTTCTATATAAATATTCATTTCTATAAACTAAAAGTGGTAGCTATTGCTTTTGCATATATTTTCTTAAACTCTGTTACTGTCATGCATATGAACTGTGAATTTAAATGTTCTGACATATTTGTAATGGCGATCTTTGAAAAACATACTGTTCCTCAACTTTTGGAGGGCAGAGTGTATATATACTAGGCATGGTTATATTATGTTTTAAAAGAATTATTTGTAATTTATATGTATATGTATGTACATCTGTCATGCGTCACATACATCTGTGTATAATAAAACCATTAAGTTAGAAGATTAAAATATTTAATCTGATGGTGTTTCTGCATAAAAAAGAAAATGACCAGTAACTATAGACAGATGAAAGCAAAATTAAAAGTTTTGCGTCGACGTTGTTTGCCAAAAACTTGTGCAATCACTTTTATTGCGAACTATGTATCACGTGAGCATTATTCGGCCAGCTGGCATAGAGCAATATTCACAGCTCCAATCAGATTGTCTTTTAGAAAGGCAAAGCAAGTTTCCAGTAACCTTGAAAATCGAGAGACTCGCATGTGCAGTGCATCTTGAACTAAAGAAAATATGTATTCTTGTATAAAACAAAATTGGTTTAATCCTAGTATACGGTACCATGGAGGTTAGAATAGCCTCCATGTATTCTATTCTAACCTCCATGTACGGTACACATGGGATTTGAAGACATGATGATGAGCAGCAAGCTAGTCATTTTGGTGTTGGCGGCAATTTTCATAATCAGGCCAAGGCTGTAGCGTATAATAGGATCTTACTGGAAAATCTTTTAAACATTTTTTTTCTTCTTTTTAATAAATGCCTTTGTCATTTTGCAGTAAAAAAAAAATAGCATGTAGTAAAATATTCACCAAAATGTCATTGATTATTGTAATTCAGTTTTTAATTATTTTAATGTTATTCATATCATTATGTTGCTTCTTCCCTCTAAATATATTTCTTATTAGTGAATAATACTTTCAAGAATTTTTTTCAAATTTCAGGAAATTTTCTCTGGCATAATCCTGAAACTAATTCTAGCAGTATGGTGACATAACATCACAAAATTTAATGCACATATGTTTTGCTTATGTATGCCGCTAAATAAATGTAAAATACCTGAATTTATTAAAAAATATCATTAAATAGATTTCTTTCATTTAGCCTAAAATTTCCGCAAAAAAAGACGTTTTTAATCCAGATTGAGCAGATTCTAATCTCAAACTTCAGTGGAGAAAACAACTCCTATTATAGTTAGAATAGTATTATGAATTTCATATTTATTTGGATATTTATTTAGAATTATAATTAAAATAGTTTTATTTTCACGTGCAACACAGACGATTTAGCTATGTTGGAGAAGTAAAAATAAAAGAGAGCGTGCATTTAATATTGATTGCAGATTAATCGACTTATCAAGGGGATAAACCAATTACCATCAATTAACAATAATTAAATTAAGAGAGTGTTTCATCTTACTTCCAAGTAAGCAGCAAATTATTTGCTAGACCCAAATCAGAAGTCATAATTAATACTCAATCAAAATAAAGACATTAGTCCATTTAAGCCAAAATCCTTTTAAACAAAATAAAAAGCAAATAATCTTTAAAATTTCAGTATCTCCCTAAGAACATTATTAAACTGAAGGGAATGCTTACTTTAGGAGACAATCCCCTACACTCACATTTTCAAACTCAAATACAAAAGTAAAAACAAAAGCATACATTTTAGAACATTAAAGTAATTCAAAATCAAAAATGATGTAATCCTTAAAATTAAAGTTTAAAACAAGTAGTTAATTAGAAATATTAAAGATCAAACTAGTAAGATAAAATTAACAAACTTGCCTGCAAAATTTTAAAACCAATTTCACTGTGAGATAGAATTAGTTTCTCTGTTTTTGAATTGAGTTTTGCTAAACGTTTGAGATTTTGTATGAATATCTCTGAAGAAATATTTCAGCATTTTGATTTATTTCTTGTGGAAGGAATACATTTTTGTTAACTTTTTAACCACTTGTGCATTCAATCCATAACGAATCCATACGCACACAACAATTGTTGGTGGCAGCTATGGGATTTTTGAATGCCAATTACACAAGCGATGGAAGAACAATTATGCAATTTATGGCAGCCTTTGCTGCATTTACAGAAGGAATTAAAGCTGACCAAGATTCCGTTAAAGAGAAGGATGAAAGCGGTTCAAGAAAAGATGGAAGCTGTGCCAAACATCCTTTAAAGAAGAGATTAAAGCGGGACAAGAAACCGTCAAAGAGGAAATGAAAGCTGGTCAAGTATCTGTTGAAGATGAAATAAAAGCTGTTAAAGAAGAGATTACCTGTATAATAGAAAACAAATTTGAGTGTATGGAAGGCAGAATAGACGTCGAAAATAAAGTTAGACAAATTGAAAAGAATGTTTCTTCCGTCAAGGAACAAATAGGGAGAGTTTCTGCCGTGGAATAAAAAAATCGATTACAGAGTTTTTTCTGTGAAAGAACAAATAGAAGAGAGAGTTAGTGCCGTGGAACAGAAAATTGATGACAAGGTTTCTGCAGTTGCAAAAAACGTTGATACCTTAAAGAAATTCATAGCAATGGCAGTGAGCAATTCTGATGCATTTAAATTTTTATCCGTGCCTGCTCGTCCCTCACTGAAGCTATTTACGTATGATGGAAAGACCTCTAGGCAAGTTTATAGGACACAATTTTCATTAGTTGTGGATGCGAAGGGATGAGATTCCCAAGCTAAGCCTGTCATCTCACTGCTTCACTGAGAGCAGACGCAGTGGATATCCTGCAGACTCTTCCCGAAAACCAGAGACTAGATTTCAAAGCTCTGTCCGGTGCATTGGAGCTGTGCGTCAGGTAGAAATGTTTAAAAGACTACAGTGGGCTTCAGCTAGGATCCTGTCAACAGAAGCCCACTCCAAGAGCTCCCCACGGATGTTGAAAGGCTGTCCCATCTAGCCTTTACGGAGTGCCCGAGAGAAACAAGGAAAATACTGTCCCTGCAGTATTTTATCAACGCCGTCTGGGATCCTAAAATACGGAAATCACTGTGAATGGCTGATGTGAAGGACTTAAAAAGTGCTTTGGTGTATGCCATGAAATTTGAGGCAGCCCAGCAAGCAACTCGCACAGACCGACACCCAATCATAGCTGCGCAAGTCCAAGAGCCAGTGGATCAAATGGCTGCTCTTCTAGATTATTTAACAAGACAACTGAATGCCTTGCAACGGTATATTAGTGATAAGAAACCGACCGTAAAGTGCTGGAACTGTGGTGCTTTAGGGCACATGCGAAAGAACTGCCAAACACTCCGGAGCAGGGAAAATAAGATGATATAAACAGACAATTAAATGCCATGAAATGGAAAAGGAGTGATAATAAACCAAAGTGCTGGAACTGTGGAGCTGAAGGCCACGTACAAAGGAACTGCAAAACACCCCGAGGTGCAGAAAATAAGATCATATCCCAGCAATGACACAGGAAGCAATTTAATGATCATAATGCAGAGCTGAGATTGAATGATAGTGAAAAACCCTGTTTTGAAGCGCTCGTGATTTCTGCAGTGAGTGGCAACAGTAATGATGGACTATCCATTAATGGGCATATCGACGGAGTTCTATGCATTATGATCATTGGTACAGGAGCTAATGTTACCATCATTCGGAAGGATTTAGCTGAAAGGATTCGGAAGTACACACGTAACAATAGTAATGCTTTGGGATTTGTGTATATAAGTGATATGCAATTGGCAAATTTTTGTGTTTTCAAGTGGTACCATAATTAATTTACTTCTTAACACAGCCAAAGTGCATTATGCGGATATACTGGATTAATTTGGAACAAAAAGCATATTTTATTATGTGATAGAAAGGAAATGCTAAGAATACTGTTAGAAAAAGATGCAAAACTGAAATAAGAATTTTTAGGAAAAGATAGTAAATTTAAAGAAATATCAGTACATTGGTGGCACTTTCAATTTCAATTCCCTATATTTTTGCAAAAATAAATTTTATAATTTAGAACTCTGCATTATGTGATTGCATGTCGTAATAAATAACTTTATTAATTAAATGTTTTTTTTAATCAAGAGTAATAATGTATTTTTTATAAGTTTTGTTTTAAGGCTGAGCACCTTTTCCCATATTTGTTCTTTTTATTTCTGCTTTTGATTGATTTGAATACATATATTTTGTACATATATATGTTTCTACACATGAATAAAATTTTTGAGTTAATGTACTTAATTTAACTACCAGTTCATCAACTTTGGTTAGGTCATTTATTTAATTTGGTCAGGGAAAACAAAAGCTGACATTTAGGGGGAGCTTTGATTAATTCTTGCATATTTGTAAATAGAATTTGAGCTCCTGCTTGATAGAAAAAGATGATTCTAAAATGTATGTTAACTATAGCTGAAGTTGTATATTTAGAAATTAAATGTAATTGTTATTCTTTTTATATAATTGCATCCTTAGCACTGAAATAACTGCGATGTCGATGGAAATTGACGAAACCCCCAAAACTGTTTTGGCTGCATCTGGAACCACTGGTAGTGTTTCTGTGTCATTGCATCCTCTAGTTATAATGAATGTATCTGAACACTGGACTCGTGTGAAAGCCCAAGAAGGAACAGCCCAACAAGGTTAGTAAATTAGTATTCATAAGCTGTTATGTGTGAAAATATTCACTTTTTAATTTTAAATAAAAAAAATTTAAAAACAAAAATTTAATGCTTTAGAACGAAAGATGAGACTTTGATTATTATTGGGGAAGGATTAAAAAATTGCTAAACCTTACATATTTGAAAAGAATAATTTATGTTGTTTTTTAATCAATAGGCTTTCACAAAAAAGGTATGTGAAAATAACCACCCATGATCAGTGGGAATGGCTTTAGAGAAGTTAAAATCAATACTAGTATTTATTTATGTTCTTAAAAATATTGATCACTTTCATTAGTGATCACATTAAGGAAACGGTTGTCATGACAGGATATATTGGATTTTGAATACGATGACTAATGAATGTTTAATATTGTTTGAAAATATATGAATGTCTTTTTAAGAGTGGAAATCAAAATTACCATGCCATAATTAAGAGTATTGTTTAATCTTATTGATATCATAATAATTAAATAATTAATTTAAAAAATTATCTCAAATAGAACACAAGATCAATAAAAATTACGTCTTAGTTTAAATGTTGTTAATCATTGTGAAATTTTATTTCTATTAGTAGTTTATAATGATGGGCATAATGTTTCATGTTTATACAGATGAGAATATATAGAATAGATCTGGCTTTTAAAATTATTTTTTGTATCTTTTGAAATATATCATCCCCAAAAACATGGTTGAGGACCTGTCAAGAGTATAGGGTTATGATACTGATAGCTAATTGGTTGTAGTGCCATAAAACAGCTTCAGAATTTGCTTGTACTTGCTTCACAATGATTTCTCATATAAGAACAGGGTTCGTACGGTCCTTAAGAGTCCTTAAAAGTCCTTAGGTTTTCTGGAATCGATTTTTGGTCCTTAAAAGTCCTTAATTTCGACCAAAATTGGCAGAAGGTCCTTAATTTTAATCATCCGAAATTTTTGTCTGTTTTTACGACTGCCATTTTGAGCGTGAATTAGCATTTTGGTGAAATATTTTTGGCGATTAACTGACAAGTATGGTTATCTTTTGAATGGGTTATAATTTGTTCCAGTTACTAATATAAATGGTGGAATACTTGAGTTTCAGAGTGAAAAAAGTGCAACATAAGCATTTCGAAATTATTTCATTTTTTTAATGAAGAACTTTTAAACAACTTTACACTTTTGGGGATGAGAATTCTTTTATTAAACAGTTTTAAATTTGGCGACTGATCAACATTTTGGCGATTTTAAGATCAGTTTATATAGAAAATTTTTAACTTTGAGATCTGGGAATTTTTGGACGATTTTTTTAAAGCATTGTGACGTTGATGTATTTCATTAAAATAATGATAATTTATTGAAATCATATGTAAAAAATAACATTAAAATAAAACATTTAAAATTTTTTCTATCACTATAAAGTTTCAGTTTGTCACTTATTATACAATATTTTGAATCTGAAAAATAAACAAGGTGTAATGCTACAAAGCACAATTTATGAAACAGTTGTTAGCAAAAGGAAAATAGCTACCTAATTAATTAAAAATGTCTTTTTAAATTTTTTCATGGTAAGAGTTTTCCCATGTGTCTGAAATATTCAGAATTCTCATAATATGCGTCAGTTTTCTCTATAAAATTAAATTTACGCTTTTTTCCTCTGTTTTTTTTTCAAAATATTTCTGGCTTTTTGCTGTTACAGAATTGGCAGGGGTAATTTTTCTGTAAGGATTTTAGACATTGCAGCTTGCAAAGTTTAGAAGCATTTGAAGGAAACATTTACAGACCCATGTTTCTAAGGTTCCAATTTATTATATTCATTTCTAGAAAAATAAGACAAAATTTTTAAAAAAATGTCTCCATGGTGTTAACACGTAATGGATGTAGTTTACAGAAAGTTTGACTGTAGTTACAGACTGCATCAGACAAAGCCCAACTAACTTTCAAAACTTTCCAACCGTGCTTACATCAGGCCTTTCAAGGTTTGCTCTGATCAGCAGGTCTCTCTCGAGGCAAACAGCAGCAGTGACAACAGCCAGTCTTTTGTTCCGAGTCATGCTGATTATGATTTTATTTCTCATATTAACCTATGCCACTTGACATAAAATCTACCTGCTGTGTACTAAACCTCTAGACTGAGCAACTATGGGACAAAATGAGACATTAAAAAAAATCAACATACAGCTAACTGTTAGTAAAACATAAATAAAATGCCACTTATCTTCTTTCAGTTTGTAAGGATTTTCAGTTTACTAACCCTTATTTTGTTTTAAACCTTTACTATCTTCTCTTAGTTTCCATTTCCGGCCAGAATAAGCGCGAATAGATTTAGTCTGTGCAAATGAGATTGCAAACTGTAGAAGTATTTAAGACATGGCTTTTAGCGCGAGAAGATAGAAGTGAAAGATAGCTTCCTCACAGCCTTTACCACGCATGTGATTTTCGTTGTTTGCCTTTAAAGGCAGAACTTAGTTCTTGTTGATATTTGAAGACGTACTGTAGTCTTTGCATTCTGCTCACTACATACGTAGTAGTAAAGGGCCAATCTTCACATTACTATTCTCTGTAAAGCATCTTAGTTCTTATTTAGTTAAGTTAGTTTATTTTCTTATTTCCTACGTTTTAGATCAAAAGTATTGGTCTTTGTATCCCAAAGCGTGGGAGCGTTTGAACTCTGTGAGAATAAAGGTTAAAATTTAACCCTCCTTATATATTTGTTTTATGTTTTACACACGCACGAACATAGCTTTGAGTAAGCTCCCTGTTTTTATAAAGGACTCCAGTTATGTTTGCAAAATCAACTAGAAGGAACAGTAGTCCTGACAAACTATGTCCAACTATTATAAGAGCAAAATATTTAATGCTACTAGTTTGTTCTCAAACTTATTAATAATTATTTTAATCAAGTTATTTTTAATAATAATCCATCCTACTTATGGATCTATTTGTTTTTAGGATGGTATTACAAAAGTGAATTTCAGGTATAGATAAGGTTTTTAATTGAATTTATTCAGTTCCCATTTGCTCATAGATCCTTAATTTTTTTCATTAGGGATCCTTAAAAGCCCTTAAAAGTACTTAATTTCTCTGTACAGAAATGGGTACGAACCCTGAAGAACTAGCTTTTGGTATCTAGTTTAAACTCTCTCAATTTTTATGGACTGCCACAAGTAGTTAATTGTGTGGATTTGACAGCCGTGGGAGCAGGTAAAAGTTGGATTTTCCTTCCTTGCATAGCTCTTCTCTTTTCGGAACTTGGAAAACATATACTTGAAAGTGTTAATGCCTACAAATTTAACTAGTTTAGTCCACCCGGTCCATGGAACACATGGTACCGGGCTGCAGGCTGCCCATTTCATTGAAACGGAATTTAAATTCCTAGGTTTATATCCCAAATTAAAAACATCTGTGTTTCATTAAAATTAAACTGGACATAAGCAACAAACTTCGGGTGTCATTGTCTCTGATTATCCCCAGATGGAACCGTCTCATTGCAAAGGAACAAGCTCAGGGTTCTCATTGATTTAACGTTCTTTGTAAGTTAAAATGTTAAATCACTTTATATTTATTTTTTGGTGCCCCCCAGCAGGCTGTGGCAAAATTAACAAACATTGACTGGTCCACGGTGATAAAATGGTTGGGGAACACTGCTGTAGTCCATTGACAGCATGCTGCTGGCCTTAATTATTTCGGTAATTAAACAATTTTTTATTATTATATTGCACTTTTTACATCATCCTTTTATGTGGATAGTATTTGCACATTTTTATGATAGTTTAGTTTTGATGACAGAACAGCAAAATCTAAAGATTCTTTTCAAAATCTTTGGAAAATCATTGCATGAGATGAGTGTAGGCATCTCATGCAATGATAGCGAAGCTCCATATACTGGTTATGATTGTCAGTCGGTCAGTTCGATAAGACTGATTGGTTGGTTCATTCACAGTGAGAAAGAACACAAGGGCTGTTTGTCTTAGGAGACGTATTCATGTAGAGGATTTTCTAAAGGAAATTTCCTCATATTCGTATCAAGTTTCACTCACATCATGAGAAACCTCCACATCTTATCCTTTTCTCATGGAACCAAACCTGAGTCAAACTACTACTGTTAAATTATTTTATTCAGTCTATTGCTCATTTCATAATGAAAAAGGCGTTATTGCTCCTTTAAAATATGATTAAACCAGCCAATATTTCAATAATCTCTTCAAGTAAGATATTGTTCCATTAATCAAACTTGGCATGAGCTATGAACTAATCATTTTGAACCTAAATATTTGTTTATTTTGAAGCTTGCACATATAAAGAAGTTTTGCAATTAAAGCTAGTTTTTCTTTATCTGAAGAGAATTATTCTTATTCCATAGACCTAAAAATATTGTGGAATTGTTAGTTATTATTTCAAAGTATACAATAAGTATCATTTACAGTTAAAATATAAACATTCCATTTGTGTGGCAAAAAAGTAATAGAAAGTCCAGAAACAAAGTTGAGTCACTTAATTTTTTTTGTCTCCCCACTTCATTTAATGCATTTTACTTCATGAAAAGCATGTGAATGAAGGCTGACTTGAACTGTGGCCAACTTCTTTAAAGATCTTCTTTTTATCTTAAAAGTGTGTTACGATCGACTTGTCATAGGTGCAGTCTAAGGAGGGAGAAGGGGGTAAAATACATACAGTGTTTATACACTATGTTTCAGTATAAGGCGCAATCTAGCGAGGTGTGTGTAGATAAGTAAAATATATGTTAAAAACTATTTTTTAAATCGCTTACTAAGTTTTCAAGATACAGGCTCATGAAGAAAATAAATTTCCAGACCCAACATCTAATAGCAGCATTCCGTACGTAGCTCATGCCAAGCATTATTCATGCAGTACCTAAAACATTCGATTTTCCTACATTTTTTCAAGATAGATTTTTACTAACTTAAAATGCAATTTAATCTTCTTATCCACTACCTTGTATAAATTTTTGTAGTATTTGTTCATTAATATTAAAAAGTTGTTATAAAAATGCACAGTATGGCTGATAATTTGATTTCAATATTTCATTTTCACGTTTTTGGAGGGCCAGGAGAGTTTATCAGAAAAGATAACATGGCTTACTTTTTGCCTATCTTTCAATAGCTCACTGAGAATACCTCGTACTGAAATACCGATACATAAAGTTTATCTACCTACGTAAAAAAACAACAAAATTATTTAAAAATCCCTTAAACTCATGTCAAAGGAAAAAAAAAAAACACATAATTATTAACGATATTTATTAGTTCAAAATAGCTATTAATAAAGACAAATTTATGAATGGGAAGACTGAGTTTGCATATCCCTAACCATGGAATCATAATTAGGTGTATATCCTGACAAAGGTAATAATAATGAGTCTTCAGTATGGGAATAAGTCAGGAGAGAACACTGTTTAGTCTTCGTTAGTTTCAAGTATGAGAATTCCGATTAGCATAGGTACGTAAATCTGAAACAAGAATAGATATATTCACTACATTTGGTAATACTGGGATATTTTTCTCGGTTGATGTATTTCCAAAAATCTTCAAATTTTCGGACTTGTAAGATTAAGTCAGTTTGCAAAATTATAATTTCATTTTCTAATGCTGTTTGATCCATATGAAATATTTCTAAAATTTTTTGGCTGATACGTTTCTTAATAATAACTTAAATCTTTTTTAAAAGGAAAAGATATGAATTCCACAATTTCTTTAATTTTTTCAAAATCCTGGAATCTTATCTCGACATCTTCAATTACTTTTTGGATTTCCGCGACGTATTTGTCGATCTTATAATTAATATTTTTATATTTTTGTAGGTTATCCACATTGGAAAATGATTCAGATTATTTTGTTGCAGATCTTCTATTAGCAAAATAAATTTTGTTGTATGTGTCTATGCAGCTGATCATATCAGTTACTATTTTATTTTTACCTTGTAATTCTAAATTTAAATGACTTAATATTGAAGTAAAATCAGTAAGAAATGCTAAGCCGCTAACCCAAGTTTCATTTAAATTTTCACAGTTTCCATCTTGTTCATGAAGAAAATCTATAATTTCAGGCAATAAATCACAAAATCGTTGCAAAAATTTATCTGTAGTAATAATTCACAGGGTTGCCACGCTACCGAAAAAGGTCAGGGAATTCAAAAATTGACCAAAAATTCGGGGAATTTTATACAGCCCCCAAAAAACACGAGTTTTGCGCCGACGTTAAATTTTCGCAGCTTCAATCAGATTGTCTTTTAGAAAGGCAAAGCAAGTTTCCAGCAGCTTTGGTTTAGAGTAACCTCGAGAATCCAGAGACTCGCATGTACATATACGTATTGAACTAAAGAAAATACGTATTCTTGTATAAAACAAAATCGGTTTAATCATAGTATATGGTACCATGGAGGTTAGAATAGCCTCCATGTATTCTACTATTCTAACCTCTATGTACGGTACACACGGGATTTGGCAACATTATGATGAGCAATAAGCGGCTCATTTTGGTGTTGGCAGCAATTTTCAAAATCGGGCTTAGGCCGTAGTGTATAGTAGGATTTTACTACAAAATCTTTTAAATGTTTTTTTTTTTTAATTTTTTCTTTTAAATAAATGCCTTATTTGTGTTTTGCAGTAAAATAAGAAAAATAGTAATAATTCATCTAGGCTAACCATTTAATATAATTATATTCGCCAAAATATCCTTGATTATTGTAATTCAGTTTTTAATTATTTTAATGTTATTCATATCATTTAATGTTGCTTCTTCCCTCTAAATTTATTTATTAGTAAATAATATTTTCAAATTTCTTCTCTAGCATAATCCTGAAGCTAATTCTAGCAGTATGATGACATAACATCACGAAATTTAATGCAGGTATTTTTTGCTTATGTATGCTGCTAAATAAATAAATACCTAAATTTATTTTAAAAATATCATTAAATAGATTTCTTGTTTTCGTTTAGCTGCAAAATGTCTGCAAAGAAAGATATTTTTTAATCCAGATTGAACAGAGTCTAATCTCAATCTTCAGTGAAGAAAACAACTATTATAATTAAAATAGTAATGCTTTGGGGATTATAATCATATGTAATTGGCAAATTTTTGTGTTTTCAAGTGGTACCATAATTAATTTATCACTTAACACAGCCAAAGTGGATAGACTGGAATTTTCTTAAAGCACACCTGGAAAAGTCAGGGAATTTCATTCTCCTGTTTGAGTGGCAACCCTGAATTCAAATTGCCCTTGTTCGAGCTACAGTTGGAAGAGACGCCGTTTGAGGGAACTTCCTTGAATTGAATTAACAATTTTCAATGTCATGTCCATTACCTCTTTTGTGTTTAGTCTCTTGCCAGCTAACATTTGCTGGTGAATTATGCAGTGATGGCTTAAAAAAGGCAGGGAATTCATCTTCCTTTTGACATAGGGCTAATAATCCATTTATGCTACCTATCATTGCAACTGCACTATCCGTTGTTATTGAGACTAATTTAAAAAGTGGTACTTTCAAATCATTGAGCAAGTTTAAAGGCTTTGAATAAGTCTTCACCACCTTTAGTCCTTTCCTTCAAAGAAATCATAGCCAGCAATTCTTCTTTAGATATAAAATCCTTAAAAACTATACGAATGAAAACAAGTAATTGTGCTGTATCACTTATATCTGTCAACTCATCACATTGAAAGGAAAAACAAGAACATCTGTTAATATCATTATATAACTGTTCTTTTACATTCTCACTCATCTTTTCAATTCATCGCATCACTGTGTTTCGAGACAATTGTAGATCTTGAATTGCAGCAACAATTTCACTTTTGTTCTTAAATCGCTAAAAAGTGAATCTGACATTTCTAAAAAAATTTTATTTACAAATTCACAGTCGGAAAATGGCTTACATTTTTTTTGCTAGAGATAGCTTACTTTGAATGTTGCAGTAGTTACTACTTGTAACTTTGGCTTTTTAAAAATGCTTTGTGGATTTGTTAATTGAGTTTTAAGATCCCTAACTTTATGTTTTCTCAGTTCAGAATTTGGTGGATAATCTGTTTGATACTTGTTGTGTAAAGCTAAAAAATATCTCTCCAGATTATCCTTTTTAGCAGTGGCTACTGAGGTAAGGCATATTAAACAACATTTATCATTCAACATTGTAAAAAAAGTAACTGATTTCCCATTCTTCATTGAAGTGATAAATTTTCGATTTCTTCTGGTTACTATTCATGTTCATGGGTATACTAGAATGCAAAGAAATATGACAATTGAAAGAATAAATATTGAATTGAATACTTTTCTAGAAAATTCAAAATTCATGAATTATGTGGTGGCTATTATCTACGTTTTATTGAGAGAAATAACAATACTGCATACTACAATCGGACACAGCAATAGAAATGTATTAAAATCTAATAAAGATATGTTCAAATTTACAAGAAGTATGTTAAAGTTGCAATATGGTTATTACGGTTAAATACTGAAATCTTTATTTAAGTAGAAGTATTGTTATTTCTAATATATATGTAATACTGTTCCTTATTTTTCCCTCGGTGTGATAACCACAGTTTAGAGATCTGTTGCTGGGAGTGCTCACTCATCAAGTAAGTAGGTATGTAAGAAAAGCAATTTGATTTAAAGCAAAGAAAAAGTATTTGAATTTTAAACAGAAAAAGAATGGAAACCCAATAATTTTGAATTTTTCTGTGCTTTAACTGCAATGTGTTCCCATTCAGTAAAACAGTTGTGTTTTAAATTCAAATGGGAAACTCAGCAGTTAAAAAAAAAAAAAGTGCTATCACTCAGCAAAGCATATTATATTTGTTTTTCAGATTTCATCGACAAATTCAGTGATTTGAAAGAAATGTGTTGCTACTGCTCGAAATAAATTTTTATTTTTCATATGGCAATGCATTGCTATTCCGCAAAGCTAAAGATATTTAATTTTTCTTTCAAATTTTGTCTGTTATTAACAAACTAAGCAATAAAAGCAGATCTTTATTTCCATTATTACTAATTATTAGCTGAACCCATGAAATTACACTGTCTGAACTTGTTAAAATTATTGTATAATTTTCTTTTTTATAAAAACTATTTTAGCTGATGTATATATTATTAAACTTCTGGATTGGTAGGGATTTGTGCTTATGTCTGAGTATTTCACTCTTAGTCATGCAATATGAATTTACTTTTTGTTGCTTATTAAACGTAGAAAATTTTGTAAAGGAAGTATTGTAATCGTGAAATATTTTGGGCATCATATTTCAACAGAAATATCCATGACTGTTTCCGAACCCATTTAGATGATCTATCTGCAGGAAATCTGAACGTACTGACAGAATAACAAACTGTTTTTTCCAGAATAGATTCAAAAGGGATTTTTTCATGATATCTATATGTAGGTATGTATGTACATTCCCACCTAACTCAAAAAGGATTAGCCATAGAACTTTGAAATTTGGTATTTAACACTGCTATAATATCTAGTTGTGCGCCTTCCTTTTTTATTGCAATCGGCAGTAACAAACGTAATATACATATATAAATATATATAATATACACACCCTGCCTTTATTTTTGGTCGTAGTCATGTAGTTCTAGTCACAAAAGTCTTTTAAATGATGAAAATTTTCATGTTTTGGCAATGTTAATTTTTTTAAAATTAATTTGCAACAAATAACAAAATTTAATCCTTAATGCGGTCTTCTGGTTCCTGTACTTATATTTAGAAAAGTTTGATACTTGTTATGAAAAAGTAAAAGTATAAGAAATTTGATTCCTGAATGACAAAAAATTTACCGTGATATTTAATTTTAAAATTTGCAGTTTTTAATGTCATTTTCAACTTGCCTTGAGGGACAGTTAACTAAGACACGAGAGAAACGCACCGACATGGAAAATAAAACAGGCAAATCGACGCCGAATACAAGGTTGTCGATTTGCCTGTTTTACAGTTAACCAAGTTAAAATAATTCAAGGAAATAAGTTTTAAGAATAAGTGCAACAGAAAATGTGTATAATTTCATAGGCTATTGGTAAACAAATATGTTAGGATTTATGCACTTAATTCTCTTAACATTCATCATGTTTACTTGCATAGTTCTGCCTTTTCCTACAAGAAACAATCCTATAACTTGTACTTTCCTTGGGTTTTACTATTTCCCTATGCAGCATAAGATACAAAGATGTGGTTATTTCCTGAAAACATTTCTCAACTATACCCTTCTTTATTTGCTCTATAACTATAGGTTTATATTGCTGATAAATCTTAAGATATTTAATAAGTCGTATTTTTGAGGATTTCAAATCGCCTTAATGCTACTTCAGAATTATTTTCTAACTCTCCTGCTTCTGACTTCCATGATAAGCCAACATAATATCTGCTATCTTCGACCAGTATTCCTCTTTCTAAACTCTCAATCATTTTTCTTTCCTCATTAGGAATCGCAATCATTAGCAATGCCCATCAAATCATTTTTTTTTGAGAATTCATTTCACTTTCTTGAAGGCTGGCTGAGACCCATCTAAGCAGAGTAGATATCACATAAATTTTGTTCCCTTATTAAATTCCCTCCTTTACCATTTTCCAGTAATGATCAATGCCTATCAGAATTCAAACACTTTATTTGGCTAAACAAGAATTCAGAATCTGCGCTCATTCATCTGTCTTTTTCTCTACTGGTTTGTCTTATGCACTGCTGTATGCTGTAATAGTATCAATGGCATGATAGCTAACTTTTATTTTGTTATTTTACTTTGTACCTGAAATAAAAAATTCAATGACTAGCAGCCATGGTTACATTTCTAGGTAATTTTTTTATAATTAACATGTGCAAAACATGGAGGCAAGTTTTTTTTTTTTTTCTCTCTTTTCTATTTCATCAGTAAGGGTGCCACTTCACGACATTCAGTTTCAAAATGTATGAAGTCCAGCTAGTCTGATGCATTAATTTCTCTGATTAAATCTGAGAAGAATACTGGAGTAGATTTACACTACACAGATATTAATAAATGATAAAATGAGCCTTTCATAACACCTTGTGCTTCCAAATTCCGAACTCCATATAACCTACATAAAGTTTTAACATTACTTTAACTCTTTATTGGTTCTAGATTTAGCAATTTGTTTATGAGCTGATTAGTTATTTTTTTTTTCAAATATTTCCTTTAAAGTTTTTGTACTTTTATCATTATTCTTTTTGTTTAATTCTAATGAAGATACTACATTTCCCGGGGCACATATCAATAATGCTTTCATATACCCATTTCATATAACAAATTTTTTTATCTTACCAAGGCTTTTGTTTTTGTCTATGAGGCTTTTGTAACTGTTCTAACGCACCATGAATTTTTTAGGATCACCTGCATATTTTTCTAATACTAGTTTCAAAAGCTTTATAGTACTTACATTCTGCACTCAAACTATGTCTTATTCGGAATCTTTATACATCCACTTCTAAAGAATCTATATCAACTACAGAATGAATTACCTCATCTAATTCTTTCAAACTACTTTTCCTTTTTATTAACGATATATGGAGTTCACTTAATTCATCTGTATCGTATTTTGCTAAACTGTTCCCATAATCCATGCAATGACAATTTCATTTCTTTCCTACCTGACTTTGTATGCAAAGTACCCAAATCAGCTGTGTGAGTGCGCATCTTCTGTTACAATGTATATGCTCTTATAGTATATGCATGACTATGTAGCAATCAGTGTAAGCTGAGAAATACTAGGTATGTTAGAAAACATGTGCTTCTGCCGTGGATTGTAGTTCTATCTTTTCTAGCAGCTTTGATTTAGAAATTAAACAATGAAACATGATTATTATTGAAATAAAAAGGCATCAGAAAAAGGAACTTAGTGAAAGAACATTTCATCTCTAAATTGTTGCTTGAAAATGAAACAGTATGCTCATCAATCATTTGATGACCATTAGGAACAGACCTTGTTTTTGGCATAAACTACAAATTGCCAATAACCCAATTATACCCCCTCTCTGTCTCGAAAGAAAGTAATAAAATAACCAAGCACCTCTGACCTGAAGAATGGAAACTTGTCATGGGCCTCAAGTCTGCTCAACTCAAGCTTCATCATGCATCTTGCTCTTAAAAAAAGCTTTTTCTGATTAAACTTGCTAAAGGAAAAATCTGAAATTAAGTACGTAGAATGCCATTTTAAGTTCTCATTCTTTTTTTTAAAAAAATTACTACTGGGAAAGATTCTCTCCCCATCACGTTCTGACAGAGAGGGGCACTCTGAAAGTTTGGCACAGAAATTTCATAACACCTTTTGATGACCCTGACTGCATGATGCACTAAAAATAATTTAGCTCTCGTTTAAAAGTATTTGCCCATTCCTGTTATAAGATATTTCTTCCTACTTCCCCCATGGTAGTTTCTCCCTCCTTACCTTCATAGTGTAATTAGAAAGCTCATCTGGGTAGCAATCAGAAGATTTGGAGTTTGAATCCTGACAATTGCATTGCAGATTTTTTTAGGTTCCTGTTATCGAAGCAATTCTATGCAACTCAACAAGTGGCATCCAAACGTAAAAAAAAAAAGTGATGGATGATAATTCATCACCACCAGGATTTGGCCGTTAGCTGTCCTTCTCCCTAGATGCCCTTTAAGAGGGGGAGAGTATGTAACATGCCTTTGTGGTGTAAACGGAAAGCACATTCGGCTAGCAATCAGAATGTGCAGATTTCGAATCCCGACACGGGCATTGTATGTTTTTCACATGCCATTCTTTGAAATAAAAACCTAATGACTTTACAAGTTAATTGCCCCATATCTTTCATAATTTGACAGCTTTTGTAGAAATCTTTTGCATATAATTCAGTTGACCATGGAAGTTGGCAGGGATCCTGCCAAAGGTGTGCCATGAATTTGACAGAATTCTGAGGAAACTAATGCCTCTTTTATAATAAACAGTCAATATTTGATCTTCTTTGTTTTTATATTCACCTAACCATCACCTGTCCATTAATACACTTTTTTTTAAGGTAGGATCCCATAGCTTTGAAAATAATGCACTGCTTTCTGTCTTGTAGAAAGCAGGCCCCAAATTTTAATAATTTTTTTTATTTATTTTTTGAAATAGGAAGGAAAAATACAATAATAAAACATTGAATTTATATCCTGATTCATAAAAACAAAAGTTGGTTTATCGGGAATCAATTGAATTACATCATACTTATCCATAATTGGTGCTAAATGCAACTGCTTGATGAAAGTTTTATGGTCCAGAGGATATTACAAAAGTGCCATTATATGTTTCCGTTAGCCACTTTTTATTTTGTTAAAATCTTTTTCATTCAAATATCAATGTTGTATATTGGAACATTAAAAATAGGTGAAGAGAAAAATGTAATAAAAAAAGAATCTTCAATAACTTGCAGAGATACAAATTCTTCTTATTTTTTTTTTAATCCTCTTTATTCTTGAATTTGCATATATATTCTTCTAATTATAAAGAATGCAAAAAAGCATTTCTGATGCATACTAAATATCTAGATTTTTGTCATATTTAAAAAATCAAAAATGAAATGTATTAATTATTTTTTTTTCCTGCACATTTTATGTAGCATTGAAATGCATAATTTGCATATAATGGTGAGTTGATTCAATTTTTTTTTCAGTAATTGGAGCTTTAATTGGAAAACAGAAAGGACGGAATATAGAAATTATGAACTCTTTTGAATTGATGTGTGACAGAATTGAGGGTCATATTTTAATTAACAAAGATTATTATACTTCCAAGGAACAGCAATGTAATAACTTTTTCCCTTTCTTGTTATTTGATTTTAAAGTGTTTTTGTATGATAAATTTTTTATGTTTCTAAGTAAGTTTGAAATTTCATTACAAATAACATAATTAAAGTTGTTTATTAACCTCAGAATATGATTAATAATTTAAAGTTAGGCAAAAAAGCTGTCTCTAGTTTAGCAGAGCTTTTGAATAAAACTGTCAATTTCAAAATTCAGAAACAAAGTTTTCGCCATAAATTTTTTTCCTGAAAAAGTAGAACTTGTGTTGACCACTATCGAAACAATAGAATTTTACTGAAAATCTATGACAGATTAAAGTTGCTTTTTTGCCTGATTTTGAAGATATGTGTTCAGTCAACTTGTATGTTGCACTTATGTGTAATTTTGAATCTCTTTATAATTTGACTAATGATTATATGAATTAAATAAGATATAGCAATGCTGGTGAGTATTTTTGCAGTTAAGTGGAGAAAGAAAAAATAAATTGAGAAAAGGTGTTTATACATTTTGGAATGATTTTGGTTTTCTCCATGAATGAAATATTTTAAAATACAAACATAATTGGCATCAAATTGGAAAAGGGTTTAATTATCATCCGCAGCATTAAAAATATTCTTTTCTTTAAAAAGTTGCTGAAAAATAAACATTGCACTATCCGAAGAAAAACACTATTCAGTTATTTAAAAAAAATGTGAAAAGCATGGTTTCAATATTTCTACATGTAAAATAAGCAACATAATTAATATGAAAGGAAAGAAGTGTCAAAATTTGCATCTGACTGGGGAAAAGGCAAAAAAAATTCACACTTAACAAAGGTATGTACATTTTTTTATTAAATCTAAAGTTGCATCTCATGTTTTAAAGGAAAATCTAGCCCCTTAAAGAGCTTTTGTAAAATCTTAAATATCTCTGTAGGAACTGTGAACAAAATTATAAAAGTTGATTTAAAGCTAATTTAAAAAAAAAAAAAAAAAAAAAA
>KK117462.1:738607-759237 GCA_000611955.2 Stegodyphus mimosarum
TTTCAGGTCCCCCCCCCCCCAAAAAAAATTATATTGTAGTAACATGTATTTGTTGTGTTTTAATATTTTTATTTGTATCATTTTATGTTCAGAGAAGAAAAAAGTGTAGAAACAAATATTTAATTTTGAGAAGTGAAATTCTTTTCTGTTGAGTATTAATGTTAGTCAGTAGTAAAAATTTATTTTTATGAGTTGGCAGCAATAAGTATTTTGATTTAAGAAGAGGAGTAAAATATTTGCATGATTTTTATTATATTTCTTAATTTTTTAAAATCGTTAGTAGTAAATCTTCCTTGAAGCCTTAAATTGCAATCTGTTCAGTACATAAGGTTTTTTTTATATTTTTTATTACTAATTAAATAATTAATTTTTTCTGTAACATCATGTAAGAACTATCTATAGATTGCATTATAAAATTCAATATAAGTCTTCAGAGTCTACTATATTACTGAATTGGAATTTATCATTATTTTCAGTTTTAATATTGTTCTCCTGATTCGCATGTTTTTAAAAAAAA
Source organism: Stegodyphus mimosarum (assembly GCA_000611955.2). NCBI lineage: Eukaryota > Metazoa > Arthropoda > Arachnida > Araneae > Eresidae > Stegodyphus > Stegodyphus mimosarum. The sequence continues at coordinate 739,125 of KK117462.1, forward strand.
ACAACTAATTTTACACTTGCTTCATCAAAAATATTATTCTATACACATAGGTATCTGAGCAAAAGTTTCCAAAATATTATACGATAAAATATTAAATTGAAAGTAGGAAGTTTTTTGTCTCTTAAATTCACTTTTATGAAAGAAATATCTTATGGGGTATAGTATCCACAAAGAATGCATTAAGCTACACTTGAGAGGGAATGTGCATTGCTTTGTATTATATTTAAAGCATATTAGCTATATGACTAGTAAATTGACTATTTTTGTGAGTATCCCCCATATGTAATCTGCTAACTTTAACTGAAGATAAGTTTTTGTGTTGTTCAAATTTGTAGAATCAGTTATTTGGAATTATACACAATTTGAACCTTTAAATGAATATTAAATTAATAGCATGTTATTTTGTTTTTGTTTATTTAATCATTTATATATTATTTATTTTCTTTTCCCCCTTTAGTCAAGCAAGTTTTTAGTGAATTGGACTTCCTTGGTTGGTATACTACTGGTGATACTGTAAATGAATCTGATATTGAAATTCACAAACAGGTTGTTACTTAATTTTATTATTGGATTATCTTTGTACACACATATATCTCTCTCTATATATATACTAAAAATTACATGTCTTTTTTTTTTTTCCCTGATGTAGGTTTGTGAAATAAATGAAAGTCCATTATTCTTAAAACTTAATCCAGTTGGAAGGCATACGGAAGTATGTTATTTTGAACTTTTTTAATAAATTTAGGTCATTTTTAATGTACTTTATTTGATCTTTTGAGTATGGGAAAAAGGATATTTTTCTGTTATTGGGACAGATTCAGAAATGTAGGTGTTGTGTGTATACACATACATATGTATGTGCATTTTTTAATCTGGTCACGATAACAGAATAGTACCGAAAAATATTCAGAAGCTAGTAGTACAATTTATCAACTATCCAGATACATTGTATTATGACTGCCAAATATGTTGTATTTTTATTACCAAATAACTGGGTTTGTATTCCTATACAAGTTTCATATATGATGTTCTTTTTGTGCAAACTTAAAAATTCAATTTTCCATTTTTATTTCTCATAATATTTATAATAAACCAGCATCATCTCTGAAATCTTGAAAATTATAGCTCATAGTTATTTAATTATCTATAATATTTTCTGAAAGCTTTTGTTTGTTGATAATTTTTTTAAAACATTCTCTTAATTACTTGGTTAGTGCAGTCATCTCAGAGAAAAATTTTATTATAACCATCTATTTGCCATTGGATAGAAAATCTTTAGCTTGTTTGTTAGATATCATAGAATTGAGAAAAATGTAATAATTTAATTATCTCAAAAATTTTTTTGAAGGCTTTCATATGTTGATAGTTTCTACGAAAATCTCTGTTTGTTATCAAGCAAAGGTAGCATCTTGTCCTTGCCATAATCTCAATTTATTACTAATCCATCTTAAAAAAGAAATATATATATATTATAAGCATCTGCTTTCCTACTAAATTGAAAATGTTTAGGGATTTGCTAGACATCATAAAACTGAAAATGTGTTGTTGCCATATCGGTTCCATGATATTTCAATAACAACTAAATCAACTTCTGTATGTTTGGATTGCAGTAAATTTGGTTTTTTTATTTTTTAAATTTTTGTGTTCTGTATAAATTTTTCAATGTATTATTGGCTTTTAGTCTTGACAGAATTTTGTAGATAATGCTTTTAGAATACGTAAGTGCATTAATACTTGTAATTTATGTTTATAGAACTCTTAGAATGTGTTTAGATATCAGAGTATACTCATGATTTTTGCAGTAATACTGTAAAAATGCTTTATGAGAAAGAAAGAAAAATTAAGATCCATAGTGAAATGCTAGTACTAGATTCAGTTCTGAAGTGGTTCCACATATAAGTTTCATTTTAATTAGCATGTTATTTCTCATTTTCAATATTTTCTGTACTTCTACTATTTTGACTGTTTTAATGCAAATTAAGTAACTTTTAGAAAATGCAAATTAAGTAACTTTTAGAAAATGCAAATTAAGTTAGTCTAAATAACGATAATCTAATTTTAAAGAAAGAAGGAGAGCTTTAGCAGAAGACTCAAAGTATGGCTATTCTGATCATCCTGCCAGATTGCTATGCTGACTGTTAGTGAGTTTTCTTCAGTTGTAGTCTTGTGAGAATGTGTGTTGGCAATAGAAAACATGTTCTTAAGTTTAAATCTCCGATTTGTAAATATTTGAAATACTATTATGTTTGCAGGTTGCAAGGAGTAGAAATTCAGTTTTTGTTACTTCATTTTGTAGCTTCATGCCAAAATATCTATAATTATTTTAGTTGCTTTTATATGTTTCTTATCAGTTTTTGTTATAAGGTTCTAAGTTATGACTAGACTAAAGTTCATTTGGCAACCTGCTAAAGTCTCTGTTTGAGTGTAATTAGAGTGTAAAATGTTTTTTTGAATGTTGTATGGATATATCAGGAAAATATGAAGAAATGTCATTTTAGTGATAATTTCAGTGGGAAATTAATAAAATAAATTTTAAAAAAATAGAAATGGTTGTTTGTTTTTGGTGTTGTCAAGAGTAATGCAGTAGAAAATGTAGTAGCCTACCAAAGGAGCATACTGTATGTTAGTGAAACATAAGTTTTAATTGTGCTTTCCTATAGCTTAACGGAGTAGATGAACAGGACATGTGAGCCCATGACATGAGAAAACACATAATATAGACAACAAGTGATTAACTTGATTGGTAGAAACTTGCATTATGTCAGTAGAATCTGCTTGACAATTCATTTAGGTCTGCAGTTCCGTGCAATACTTCATGTCAATGACGTTTGTGACACTCTGCTAGATTCCTATCCCTAATCTAGTTTTCAGCTATATTCCATGCATCAGATCCCACTCAGTGCTGGAGAGAATGATGGCTACTGGCCACGTCAGTAACCAGGATGGCACACATCCCGGAGAGGCACTTCAAGACGATAGTCTTCACACAGTTCTTGACTTCTGTCTGCCCTAGGATTATATACTTTATCCTCTTCAGCACTCAGATGAAGGAGATGCAAATTTCGCTTGAAAATATTACACTCATGTAGCTAAATGCAATATCTACTTTATAGAAACATGAGATACAAATTATAGTCTGGTGGAATGTCTTTTGTTTCTAATATTACATCTGAGCTGTAGACGGTTTATTAGTTGATCAGAGAATCTGAGGATTCCATGTATTTCTTCTTCTACCTAAGGCTGTTAAAAAGACTTTCTAATCAGCAGATTATAAGTCCTGCCCAATGCTCTAATGGCCAACTTTTCTTACCTGTCATAACTGCCAAGTTTGCGCATCTGTTTGTAGATCGGCTAATGTTAGTTCTTCCCATAAAATTGCTTTGTACTGTTCTTAATGATAAACTAAAACTATTGTAATGTTCTTGTGTAATTCATGGATACTTATATATGTACAGGGTTGCCACGCTGCCTGGAAAACCGGAAAAAGTCAGGGAATTCGAAAATTGACCAAAAAAGTCAGGGAATTCAACTATTTTAGTCTGAATCCGGAAAAGTCAGGGAATTTCATACAACGATCCCCCAAAAAAGCGAGTTTTGCACCAACGTTGGACGCCGATCACTTCCTTGGCGCGCGTTAGCGTCACTCTGCTAGCTGGCAAAGAGCCTATTCTTGCAGCTCCAAACAGATTGTCTTTTAGAAAGGCAAAGCAAGTTTCCAGTAACTTTGGTTCTCAGTAACCTCGAGAATCGAAATACTCGCATGCGCATGTGCATTGCATGTTGAACTAAAGAAAATACGCATTCTGGTATCAAACAAAATCGGCTTAATCCCAGTATAGCGGTACTATGGAGGTTAGAATAGCCTCCGTGTACGGTACACACGGGATTTAGCGACATTATGATGAGCAGCAAACAGGCCATTTCGGTGTTGGCGGCAATTTTCAAAATCGTGTTAAGACCGTAGCGTATAGTAGGATTCTACCGCAAAATCTTTTAAATACTTTTTTTTTCTTTTTAAGAAATGCCTTATTTGTTATTTTGCAGTAAAATAGAAAAATAGTAATTAGTCAACTAGGTTAACCATTTAATATAACTATATTCGCCAAAATATCGTTGATTATTGTAATTCAGTTTTTTAATTATTTTAATGTTATTTATATCATTTAATGTTGCTTCTTCCCCTTAAATTTATTTATCATTAGTAAATAATACTTTCAAATTTCAGGAAATTTTCTCTGGCATAATCCTGAAACTAATTCTAGCAGTATGATGACATAACATCACGAAATTCAATGCACAATATTTTTTGCTTATGTATTCAGATAAATAAATATAAAATACCTTCATTTATTTAAAAATATCATTAAATAGATATCTTTCTTTCGTTTAGCTGCAAAATGTCAGGAAAAAAAAAAGACATTTTTTATCCACATTGAGCAGATTCTGATCTCAATTCTTCAGTGGAGAAAACAACTCCTACTATAGTTATAATAATTATTCTTGGAGAATAAAGAAAAAGTCATATCTAATTGGCAAATTTTTGTGTTTTCAAGTGGCACCATAATTAATTTACCTCTTAGCACAGCCAAAGAGCATTACGCGGATAGACTGGAATTTTCTTAAAACACACCTGGAAAAGTCAGGGAATTTCATTCTCCTGTTTGAGTGGCAACCCTGTATGTAATAGATCGGTGATGTTTATTGCGTAGATAGAATAATGACACTTGCACACAGACAGAGCCACAGATTCAACATAATTTTATTAATGGATAATACAGTTCTTTAGATGCATAATCTGATTCACACATCATAATCAGTCAACATATATAGAATTTTAGGGTGCTTGCTACATCCATAGTGACGTGTAAATCAAGAATATGTGTCCTAAGACATAATTTTTTTTTAAGAAAATAAAATTATGTGGTGATTATCCAGCTGTTTTCCAAATTCTGTCTGCCTAATTTTCAAGTTAATAATTTTTTTTAACTGTAATATTTCTAATACTTTTCCAGATATTTTTAGGACCATTTTACATGCTATTAAAACTTGCTATTAATATTAAAATTTATGGGTTTTTGGCTTTAAAAATTTTATGCTTTGGAGTATTTTTTAAATTTATTAGTAAATAATTAAATAGTAGTAAAACTAAAAAATCACTTTCTTTTTCTAATTTACAGTCATTCAGAAGTAATTGCATGCATGTGTTGTAGATGTTTCATTATATGTATTTAAAAAATGATCATGATAAAATTATAGTTATTCAGTATAGATTGCATATAAATTTCTAGTTATAATTGAAATAGAGTAACCTATATATGGGTGTAATATTCAATTTGGTAATATAGATTATTATGGTGGTGCTTTTGCTCTCACTAAGTGATTATTTCTTCTGTTCATAACAGGCAGTTACACATTCCTCCCCCCCACCCAATAAAGCAATGTGCAAATGCAGAAAGAAGGTATCCACTATTCTGCAATTACAAGTTAACAGTTCATATAATTATGATCTGTAGCAGAAAAAGGAGAAACTCTAGACTGCATGTCACTAGGGTAGAGGCAAATGTCAGAAGAGCAAAAATTATGCTACTGACATTAGATTAAAATTAGCAAAGTTATATATACTCTTAATTCTCAGCAGTGAGATAAAGTATCATTTTATTTCTGTTGGTTGATTATAAGTTTTGTTTGAATACTTTTACAGTATTAAACTAAAAGTATTAGGCATTTTTGCCGTTATGTAAGTTCATGTGTCACCTTTATCTAAGGGTGCTTCAGACAGTAGCTTTATGTTCACCAACCACTGTTCACCGTCATGAAAACTATTACAAGGTTTCATTTAGGTATTCTAACTATTCGTGTTTATGTCACCTGTTATTTGAACCAGCCAAACTGATATCTGATCAACGATTTTGTTGAGTTTTCATGAATAATTTTACCTTTCCGACTGGCTATGGCTTTGTTCTACAGGTGCGAACAAAGCTAATGATTTTTACTGTCTTATGACTGACAGATTTGATAGCTATAACGTGTTTAAACACTTCCTAAGAATCTTATGCCAAGGATTAGTTTTGAAATAACACAGATAAAAAAAGATTCATTATAAGCATATTACTGTTTTTAACATAGAAATTAAAAATGAGATTTAAAGTGCTTATTAGATTAAAGTTGAAAATTTATGTTGTGCGTATGCATATATATATATATATATATATGTTAATTAGATGCAAAATATTTTAAATCTAATTTTCCATTTTGGCATTTCAGCTTCCTGTCTCGATGTATGAATCTGTGATTGATTTAGTTAGTGGTGAAGTAAGTTTTGCTTAATCAGAATTTCTAGTTTTATGGAATGCTAATTGTTTTCAAATTGCTGCTAAAATCTCTCTAGTTGTAAATAAAAGCTATAAATAACTGTTGTATATTATATTCAATAACTGCCTCAGCATCAGTTTCACTAGCTTTGCACTTGACTCTGATTATAGCTTGTAACTGTTTTTAATTATAACTAAATTGAGGGAGAAAATAAGTAAATGTTTTCCGTTTTGCATTTAACAAGTATCAAATTTCTTACCTGTACATTAATTAAATACACTATCCAGTGTTATTATTCTTTTAGCTAACACTGATTAAATGACATTATTGCATTTGTTAAAAGGTTGCATTACCCAGATTACATGATTATGTTTTTGTATAGTTTATATGCTTTAACCTTTTCCTTCTCAATATATCATGTAATAATCATCAGTTTCCTTCAGACATCTGCTATATTAAATGTTTTATGGTACTGAACCATCAGTGACATTCCCAAAATGAATAATTTGCGTAAAATTTTAAAAGCTGAAAAGTGGCATTAGAATGCTATGAAAGTTAATTAAATAGAATATGTTTAATATTAACCCTCATGTTATGAATATTATTTTATCCCGGAAATGTAAAATATACGATGTTTCTCTGTGTCTGGAGCAGTGTTTAGAAGCGTACTACACAGAAAAAATGCTTTCATTTATATGCATAAATGCTGTACATATTAAGCTTTTGAATATTTAGATTTTCTGCTTTTAATGTATAGAAATAATTTTTAGTAATAGTCTACCAGTAACCTAGTGATCAAAAGCACTGAATACTGATAGCTAAGTCTGAATTAGAAACACAATAAATAAGCTGGCTGTATTGGTGTTTTCATAGCCCCCCCCCAGCAATGTCTAATATTAATACAAGCCAGTTTCCGTTAAAAGTCCTTCACAGAAACTATATTTTTATTAAGCAAATAACTCTTGCATGTTTCACCATATTTAAATAAACAAATATTTTTTCTAATGACTTGTTACCTTTATAAATATGTTTACATGAAAAAAAATTAAATTTAAACAGTATTAGGCAGAATCCAAATATTCTGTTTAAAAAAAAAAAAAGCAGATTCTATAGTATATTTTTTACTGAACAGTTAAGTTACCATGGGCACATGAGCTTGGAGTATTAACAAGGAACACTGTGGAACTTCCTTTTTCTCATTACAAAAGCTTAAAAGAAATATTTTATGCAGTCTTAATACAAAATCAATTTTTGGCTAAGTGCTTCTCTATAGAAAGAAATAGTGTGACTGGGAAAATGAAATAAAATTTTGTTGAGAAAGATATATTAAAGTCTGTGAATTATTTTGGAATATATTTTTATGTAGTTTATTGTGCTTTTTAAAGAATTAAAAACAGTTCATGTGTATGCATTTAGAGTTTACTTTATTCTATTTTTTATTGTAAAGATTTTTAATTTGTATTAGCTTATATCATGTAAATTTTTGTTTCTTTTCATCTTTTTTTAAGGCCACAATGTTGTTTGTTGAATTGTCATATACACTTGCTACTGAAGAAGCTGAAAGAATTGGGTTAGATCATATGGCAAGAATGTCAGCAAATGAAGCTGGAGAAAGTTCTTTAGGTAAAAAAATAATTGCTTGCTTGGATGAATGTCCATTTTTTGTAAGATATAACTGGTCATTAACTCGCACTGACTCAAGAAGATGAAAAGAGTGCTTGGAATGTTTAAAAATGCATTGCGAAGTCTTGTGAGGGAAATGTAAAATGTATTGCTAAAGCAGTTTTAATTTCATAACTTTATCAAGTCTTTGATGAACCGAATACATAGGTCATAAAAATCAAAGTTTAAAATGCCGGGTGCTAATAGAAGATGATCAGCATATTAAGTTGTTGTTTTTGACCAAACCATTTGCATCTGAGTAGGAGTCAGACCCAAACTCAGATGTAAAGACATCCTAAAAAACAAACAAAAAAAAAAGTATGTTATTATAATCATAAGCTGTAAGAATTGTTTTTGTCCAAACCATTTGCATCTGAGTAGAAGTCAGACTCAGATGAATAGACCTCGTAAAAAAGAAAAACAATAAAAAAACTTATGTTCTTACAAGCATAAGCTGGAAAATAGCAGCTTGAAATTGGCTTGTACGTACTTCATGTTGAACTGTCATATCACTGGGCAAAAAAGAAGATGGTGATAACATAGAATAAAATTTTTATTAAAGGGAGGAAAGAAATTTATTGATTAGAATTCATTCAAGGAAATTAAATTACGTAAACATAATTGTTAGGAATCTGTTAAAAATTTGCCAATTTATTTGGCAAATCTACATTATAAAAGCTAATATATGTGATGCAATCTCAATAATGCAGTTTATATTTCATATAGAGCCAGTTTGTTTCTGACAATATTTTTAAATATTAGGCAAGACAAAGTTATTTAAAGTGATGTTCATGTTATGTGACTGGACCATGGTTTTCTGTGTTCGAGGTTGGCGGCATGATTCCATTGAGGGCCCTTGTGAACATCACTTTAACTCTGTTTAAATTGTATTCTAGAACAAAAAAAGGTCAGAATATTCCTTTGATCTAATCAAAATTTGACATGTACATGTCAATAAAAGATAAATTAATCATTATAATTGAAAATGTAAATGATATTATTTATTATTTCATCTTTGTCATTAATTAACAAGTCACTACACTTCCTTTAATAGCAATGCATTCAGACACGGTGCTACTGCCTTATACTATTATGCTCTGCACCTGCTGATCCAGATTACTTCAATCAAGGTGATGCATTAGATAATCAAAAATGTTTCAAATACCTTTAGTTGCCAAGAGATCTAGAGATTTCACCAGCCAAATGAGGATATCAATAAGTGGAGGCATTCCTCGAAGATGTAAGATGGATATGATCAGGCATTGTGTTTCTTGAAAATATTCCTTGGACACATCATGAATGGTGAAGCGGCAGGTTGTAAGATCTGCTAGTCATATCTCTGTACTTCTTACATCAATATTAGAGCATTCTGACTTTTATATCAGACAGCTGTCCATATTATTAAACTGAGAATTACTGTAGCAAACCTCTGCACAGGAAACTACCAAAGGGAATTAGGCAGATCTTTACAACACACAGTTATAGCAATAATGTCTTCTAGGTTAGAAACAAGTTTCATTAATGAAAATGATGTGGTGCTTTTCTCTGCCTGTCCATGGCTTCTTAGCTTTAGCAGTCAGGTGTTCTCTCAGAGACTTCTTTTGGAGATATTCACTTACATCTAAGGTGTCTGAATGTATCACAGAGGCATCCTCAGATATAATTTACTTTGGGCAATAAATAAGTACTCCTAGCCAGCCTCTGATATCTCTTAGAAAAGTCTCTTTATGTACATTTCTTACCATCCTTTTACCCCCAAACTTTAATTATTTATACATCTACTGTGGAGTAATTTATCTTCTGAGTTCAATTCTGATGAGACAATGCCTTTTTTCAGTGTTGTAACTAAAACAAGGACTAAATTTAGATCCAGTATTAGTAATGACCCATTAGAAAAACTTTAATTAGCAAAAGCAAGCCTGCTTGGCAATTGCTGTAAATGAAATTGTGAAGCTTCTTTCCTAAGAAAGCAAAATCTGTCACTATTATTGGCATAAGCACAAGAACATTAAAATATTATTTTACATATAAATATTTTTGTATTATTTGCATTTAAAAATTAATATGTGAACTTTCAGACATTAATTAATTACTACTTAAAGTTAATTCATAATTAAAAGATATATTTTTTAATATATAATTCTTTCTATATATTTTTATCATTTTAAAAAAAATCGTTTTGTTGTTGAAAAAAATTTCTGATTTTTGAGTGTCATAGATTCTGCGGCGGATCGTAAGTTATTTAAATGGCAGTTCACAAAATAAATTTCAAAAATTAAATGTGCAGATATGATGTAACTTACAAGTTAAAGGAAGCAGTGCAACTAAAAGAAAACAAGTTCTCATATGCAAAAAAGTTGTAATATTTTATTTCTTTCAGTGGAGTATAATAAACTATAATATTGCTTAATATATCTTTGAGCATTTGTAGGGTTGTATTTGATCTGATAATGCTAAATAATCCCAGAGCCCTAACAGATGTGAAGTGAATTATCGCTATGTCTGAAACAATGGCTAAGTCGTGGAAAGGTTAAAATAACCTTTTTATTGAAACAGAATGTAGAATACAAATACACGCTTATGTGTTACAGTAAAAATCACAATTTGTTATGATGCAACTAAACAGAACAGTCAAATTTAAATCAAAACATTGAGCAGTAGTCAAGGACTACATAATTAAATACTGCTAGAAACTGGCTCACTTTTCTGCTGTCGACAGTGATAGAATTCAAGGCAAAAAATTGCAATTATCAGAGTTGGCAGGAAACTAATACGCAGCGTACATGCAAAGCCAGAACATGCTCTATCTTAGAAAACAAAAATTTCAGTTTAAGTATTGGTTACTTATTTGCATTCAGGTGAGGAATACAGAAAGGAGAAATTGTTGTTAAGGTTGAAATTATAAATAACTAGTTAATTAAAATTATTTGCATGTTGACTGCAAAATAATTTTGTAAATTAATCCAGTCATCTGGCTGCCCCCCCCTTTTTTTTTAGGCAAACAAATCAGTAACATTTTCATTGAATTTAGGTATGTAATTTATCATGCTTTTTTCAGTTCAAAACCATGGCTAGCTCTTGGTCTGACATCGTTCATAGTTTTTTTTTTTTTAATGCCTTAACTCATTTAGAGTTAAGAAGCATCTCTCAGCTTCAGTAGTGGTCACTGAATAGTAACAATAATTAGCAACAGTTTGTTGGTCACCGAAAACATACTCACTAAATTGTTTTCTATAATAAATTGTAGAAGACTAATGGCACCAGTCATATTTCTAAAATCTGATCTGTAAATTTCCCAGTTTAGTTTTCAGATGATCCTTCTGTAATATAGTAAACATCAGTTGTTTGGTCAAGCATCTGAGTTGGAAACTTTTTCTCGCACTTCTAGAGTTTTGCAGCTTCGAGGAGAGAAACAGTAGAGTAGTGATAAATACAATGAAATTTCTCTTTTACTAGTTTTGTGATAACATCACATATATCTTTAACTGCTACAGTTCCGTTTACATGAATATTTTCTCTCTTCCTTTCTTTCTGTAATGACTGTTGGAAAATCTTCATTTGCTTTCTAATTAGTGCTGCATCAGTTAGTGTTATCTGAAGCTGGTTGTATAACACACATGACATGTGGCATAATGTGGTAAAACACAGTAAGCCAAAACCTATTACAGGTATTCTAACATGTGAGAAATAAGCCCTGCTTGGCTTATTGCTACAGCTGTGTAGATGTTGACTGTATTTTCCATATATTCAATCAACTGTTCCCTCTATTCATACACTCTGTCGATGGTGTGACTGTTAAAATTCCATCTAGTAGCCGAACCATGAGACATCCTTTTTCTAACAGTTTCATTTAAAATAGCAATTCTCTGTGGAGAGTTATTGAAAAGATCAGTATTATATATATATATATATTGTTTTGTTTCACTAAAAATTTTTCTTCAGAATAAGTTGTTTGAATGGTTTCATTTTATTGTTTGTGAAGACAGAAATTGTTTAATGACAAAATTTCATTGTTCAATTAATTCAGTAACAGCCATTTTGAAAATCCCATTAAGTAATCACAGGGTGTGTAGCTGTTTTTACAAGTGCTTATGTGCTTATATTTGAAAATAAAATATAAAGGCCCTTGTAGGTGCTTACTTTTTCTCTAAAGCACTTTTATTTTTTGTGCTCCCGCCCCCTGAAAATTTAAATATATATGATTTGCAGGGGGGGGGATGATAATGCGTCAAACAGGTATCAGTGCTACTTACCTCACTAAATGCATCTTTATATGAAATTTGAACAGTGCAGTCAGGCAGAAAAGTTTTAATATATCTTACTTAGACAGCAGTAGTAATTTTGTACAGAAATTAATGAAAACCTGTGCTGTTTGTATTGTACATTATAGTTCATTTTAATGAATGATGTTTGTATTTTCATACCAAATTACATTTTTATGGTTTGCTTTTATGTTTTCCCATGCTTTTAATATAAATTGATAAATAAATTTGTGTATCTTATATAAGTCCTTCCTACCAGTATAATGTTTTCGTAGTTTCTGACATTTGAATGCATTTATGCTTTTTTTTTTTTTTTTTTTTTTTTTTTTTTTTTTTTTTTTTTCAGTTGCATAGCAGTTGCAAGCTCAACATAGTGCCATTAAAATGCTTCATAGTCGAGTTCGTCTAATATTAGATTATGTTCGAGCTGTAAAAGAAGGAAAGGTTCCTGCAAACCATGAAATTTTGAGAGAAGCATATAGTTTATGTCACAGATTACCTGTCATTTCTACAGATTTTTTCAGAGAAGAATACTTTAATGTAAGTTGTTATATATAATTGCATCTTCTGATGTATTTCAGTAATTAAGTCATTCCTTCCTAGGTATAGAAATGTTTAAAGAAGTTATGTATAACTGTTTTGCAGTTATATTTTTTAAATTTAATTTAGATTCTGTAAAAGTTTAATTTAATTGACATATTTTTAAAAATCATAACTGCAGCATTATGTTCATCGGGTTCTATAATATTGTCTTAAAAAATTAATTTATTTGTTTTTTAATGTTGGTAATCCATTTTAATATGGTTTTCGTAGCATATGAGTCTGTATCTCTTTTTAAAGACTATTATTTGAGTAACTATTTGCTTGATTAGTGAAATAAGAATATTTTTAAAATTAAGTATAAACCTGTAACATTGGTGTGTGAGTTTTAAGGCCTCATTCAATTGAAACAATGATGATCACTCAAACAGCGATCGTTTCATCCAGCATTAGCGATCACTTTCGGAAATGAGTGATTTTTCGTATGCAATTGAAACGCTTCCCTACCAGTCGAACTGGTAGGGGTTGCCAGAGGTTACTTGATGCGCGATGCTGTTTATCATGTGGTCGGAAGTTGCGTTGTTTTCGAAGTAACCAATGACAGAGATCCTAAGGATGCAGGCTGACTCGTCAGTCATGCTGTAACTGTTGTTTAGGGTTGCAATTCAGGTTTGGTGTGCCATCTTTGGCTTCTCAGCACTATTTTTTCAAACTTTTATCTATGAAACGTTTTCAAAGAGTATCGTTTTATTCTGTTTGTTTTATGAAAATAGCTACCCTAAAAAACACATTCCGTTTACACAAATCACATTAACATGTGAAAAATATAGGTCAGGTAAGTTACTGATGCATACTGAAAAAAAAAAGGGATTCGAAAGATGTTTTAAAGCAAAAGAAAGCAAAAGAAAAGAAAAAATTTGCACTCTAACAACTCAAAAATATATTGTGATGTATTCTAAAAGGAAACTTCTGTAATACAAAATGATATAAATTAAATATATATAATAAATGCATAAAACTCTAAAATGAATAATGCATAACTATATAATAAATGCCAACACCATATCATGGTACATAACACTGCTATGAAAGGAAGAATGTTTGATTAGAAATATTTAACATTTATTTGATAACATAGAAGAGTAAAACATAAAGATGACAAGAAATATGAATACAAGTTATGCAACTTAAGGAACAATAAGAAGCCCTTTAATTTATTGCAATACTATAAGACACCGATTACCAAGTAAATATAATTTATTAATTCTTTTATCTCAGTAATAAGTTTTTCATTAAAAATTTTAGCAGTGAATGCCAAAACAAATTTATTATTGGCGCCTTTGATGCAAGGTCACACAAAAATAAACATGATTTAGCAAATTTATGAAAATATTAAATCAAAAGTATTAAATTACAGTAACATATATTATTAAATTATTTAATTACGCATTAAGAAAGCAATTGTCTTATAAATTTTAGTTCTTTTATGAAAACTAAATTAAATTACGAATGAGTGACTAAGCTTATACAGCATTTTAAAACATATTTCAGTTAAATGAAAGAGCTGGAAATGCAGTCTGCATAATGCACAAAATACAGTCAAAATTATTCGTTAAATACTTAAATTGATGCTTACCTTCTTCAAAATGAATATAAATACAATATATTTATATTACTTAAAAGGAAACGTTATATAATGCATGATTTTAATCATATTATCGGATGTTTCTATTTTTTTTACATTGCAGCCTGACCGATTTGGCGACAATATAACAAGGTCAAAAAATAACATGATTTTGAACCATAAATCCAACATTAAAATTTAAGAAAAAAACGAGCTTCATAGTTCTAATTACGCACAAAGTTCAAATTAAATGTAAAATATAATTCTTTAAACTTTATCCGTTCGCGATAATAACAATAAAAAAAATCATATCAACATTCGCAGTATCTGTGTATTGACCACACAGACACATTCTGCAATTCATTTTGCACATGTAAATCAATTTGTCATTAATTAGCAACATTTAAATGAAAATACACATTTTGCTGAAAGATGAACGCTTATTTTTTTAACAATATATGAAAACATATGAAGCTGAATTTACTTCAAAAGCGCACGCTCCTGTACTCAGAATCCATTCCAAATGTCGAGAATTAATTACCCATTTTCTTCATTTTTCGGAAAACAGAACACACTTAAGTTATTTTTGGAATGATATGAATAACTTGATGCAGCGCATCCACCAGTATTTCTCGGCAATTAGGTCGCAATCCATCAATACAAATGTAAACAACACAGCGCCAAATCAATGTCTGCTAGCAACAAGTCTGCTTCAATTACATAGAACAGTGGTAATGAGTCAGCTCCCCTTGCTAGAAGCCTTACACACTCTATACTTTGATATAAATTGCTGCCCATTCATTATATCTAAAGGATTGCCCTTATATCCTAAGTATCTTGGCCCACTTGAATTCTGTCTTCGTGAAAGCACAAACAACACAGCCGCCATATTGATTCGATCGTTTTCGTCGCTTAGTGATGGATTCGGAGTGATCGCTACGAGAACGATCGATCGTGAGCTCAAAGTGATCGTTGCGTTTCAATTGAATACCGAAACAGCAAAAACGATTGCAACTGATGACTTATCAAGACTAACGATTGCAAAATGTTTCAATTGAATGAGGCCTTTAGTCACAAATTCGTTCATTAATTTTTGTGGTTATTGAAATTAATTAGATTTTTGTCTTATTTTGCATTCTTCCTCATTAATTTCATCGTAGTCATTTATGTGAAATTCAATTTAAGCTTTTTATCATTTGGTATGTTATTAATTGATGCAGTAATTCAGTTCCCTTTTCTTCTTGACTTAACAAATTCTGTTGAAAGAAGCAGAACAAAAAAATTAAATTTCATTTTTTTTTTTTAAATCAAGCAGGAGTTTGTTGTTAAATACTTTTCCTTGAATTATTTCAACTGCGACTACTTTTTAATGACATGAGACTAAACTAGTAAAAACATATTTATCTGTGTCATACAATATATACCACGTGGCCATAATTAAGCTCACAGTGTTCTGTAGCACAATCTATTTGTGAGAATGACACCTTATTTTGTAGGAAGATTTAACAAGACGGGGGACGAAGGATTCCGCGAAAAAGCAAATTAGTTCCAAAAGTCACCACTAGGGAAATATTTGGCCCTGTGTGAAATGTAAAGCCATTAAATTTTGAATATACTTAGTCATCTATCTGAACCTGTGCACGTTAAAGCTCAGATTTTCTTTTTTCTTTTCTTTTTTTTTAATTATTAAACTTAGCAATTTAAAATGGAGTGGTGGCAGCATTGCTCAAGATAAAACATTTTTCTTCATGGCATCATACTTGTCATTGAGCAAAATGTAGTGCTGTCGCTGCTGGATGTAAAATACTTTATCTTCTATGCTCCATCATGTTTCAATAAAGCATTAGATATTTAACTTTCATATTTAATCTGTTTATTACTGAGTAACAAATCAAGCGATTTAAAAGCTTTACTTTTATTTAAAGATTTACTGATTAATTATGGCAAGCATGCACTATCTATTTTTTGTAGAGAATTTGTACAAATTGTTATGAAACATTTTCAAGAAAAGTGATTGTGTATGCAAAATAGCCAACCTCTACGATATATTTTGCATTAATAACTGGTTTAATGACCGAAATTATGTATTTCATTTGAAATCAGATTTGCCAGTTTAGTGTTCTTTTTGAGCCTTGTTGTCATGTGACAAAAAAAATTCTTGGTTTTTCATATTTGAAAGTTGAGAGCTATACACATGGCAGTTTGAAATTATTCCATTTCATCAAAATTTAAGTCCAAGGTAAAATATGTTCATTGAGTTCTTGTTGATCGGTACTGTGATATATTTAATTTAGTGTCTTTATCTGACATAAAACATAAAAACATAATATTGTTTCTCCCCCCACAGAAATATTTTTTGCATTTAATGGAGACATTGTTTCATTATAATTAATATTGCTGTTATTAATTGCTGAAATTTTGTCTTTTCATTTAGCAATGTAATGATGTTGGACTTATGACTTACCTTGGAACTCTCACTAAAGGCTGTAATACAATAAATCAGGTAATTTCTTTTTTTATTATTAA
This sequence comes from Stegodyphus mimosarum, assembly GCA_000611955.2. Lineage (NCBI taxonomy): Eukaryota > Metazoa > Arthropoda > Arachnida > Araneae > Eresidae > Stegodyphus > Stegodyphus mimosarum. The sequence continues at coordinate 756,051 of KK117462.1, forward strand.
TTTATTCACTACCTTTTTCCCTTCTAAATTTTATATGTAGATATTATCTTTTTTCCATTAATTTCTATCATGTAGTAAAGAATGCTTTTTTACTTTTTCTATTTTAGTTTGTAAACAAGTTCAACATTCTGTATGATAGACAAGGAATGGGAAGAAGAATGAAAGGATTTTTCTTCTAGTAGCATTTTACAATTCTAACTTTATCATGTACAAGTGTAAATTCATTTTCATATAAAGATTTTTTGTTTGTAAATAAATTTATTCTGGTTAAACTACTGCACTAGCTTTTTTTAATTTTATTTTTAAAAAAGATAGCTATTATTGCAGTGTTTACCCTATTTTTAGCTGCTGTTATGTAAGAAAATTTGTCTATTTGAAAATTTTAAAGAAACCATTGTGATTATTAACTCAGTTTAACCACAGTTAAGTAAATTACTTTTGACTTTCACAGCATTTCTAAATGTAAATTCACACACACATACACATTATATGTATATATATATAAAGATTAGAAAAAGGTGTAAAATTCTAAAAGCTATCACCTAAAAGTAAATTTGATACTGTAGTTCCAAAGTGTAAAAATGCTTTGAACAAATAATCAATAACTAAAATAGTAAAAGTAACTGCAAAAAACTAAATGTTGGTAATGAGAAAAACTCAACATTTAAAAAATAAAATGAAAACACGTAAAAATTAAGAGCATATTTAAAGCACAAACTAAAATTACAAAGAATGGCAATTTAGGCTAACTCGAGGTTTGTCACGGACTTATCAAGGGAAAAGCGTAACAAATTCGAATCCAGCTAAATACCATTACGCGTTTCGTCAAACAACAAAATTTGAAATTGAAATGTATTTACATTAAAAGTCAAAAGAATCAACTTACTACAGTTAGTCTCAATTTTTATCGCTTCTTTTCCCAACGTGCCTGCCATAAATTTAAAATGAAAACACAGCTGAAAAAAAAAAAATTACATAATGCTTGGCGAATGTACAAATTAAAATAATTGGCAAAAGAGGCCATTAGTCAAAAAATACATAATTTTAAGGGAGATCCGAATGAGCTAGAAGAATTAAATTGAGTAATTGTAAAGTAATAAAGCTAAAATTAAAAATAAAACACAAGTGTCTTGCTAGGACCAAATGCATATTATAGTGGAAAAAAATTAGCATACCTGCATCCTTTGCAGTTGCTGTTTCAAAATTAAAAGAGTAAAAATGCTGAAAGAGGTTGCCAGAATTAGAATTCTAAAAAAGGGCACAACCAGAAAAGAAAAGCAGTTAAAAATCACCAGTTAGGTATATATATATATTATTGTTCTAAATTTCCAGTAGCTTGGCATATTCTAATCTCGGTTACTATCATGGTTAAAAAATTGGTACTTATCATAGTCTTCCCCCCTTCCTGTAGCGATAATTTTTTGGCAACAAATCTTATCCACTGAAATTTTCATAATCTTTTCTCATCATTAAGGTTTTTTTGAAAGGGGGAATTTTAAAAAAGAGACACCATCAGCAACAGTCATTTGCATTTTTCCTTTGGTCTTTTAGTGCATCATTTTCAGTTGCTCTCTTTTTCTTTCCTCTAGCAGCTTAGCATTTAATTAATAGTTACAAACAAGTGTGACTTTCAGAATTTGCTACTGCCAGATTCAAAGCTGTAGATCAAGGATGTCAAACTCGCGGCCCACAACAAATATTTTTGCGGCCCAGCCAATATATTGGCAAATAATATATAATAATGAAATAACATATCGACGAAGAAAAAAATGAAATGTCTACTGCTAAGTAATTAACGATAATTTATTCAGTGTTGTTAGATTACTCACAGCGAGCTGACACACACACTACTTAAATTATAAATGCATGTGAGTAGCTTGCGTTCAGCTACCTTCGGCTTTTGGGGGACACGTGCACTCAGAACTTGTACGCATCCCCCGATAGCCGAACTCATGGTCTCAGTTTGCCAATAATAGTTTTGTACGATATATTGGTGCATGCATGTGCATGTACTTTGCTTTATTATTAATTATTACTTAATTCCTATTGTTACAGATTTCATAGTTATTTATTTAGTTAGTTTTTTTTTATTTAGAATTGTAATTAGATTTGCTTCATGTTGCCTTAGCAACGCAGACGATTTTTGAAAAGACAGCTGCGTTGGAAAGGTAAAAATAGAACAGCACGTGCATTTAATACCTAATAAATAAATATCTCGTAATTGCTGTTGCCATCCACAAAAATCCAGATATTTATAGATGTTTCCAGTGTATTCGAGAAGTTAATTATAAAGCTTATAAAAGCCGAGAACAAACAACTCATCTCAGTAGTAACTGTAGTTCTAGCAAACTGTTTGTTTACTTAATGCTGTGATTGATTTGTAGCAATTTCGCTGTGAGATAGAATTAGTTTCTCTGTTTTGAATTGATTTTTGCTAAACATTTGACATTTTGTGATATTGTTAGAATATTTTTGAAGAAATATTTCAGCATTTTGATTTATCTTTTGTGGAAAGAATAAATTTTTGTTAACTTTTTAACGTTAACCGTGTTTATTCCAGCCCTTTGTATTCAGTATGTCTATATCAAAACCAAATGTTAGTAAAATGAAATGAAAAATCGCTGACGAACATAGAATATTCCAAGTAAAATGGGAATTAGAGTATTTTTGCTGTGAAATAAAAGATAAAATAATCTGCTTGATATGTAATAATACTATTAATGTACCAAAGTTATATAATATTAAACGTCATTACGAACAACACAAATCAAAATATAACAATTACGAAGGATTAATGAGAGAAGAAAAGTTGAAAGAGCTCAAGTTAGGAGTGAAAAAGCAACAGTCCATGTTTAGTAAAGTATTGCAAGAAAGTGAAGCAGCGGTACATGCAAGCTACATCTTGTCCGAGTTGATAGCTAAACATTCCAAGCCTTTTACTGACGTTGATTTCATCAAGGAATGCCTAATGAAAGCTGGAGAAATTGTTTGTCCTGGAAATGTGAAGGCTTTTCAATTAATTCCACTGTCTCGAAATACAGTTGCGGAAAGAGTTACTGATTTAGCCGCGAATTTAAGTGATCAGACCAAAGCAAAATCATCTAGTTTCGAAAGTTTCTCCATTGCCTGTGACGAGAGCACGGACATTAGTGGCAAAGCTCAATTAGCAGTGTTTCTTCGTTCTTGT
>KK117462.1:762391-777027 GCA_000611955.2 Stegodyphus mimosarum
GTAAGTTATGATATAATGACATACTGGAGACTTAAACAGAATTATGTATAAAGTGAAAATAAACAGCATAAAATGAAAAAAAGGACATTAATAGAGTATGCGATCCCCCCCCCCATCTGTATACAAAGTTTACACCTTGTGACCATGCTTTCAATTAGGTGGTCAACCACCGCAGAATTAAGCAATCACCATTCTTCTTGTACAGCAGTTTCCAGCTCAATAAGAGTGGCTGGAGGTGGGATACGTGAAGATACAGCACGGCCGAGAGCATCCCAAGGATTTTCAATGGAATTAAGGTCGGGCGAATATGCTGGCCACTCCATACGCGCCATCCCTTCACTCTCCAGATAGTCATCTCTATCAGGACGTACGTTATCGTCCATTAAAACAAAAGTAGCTCCAGCTGCTGCAGCGTACAATCTCACAATGGGTGTTAGGACTTCATCTCTATACCGGACAGCCGTCAAAGAACCCCGTTTAAAGATGTGCAGGTCGGTGCGATATCCTAATGAAATCCCTGCCCAAACCATAATGCTTCCGCCTCGGAATGCGTGATGTTGGGACTAATTGCGTGTTCATTGTTCACGCCATATCCGTATACGCTTGTCATCTGGCTCCAGAGCAAATCTTGACTCATCAGTAAACATGACATTGCCCCAGTCAGACACATTCCAATTAACATGTTCCCGGCACCACTGTAATCGTGCCCCTCTTGATTGGACGGATAGAGGAACACGAACTCGAGGTATCTGGGCGTACAGTAGCTGCAGATATCGCCTTACCAATGGACGCTGTAACCATAGATGTCACACGTGTGGAGATCACTCTGCGATTTCGCTTGGCTACGATAGCAATATATCGATCTTCCGCGGGCGTTGTAACCCTTGGGCTACGGGCCTTCGGACAACTGTCTGTGTGGTTTGTAATTGTTTAGGCGTGAAATTACAGAATGATGAACGTCGAAGAAAAGAGCAACATCCGTGATCGACTGTCCTACTTCAATGCGCCCCACAGCACGCCAGCGCTCAAAATCTTCCATTCGTCTTCTGGAAGTCATAGAAACACGTATGTCTTGGAAACAAATTGTACGAAAGTTTCAAACATCTTCTATCAGCACTTACAGTCAACTTCTGTAACCCTTCATAAAGCTGGCTTCTTATAAGACTGCCTTTAATGCATATTTCTTGACATGAAAGCGCGACTGGCTGTTACCTAGCATATTTGTATACTTCCATCTACCTCTGCAGCGAATTGCATCATCTTCAATTCTGATTGGCTTCCGGATTTTCCGGAATTAGCATTTTCCTCTCCGTGCTTAACTGTTGGAAGTAAGTGTATAACAGTAGAAATTATCAAAAGAAGTAATGGAATGTACAGATAGGGATATCATGAATTTGGTAAATTTCCCAAGGCGCCAGTGGCTATTAAGTCTGCCTTGTGATATCAGTGGTTTAAAAGCGGATAAAATGTTAATTGCAATTGCAGAATTCATGTAGCGAAAGCAAATGAACTCATTAGAAGAAAAAAATGTGTTACACAAAATAAATAAATAAAATCAGTTTAAAAAATGAGCTAATGGTTAAACAATTAAACTCATTATCTTAACACAGTTGTTCTTACTTTGCTGCAAATTCATAACTGATGGATCTAATTCTTTACTGCAGAGCATAATTTTTAAGGGCAATTTTCATTTTCCACTGCCGCGATATTTTATAATGATGTTGCAAGTTGGTGATTGCTGACTCAGATCTTTACATGGATGTTCCAGCATCTAGATAAAGGGTTGCATTCTTTATGATATAAAATCTGAAGGATGTCGGGCACCTGTTCGGTCTTCGCGAACAATGGGTGCCCTTCAAAAGATTTCCCAACACCTTTATTCATGCTGACTTAGATCTTCACATGGGTGTGCTGGCAACCTGATGAATGCTCTATTTTCATAACTGCCATTTATTCCCATTTTACTAGGACATACATGGTTTTTAATTTGTACTCTTTACTAAGGAAAATGTTTCCCAACAATTAATGAAACTTAAATTAGGCAAATTCCATTCTCCCATCTCTAATTTTTGCAAAAATTCTTCTTATTAAATTTGAATTGTAATTTTTTCTTATTATATTTACTTGATCTTCGTTTTATTACATTTCTTTTGATCTGTGTGGTCTTAAGATACTGCAGACATTTGTAGATTTTTATATGAAAATTCAAGCAATGTATGATAAGTTAATATTTGAGTCAGCACATGCACCAGCTTTGCTAGGGTTACTAAAAGAAGTGAGCTGCAAAAGATATTTTTCAAAATGTTTGATCAATTAATAACATTACATGCATACTGCACAAGGACACACTACGCACCTACCACATCCAGATACTACAGACATTGAGTGAAGCCAATTATAGCCAAAACATCGCATTCACACATTATAATTACATGAAAGTAACATAGAACCAGATGTTCCATCATGGGTTCTTACTGATGAAGCAATTTTTTCAAGGGATAATGTCCTATCTCACAACTTGTATGTATTAGCACATAATAGTCCAAGAAGTGCACATGCCTATGCAAACCAACAGCGTTTCACCATAAACATGTGACCTGGTATTTATCAGTGACTTTTTAATTGGTCCTTATATATCACCTCAATGGGCATACTTATTGCAAATTTTTTAGAAGAGGTGTTACTGAATTTGACGTATGTCGTTTCAACAGGATGGGACACTGGCACATTTCAACATCGGTATGCAAAGCTACTTCAGTTGAATCGACCTCATTGCTGGATTGGCAGAGGCGGGTCAGTCGCATGCTCACTGCGATCCCCTGACCTCATCTCCATGGAGTTCTTGTGGGGATATATGAAGTCTCTAGTATCTGAGACACCCATAACATCCGACATCGACCTCGTCCCAGGATCGTGAAGTGGCGGCACGTGTCTGTGAATCAATGCGTTGATGTTGTGAAGCATGCATTGCCGTAGATGGAAGGAATTTTGAACACTTTCTGTAACCATAATTATTACTTTCATGTGCATCGTATTTCTTTTAGTCATGTTAACGCCGTTATAGATTTCCTTTCTTTGCATGTCGATCATTTTGCTGTAGCACCACCCGGTTTGATTTTCACGCACAACTTCCTATATAAAACTATTTCATCATAATCTGACAGACCAGTACGTAAATTTTGTAAACTACCTTTCAGGACACTGTGTAGTTAATTCTACCCTTTCTGCATAGGTGTTATTTGGTTTACAATGTGTTCGACTCTTCATTTGAAGAAACAAAGGCATTTTGGTTTATTGAACATTAATATATGAAAAGATAACTAAAATTAAATTAAGGGAAAACATTTTCTAATTTTCCAAAAAAAAATTATACGAACCTTTTTTAGTTCTTAGGCTGTTAGAGTTTGGGATCGATAATGTGTTTAAATGTGTTAGTTATTTCGCTAAAATTTAGCTTTATTTTTCAGACATGATATTTCATGATATTTATTTTATAAATACAGGCAACACACAAAATGTTAAAAAAACGCTTCTTTGGACGTAATTTAAAATCTGAAACCTTTCAGATTTAAAAAAAAAAATTATGATTTATTTTTTAAATTTTTATTTTTAAAAAATTTGAATTATAACCTGTAAAAGTTTTGCCATTCTATTAAAGTAGATGTATTTCTAAGCACATCTGCAAAAAAATTAGAGTTTTTTTATTCAAAATTTCCCAAGATGTACGCGAATTTACATTTTGGCGTGTTTTGAAATTTGGCGTATTTATTACAAGCGTTAATAACGAAAATCTGTTTTATGCACTTTGTTAAAATTATTTGAAAGTATGAACGATGACATTTTTTCCCCTTGCGGACAATGGAAAAATGGAACGGAAAATAGGTTTCTGTGAATTAAGTAGTTCGCCAAGTGAATTATTCTTGGCACAAGCTGAAGAAAATGCGCCAAGATAAATTTTTAAATTTCTGACCAAAAATTACAAAATTTAATATCTAGGCATAATTTGAGTCGTAGAATCGAAATATGGAAAAAAATTGCCATGTTATTTCAAATAACGTCTGAATTTTGGGTCAAAATATCTATGTTAGAACATGCTATGTATAAATCTAATATATATCCTAAGTCGCGCTTTCGAGACGACCCACTAGAACAAGAGATATAGAACTGCCCTCCCTTTTTTTTGCGCAGTGTACATTCGTTTTTTACTTACGCAGCTTAAAAATATTTTGCTTTAATTGTCCTATTGCATTCTCATATAAAGAGCTTTTATATGTGTTTTCAGAAAAGTCTGAAGATATAACGTGTATCAGTCACTGACGGTAGACTTTTCTAGTAATTTTTGTAGGTGGAGTTTTATATGAGTTCGAATTACCTTCTTTAACCTGCTTCTTATCACGTAATAAACGCATCAGTCATTCTAGTTCATCAGAAACTGTACTTTCATGTCTGGCTACATATAAGCTATATAAAGTGGTAATTACAGATTATTTATGTACTCTTATTATTATTCCTCTAAGATTGTAAAGACAGCATGTAGTAATGTTATTAAAAATATGCAAAAAGGGTTAAGAGTGTTGAAATTTAAAAGTTTTGTATTTAGTTTACAATTTTATATTTTTACATTTATAAAAACAAATTTGCTATTTTACATTTTTGTTAGCAAATTAACGGAATTTTGTAACAAAACTAATAATTAAGGGGAACGTAATACACTATGGATAGCCATTAAATTGTTCATTAGATTAGAAGCTAACACTTTAACATAACTTGAATGAAATGCGAAATTTGTGCTGAATTCTTTGGATTTGCGTGATTAATTTCATGAATCATAATAAATAACTCAATAATTAATTCTGCGAGAGTAAGCCTAAACGTCTTTCAGCACGCCTCAGAAATTTAATGATCTGCGATTCCGTTGAGATAAGTCCGTAATCGCCTTTGAAAATAAATACCTGGTCACGCTCATACTCCAACGACTAGTTTCGTACCATTATCGAACGTTTCATAAATCTTGCGCAATAATCTTAAAGGAATGAAGGAAGTTATTCCCGAGCTTAAAACAGTGATGGTTGTGACTATGAACTGCATTAATTAAATGAGAATTACTGAATCATCTGTGAAAAACTGTTTCTTTTTTTGTTTGTTTAATTTCTTTTATACATCGTTTTAGATTTATTTTAGTATTTGAATAGAACATGTGGCAACGATTGGATAATTCTTCAGATGATATACATAATTTTTGTGTATTCTGACTTATAAAATGAATGAGATGTAGCGCTGTTAAGTGAACCTAGCGCCAGAGTGTCGCTATGGTAAACAAATACAGTGAATTTTAAAAAGTGCATTTATTTTATTGTGGTTTATGCTCTACCGACAAATTAGATTTAATTAATTTATTCCAACAAGTTTAAATGAAATGCAAAATTAATATAATTTAATATTCCGTACAAGGAAGTCATGTGGTGTACACACCAGATTTTAAGCATTCTGACGCCCGAATTATGCAGCTCTGGAAATAAACCTGTAACATAACCAGTAAGCTGTTTAACATTTCGCTATATGTTTTTTAACCTCCCTCAAATAGCTATCGAACATTAGTAAAATGCTGCGTAATGTATAATAAAACTATTTTGCTGACTTAGCTGTAAGACGACATGTATTTTTACTCCCAAAGGGAAGTGAAGTATACGCATGCGCATAAGTATGATCTTTATATACTGAAGGTATTATGCAAGAAAGACAATTAAATAATTTGAATTTTTTCTCCTTTCATATGACTAACTAGTAACACTGTTCAGACTGGGTGGTTTTAAAAACCTTCATTTAAATTCAATTCCAAGAAGACCTTTTACTCTTCTAAGAAATTAATTAGTAGAAATTATATTTTTAATAAAGGATACCACTCATGATCAAATTTTTTGATACAGTTTATTTCCAGAGCTGCATAATTCGGGCATCAGAATGCTTAAAATAAAAGATCTGATGTGTACACCACATGACTTTCTTGTACGTAATATTAAATTATACGCATTTTGCATTTCATTTAAACTTATTGGAATGAATTAAATCTAATTTGTCGATAGCGCATAAACCACAATAAAATAAATGAACTTTTTAAAATTCACTATATTTGTTTGCTACAGCAACACTCTGGTGCTAGGTTCACTTAACAGCGCTACATCTCATTTATTTTATAAGTCAGAATACACAAAAATTATGTATATCATCTGAAGAATTATCTAATCGTTGCCACATGTTCTATTCAATTACTACAATAAATCTAAAACGACGTATAAAAGAAATTAAAGAAACAAAAAAAGAAACAGTTTTTCACAGATGATTCAGTAAATCTCATTCAATTAATTCAGTTCTCACTTCGCGACAAGGCAAAAATACATTAAAAACTCAAAATATCTACATTCAAAATTAAGAAGTAAAACTTAAACACTTATTTTCTTCAATAAATTCCAGAATGGATCAAGCATGATTTAATTCGCAATAATAAAAGAAGGCGTTATTTTTGTTGTTGCGAAGCTTAGTTTCTCTAGATTGGCAACAAATCCACTATTCTCCTGAACTTGAAATGTAAACAAATATGGTCGCCATGAGGAAAATGATTAGGCTTAGCCGCAATTAAATAACTTTTTAAGTATTGATAATTCTACAAATCTTTCATGCAGATTTACTGAAGGCATAAAAGTTTTAACCGAAAGATAAGATTAACATAATTCAATCATTTTCAAAGCAAAAAATTCACAATTTTACCAACATATAAGAACAAAATACATGAAAAAGAGTCATTTATTCTGTCCTTACGTACGGATGTCACACAAAAACTTCGTTAAATTGCATTCGATAACGGTCAAAGTAGATATTTTCATTGAAATATGATACCCGAAATTTTTCGCGATTACGATACTTTCTTTTTACTTCGTACAAGGAAGTAAAGATACATTAACATAACTTAATTAAATATGCTCTGTTTAAATCTGTAGACTCATTTATTGGAGTTCGAATCCCGGATCTCCTGATAGTTAACTGGACTTGCTTCTAACGCTGCCAAGGTATGCAGTATGAAAAGAGAAAATTCCTTACATCCTTCCCCACTTAAAGGGTGACTACTCCACTTGTACGGAGGCACGAGACTAAGGAGGAAAAAAATTCCTTACAAATCTACAAAATCTACACATTTCTTCCTGAAGATAATCAAAAATGTGTTCTAATACCTTTGCTTAAACTGCATTTTGTATAATAAATTAAACTGATAATGAATAAAAAAATATAATTAAATAAATTATTTCTGATAATGAATAAAAATAAATTAAATTTGATAATGAATAAAAAATTTAAAGCGCCTAACAATAAAAAAAAAATAAAATGTCTGCCATATTTTTTGAAGGACTGCAGGACACCTATTTCATTCGGAGCAAAGAGCTCGACTAAAATCTAGTTAATTAGTTTCTAATCGAAGTACGACTTTTTTCCAACCTTCATCGGAACACGCATTTTTATTTCATGAAGACTGGTTTATATACGTGCATATATATATATTTGGGTCTTCAGTAATGATTTTTACTAAGATGAGTAAAGTGAGAGAACATATTTTGTAGAGTCATTGAGTTATTTCGAAGCAGGAGAGATGAAAAATGAGCAATGCTGTCGCCTTGACTCGAACCACGGACCTATTGACTACGCTCGGAGCGTGCTGACCACTACACCACGGAGGCATGCAAAGAAGGCGTAAGAAATACCTTATAATTTTAATATCGGTATATGTATGTATATTAGTATTACAGATAAACCCTATTCAACTCCAAGCAACGTTCCTGTTTCCAAAGAAGCTTTCAGATGACTCTAACAAAGTATTCATTATGGGTATTTTTGGGTCGACTTATGGACAGCTTTTGCAGGTTATCTTTGCTTCTGAATCTTGAACCATGCAGGTTCTTCTTCATTTTATCAAAAAGTACAGAGTCGGATTCCTCTTATATTATCATACGTTGTTGTTTCTGCAGCTCAAAGAGCCTATGGTACACCGACTGAGCACAAATTTTACACATTTTCAAATATTCGTGCAGTATCAGGGGTAGAGTTCCTCTGCTCATGCCCCTTTCACATTGTGTCTCATGAAAGATAATGTTTCAGTTTTTCAGTATCAAACTGAATATCTGTTATACTGCTGCTGGTGAACATCTTACTACTGATCTATCATAGCTCATTCCTGTTAGAATTTACTGTTGTGAAGGATGGCTGTGATAATAAACTAAGAGCACTAAGGTTAGCTAACATTATGTTTTAACCGCAATACCCCATAAAATAAACTTATGCATGCAAGATGAGATATGTGACCTAGCATAGGAACATTAATTAAACAACTTAACCCAGAATTAAAAGAACCAGAAGCAGAGTGATGACAATCTATATTTACATGTGACATCAATTTTATTTTCTGTTTACAAGCATGGTTATTTTCTTGAATAAATATCAGTGGAACACAAAGAAGAATTAGCCAGATTAACAAACCCATACTCGCTGATGAATACACATTGTCTTAACCAGATCTCCAAAAAAAAAAAGTTTTACACGTGACATGAGTTAGATGGCCTCACTACTGTAGACACAAAATAATCTGTAAGCATCCGTTTAGAAAAAAGGTCCTGAGAAAGCAAATTCGTGAAACAGTTTTGAAGAGCATCAGTTCTGCCGGAGACTATATTCATTTTTTTGAAATGATAGTAAAACTCGTTAACGCAAACATTTATCCGAAGAACCAAGTGGTCGAAGAAATATAACTTTAGCAAAGCTATCATTCAGGTTTATCTCTCTCACAACTAGAAACAAATATAGCGGCTATCTTCAATAATCAGGATTTGAAAAGAATCTTACAGCTGTCCAGCTCCTCTACGTACATGTCGATATCTTCACGAAATTTCGCATGCCTTAAAAAATGGTAGCAGGAGAGAAAAAACATCACGGCATCAGCATGGCAGCAGGAGAAGAAACAGAGCGAAAACCCCGTCCTTCACCTCCGAACTCCAAGCGCAGAAGAAGGAAGAAGAACCGGTTTGGAAAATCCCTTCAAAGGTTGCCTTGATACGATGACGATTAAAAACGATGTGAAAAATACAGAATGCAGACTTGCTTGCACAATTCCTTGCACTACATTTTCATTTCCCATATTGAAGTTCCAAATCCAATTAAGTATGAAGCTTCGTAAAAAAGTTTTTTCAACACTTACAGGTGTACCAGAGAACAGAGGCTCCATTTCCTGGCTGACTAAATAGCCTGCCTCCCATGGATTATAGCCTCTGCCTCCAAGCATTTATTTTTCAAAGCAAAAGATACATTGGCAAACAAGGCCTTCCAAGACATAGATATGAGTCTATTATACAATTGTTATTACAAATACACTTTTCAAAATTAATAACACAGTGAAAGAAATATGTTGATGAAGTCAAATACTTCAAAAAATCATTTGTAATGTTACAAATATACCACGTACTAACGAGAAGGAGTAACCCTGTCTTTTAACACCGATTTAAGTAGTACTCCATAGCTATAGAACGCAAACTTACAATACTAGACTAAAGCTACAAAAAATCATATATATAAATATATATATATATATATTAAACGAAGATTCAGGTACTTCAAGTGAGGTCCATAGTTTTATATTAAACCAAGATAATGAGTGAAATTGAACTTCTACAGTTGTTCAATTTCACTCACTACCTTTATACTCAACAACGATTACCTTTATACTCACCGACGATTACCTTTATACTCAACAACAACATATTCATACCTAACTAGCCACTATTAGTAAAACAAAATTAAAATAACTAGAAACCTTGTATTAACAAGCATACTCTAGATTATCTTAAATCACAGAACAAATACAGCAGTAAAGCGAATATTGTCTATTTTTCATACAAGATTTCAATTATATCATTCAAGGCAATGATTGCTTAAACATAAGCAATTTTGGAGTCAAACAAAATAAAACAAAAAGCGACACATAATCTTTAAAAAATTAACATTCATATTAAAAGAACCTCAAAATTATAAATTAGAATCAGAGTTTTATAGAAAATTACAATAGATATGCAATACTATTACCAAATCACAACGCGAAACAGAACGATCAGAAATATTAGACTGATTATAATTGATTACATAATTTTCAAACTTACACTATGTGTTATCTTACCAGTAGTCACCCGTTAGTTCCTGCTACTGGCTATTTTTCTTCCACATAAACTATGAAATCCAAGTTGAGCTATGCGCATCACGCTCCAGTGCACTACATACGCAGTTGTTCACATCTTCTGCCCCGTTATTTACATTTTGACTCTTTACAGTTCTCGTTCTGGGACTAGGCGAGTTATCCGATGGCGAAAATGTTGAACGAGCTTTATCAACTGGACAAGCTATACCAAGCTCTTCCACCACCACTACGTTCAGTTATTTGTTATACTGGAATAGGAGCCAGGGCTTGATTTCTAAAATTAGAAATGCCAGAGCCTTGCAGAGAACAAAAGTAAAAAAAAAATTAATTAATTAAACAATAAATAATGAGAAATAAAATTACAATTAATATAAATTAATAAAAAAGTTGTTAATGAACAATTAAAATTAGATCTAAAGAAGTAAACAAAAATATTAATAAATAAAGTTATAATATTATCAGGACTTAGTGTTCTGTGCATACTCTTTGCAAACATGGTGAATTACTTACAAGGTTCTTATCCTCAAATTCTAAGTCCTGAACTGGAACAGGGAGCGGAAGGTACGCTATGTTCTGATGTAACTGCTGGGCTGGAGAATAACTGCACGTGAAGGGATTTGAAATCCTTTTTTATTCAATCACTATTAAATACAAACCTCCCAATTCGGGAGAGATACAGAACGTAACAGACCAAACTTTGGTCGAACTTAACAATCAAATAAATTTAAATAAATTAAAATATAACTTAAATTAAACTTTGCTTCGCAGAGCAATTCGCGGAGATTGGCCTCTACCGAAAAGGGTGCGTAGCAAGGTATACTAAATACTACCGCACTTTAATTTATTTTACAAAGCAATCACGTAGTAAGCACTATGGCTTATAAATTTAAACTGCTAGCTGGTCAGGCGAACGTTGAGCAGCGTGACCGTGATCTGAGGCAAAGCTCTCACACACCGAGAGGTTTCTACCTCTGGCTTAAATAGTGCTTGGCTGAACTTCAAAAATTAGCATAAGCTAAAAACGCGCGCTTCTTCTGACAGGAAGTTGAAGCAGAGAGGAGATAGAAAAGATTTAAATTAAAATAAACTTGGTTAGTTTAACTAAAACCTTACAAACTTCCCGCCAGAATTGCGATAGTTAAACTACTTTGGTCCAAACGGACCATGTTGAAAACTAGCAATTCTAAATAGTCGAAAATTTCACTGTTCTAAACTTAGGCCAACTCTTACAAGGCAATATATGTTTGTGTAAAATACAGACGAAATTTTCTGGAACAACAATCTTCAACATTTTTTTTTTCAAGTCTTATTCTTCAAACAGTCTTACTCCTTCCAGCAAAATCTGGAAGGAAAACAACTTTAGTATGACATAATAACAGAATAATTCTAAGTGGTACAAATCCTTATTTTTTTTTTTTTGTGTAATTTTGCACACACACATTATCATTCAAGCACAATTAAATTCTTCCCCCGTATGCTCTCTCACCGGTGTTGGATGTAAAGCAAACCGCCATTGCGGGTTTTTATGTGTTCGGGGGTGTTCAACTCTTCCACCTACAATCGACTAACATTAGTTAGAACTTGACATACGAGACCTGAAAAAAACGCCCTATAACCAGCTAATCCTAAGGTTCTCACTAGCTTTATGTCTAACACTTTAAGTGTATTTGGTGGAGAGCCTAATTAACACTTGCATTCTAAAATAGTCAATCTTTAACTTTTCATGCATACAAATTCGCAGTTTGCACACAACATTCACATTAATATTGCACTTAACGTGCATTGCTAGCATAATATTATTTGTTACATTTCATAACACATTAACAATTTCATAGCAATCCTGAAATGCAAATAGAGGTTAAATTTCTAAGCTTACAGAAATATAGGTTAAATTTCTAAGCTTACAGCAAGTGCTTCCTATTCCTTTCTCAAGGTACTTTCTTGAAATATCAAATTACATTGAATTAATAGTCTACAGACTAAATCGTGTTTTTCAATTTTCCGAATTTTCATTCTAGACATTTTACAAGTCTTTAGACAAAGCGTCATACAAAATCATTTAGTTAACATATTCTTTTCAGCAATTCATTGCTTTTACAGAATTAATCTATTTACAAAACATTAAGTGATTTTAAATCTTTGAAAATTACAATTTCTTTTAACAAAACATTTTACTTTCCATATGAGGACTTATCGCTCACTTGGCGTAAAAGTCAACCTCGCTTGAGGTAAAATCAGCCCTGCAACTTGCAGTATACTCAAAAATTAACTAAACTTTTGAATACGAAATTGTACTTATCTTATTATGATCGTCCATCCTTTTCTTGGCCCAATCTTTAAAACTTGAGTAAGTTGTGGCCTGGTTCAGTTTCCTCGTTTTTCGTTGTTCTTTCGGAGCCTGCTCGTCTCTTTTTCTTTTGAAATTCCGTCGTTGTATCCTCGGCAATTTCCTTTGTAGAGGAGGTTGCTCCGCTGGACGTTTGGTGGACTGGGCCCTTCTCTCCTGGGCCCTTGCTCGTTGCTTGTCCTGGTTCCTGCTGTATTCGGGAAGTTGATTCTCAGGCTGCAATCGACGTTTCTTGCTTCTCAGGCACCTGTCCGATGATTCCACAGTTCTTTTGGATACATTGGGCTTCCCTTGCCCATTCTGCTTTCTTCTCTTCGTGCGCTCGTAATTCCGTTCGTAGATTTGTTTACCTGCATTGTGAGAGTTTCTTTTGAAACCACCTTTTTGGTTCTTATTTCTTTGTTGAGGAGGAGCTTTCTTCTTCTGACATTTCGATGCCGTTGTAGCTGGTTCCTGCTGTTTTTGCTGACGTATATCTTCCTGGCTAGTCGATTGCCTCGGATCCTGAAACGAATCTTTAAATACAGCCATTTTGCTGCGATTATAGAACGGTTTTATTTGGTCCACATTCGCTTTGAGCGTTTGACCATCATTTCTTTTTAATATAACCACTGCCCCCGTAATTTGTTCAATTGTGAACGGGCCTTCAAAACGCGGAAAAAATTTCCCCACCTTTTCCTCTGGGGCATTTGACAAGTTGTGTTTAATCTTCAACACTTCATCTCCCACATTGTACTTGACCTCTCTTCTTTTTAGGTCATAGTACAATTTCTGTTTTCTTTGGGCCATTTCTATATTTTCCGTCGCTTCCCGTATTAACTTTTGTATATCACTCATTTTAAATTCTTCTGCCCTTTCCTGTACAAAGAACAGTTTATCTAGGGGGGTCAAGATCTTTCTTCCTAAGAAGAGTTCAGCGGGTGTTTTTTGTGTAGTATCGTGTTTGGCGGTCCTAAGGGCAAATGCAAATTCATTTATATGGCTATCCCAGGTAGAGTGATAGTTTTTCACATAACTACGAATTATTTTCACTACATTTCTATTCACCCGTTCCGCTATGTTTGACTGCGGACGATACGGGACCATCTTTAGATGACGTATGCCCAGTTTTGCACACATTTCCTCAAACATTTTACTAACAAACTGAGGACCATTGTCTGAAATAACTTTTAGGGGCGCCCCGTATTTTAAAATATACTTATTTAGAATTGAATCTACTACAATTTTTGCAGACGCGCGTTTTAACGGAATTAACTCTAACCATTTGCTAAAATGATCCACTATAACTAAAAGATATCGGCTTTTATTAACTTTACTTCGAGGGTAAGGTCCAAGTAAATCGATGCCTATTATTTGATTTGGGAATTCTGATTTAATACTATTTAGGAACCCGGCCGGGCGGAAATTAACATAATTATTTAATTGACATGTTGGGCACGACTGGACATACGCCCTAGTAAACTTTTGCAGTTCTGGAAAGAAAACTGCCTCGCGAACTCTCTGAACAGTTTTTCTTATACCTAAATGAGCCGAAATGGCACAATCATGCAACTCTTCTAATACATTCAACCTCATGCTAGCTGGGATAACCGGTCTATATTCATGATTCTCATTAGTAGCTTTCGTATAGAATAACAGTCCGTCAATTAATTCGTAATTTTCGGCCCTATTTCTTATCGGCACAATATCCGGATGATTGAAATTCTCAGGGTCGGCCAAATAATTGTATATATTTTTGAACTCCGGATCTTTTTTGAGTTCGGCTATTACTGTTTCACGAGAATCTAATACTTTGGATGTTAACATGGCTATCTTAATTACACTTCCATTTTCATCTAAGTTAATTCTGCTTAAAGCATCTGCCACAACATTTTCCTTTCCCGGCGTATGTTTAATTATTAGGTTATATCCCTGTAATTTGAGAGCCCACCTTATTAATCTGGGTGATAAATTTTTTCCAGAATAGAGTCTAGTGACCGCCGCGTGGTCGGTATGTATAGTTAGTGGAGAACTTCCAAAGAACACACGAAATTTCTGTACTGATGCTAACACTGCGAGAGT
>KK117466.1:1819-21007 GCA_000611955.2 Stegodyphus mimosarum
ATATATATATTACTTCATGTTGTTTAACTTTTTCCGGTTCAATAGATGCAATTCGGTTATTTCACCAACTTCACGGAGATAGGATAGGTTTACCTCGATGTATGTGCTCCCATACGTATTCCTTTGATTTAATTAAAGAGTTTATTTTCAAATTTAATGAAGTTAATAAAAATAGTGGAATTGAGGAAGGTCTTCCATTTATTAAAGTCTAGTATATTCAGCATAGCTGGAAAACTTTCTGGTCGCGAAAGAAGGCTAGTGTTAATTTCTTCCTAATGGAAGCGAAGTATACAAATTTTCAAAGTCCTAGCAGTTGATAGTTTATACACATCTAGAGCAGTGATCGCCAAACAGTCGATCGCGAGCTACTAGAAGCTCACGGAAACACTTGTAGTAAATCGCGTTAGCGCTCCATTTGGCTAACCTTGATTCTTCCACTGAGCTGACGTTGGCGACAGGGAGCGCTGATGACAACTGCTTGTTTCTCCCGCGCAACTGCCATTGTCAGCCTCATCTCATAGTTAACTGTATAAGCGTGTGGTTGTGCACGTTATGTTTTTCGTGTCTACATTAGACATACGCTAACGTGGATAATTTGATTTATGCATTGGAACTAATCTAGATTTGTTCTAATGAAGGCGTGTTCAAGCAAAAACAAAAAAATTATTACTTTCATTCGGAATGTGAAATAGATTACTACTTTACCCAGGCAAAGGACAAATGTGTTTGTTAATTGTGCTATATAAGTGTATCAGTTAGGAAGAAAGGGAACGTCAAACGTCACTTTAAAACGTTTCCGAGTTTCAAATATTATTCCACAGAATAAGAAAGCAGATGAAGACTGTGAAATAATCAAAACTTCCTTTTAGAAGCTACAGATGCATTATTTAATAGTTTCAAAAATAAAACTGAGATAATATCTGCTATTAAATCTGTACAGCTTTCTGCAAATACAGTAATGAGGAGTTGAGGTTATGAGTTCTAGTGTTGCCTTACAACTTAGAACTGACTTTGATCGCTGCAACTATTTCTTCCTGCAACTTGACGAATCAACTGATGTAGTTCCTGCAGCTCAGTTGGCAGTTTTTCCGAGAAAGGTTTTTCATAATTTCGAAATAAGAGAGAGCTGGTAAAAATTATACAGTTAACAGGACGCACTGCAAGACAGGCTATTTTTTTAGACAGGACATACATTTAGTTAAAGGTCTTATTATCTCTGAAAATATCCCTATAAATAACTTGGTGTGCTTGGCAACTGATGGAGCTCTTGCGATGGTAAGCAGAGAGAAGGGATTCAATAGCTTTCCGAAATTTTTGTCTTACCATTGTAGTCACCAGGAGTCACAGTAAGGAAATGTTTTAGGTATGAACAATGAAGGGAAAAAAAGTCATGAAAATAATGGACAAAGCTAGAGTACAAGCAGTTCAGAGACGTTTGTTCAGAGTACTGACTTATGAATAGATTGTCAGTATGGTGATCTAGTGCTTCATACGGAAGTTCGTTGGTTGAGTAGAGGTAAAATTTTACAACGTTTTCAAGAGTTGCTTCCTGCCTTAGTAGAATTTTTAAAAGAACGAGGCGAATCGTTCCGTTAACTAGAAGATCCGGTTTGGCTGCGAGATAGCTTTTCTCCCAAACATCCCCGAAAAGTTAAATGTGCTTAACTTGTAGCTTCAAGGTAAGGATAAATATACTGGCTGAACAATTTATCAGATGTTGTTTCGTTCTCAAAAATGCTGGAACTGTGGGGGAAAAGCATAATCCAACGTGAGTACAAACATTTGCCAGTTTGAAACAAACCCTTGACAAGTGAGGGTCTTCAATGCCTCCTTACAACAGAGCGCCAAAGACGAACACATGGCCTGGTTAAATGGTCCTTTCAGAAATTTACGTCCGACTTCGGAGACCATACAAGCGAGCGCAGCCCCGCTGGGCTTTATACAAAGCATGGGACTAAAGAACGCTATGACGAGTAAAGAACGAAGACTCCTGTACCCCGAGGACCACTTCAGAGCAACTAATATCTTCACGTGGGTAATCCATACTATTGTCGGTCTCCCTCCACGGGACTGAATGAGACCAAACCCCCAAGGATAGCCACAAAATCATACTATGTTCTGACCCCACAGGCAAGGGGCAGACAAGACAGTACCAGTACGGTCGGTCCCTGTCAAGACTGAACCATTCCCCGAAATGAACGGAGGTTCTAGTCCTGTGAAGACTGATTATATATCCCCGTGGTTGAGATTTCCTAAGTACAGATCCTAGCCAGTACTTTCCAATAATTTCAGTTGCACAGTTTGTCAAATCGTCTTTTGAAGATATTGATGCAGGGGAGTTGGAACTGATTGATTTTCAAAATTATTTATCTATAAAATAGCTTTTTTCAAGCTCTGAAAATATTTGGCCTCTTGCTCCTAAAGAAAAATACCCAACTTTGGTCCAGGTTTGTCTCAAAGTGAAGCAAAGTTCAGCTCCATATCTGCGTGAGATTTCGTTTACTAATATGAAATTTATTAAAAATAAGTACAGAAACAGACTCATTAATGAACACTTGGACAATTGTATTCGAATGGCAGCCATACCTGATCTTCCAAAATTAAAATACTTGTTGATGGCGAGAAAGAGTTCCATTCTTCTCAATAAAGTTTCTGTTAAAAATATATGTTATTACATTTGCTGTTTATTACTAACCACACTTCAGTAACTTCACTGTTTATTGCTAGCTGTTTTCTTGTGTACAAGTTAATTTCAGTTCTTTTTTTGTTATATACAGTTTAATTAAAATTGGTTTCATATTTACTAGAAATGTATGTTTATCGGCAATAAACAAATGTAAGTTTTTTTTTAGTTGATAGTTCTTTTCACAGTAGGATTTAAAAACGGTACGGTAGCTCAGAAGTTTCGTAAGTTTGGCGACCTAGTGAATCTAGAGAATGAGCAGTGTCAACAGCATGCTGGTTATTATTGGTAATCTAGCAATAATTATGTTCTGTGTTACTAGTAGTGAATATTAAATTACAGGTTTTTTTTTACCTGCACTGCCAAAAAACAACAGTCTGTATTTTTCTTTTAGTTATTAGTGCTAGTGCCATTCGCAATGAATCTGAATTTTAGTTGAGTTTTATGGAACTTTGGAAGAGCAAATTAACTATGGTTATAAGGTATTTCTCCCACCTTCTTAGCATGCCTTCGTGGTGTAGTGGCTAGCACACTCAGAGCGTATCGAGAGGTCCGAGATTCGAGTTCCGGCAAGGCACTGTTCATTTTTCATGAGTCCTGCTTCAAAAAAATTCCTAATGACTCTACAGTGGCGCCCGAACTAAAAAAGGTGGTGGATGATGATTCTCCATCACCAGAATTTGGCGATTGGGTCCCCTGATCCCCAGTCGCCCTTTAAAAGGAGGCGTATATAAGGTATTTCTCCCGCCTTTTTCGCATGCCTTCGTGGTGTAATGGCCAGCACACTCGACACGTATCGAGAGGTCCTAGATTCGAGTCCCGACGAGGGTATTGCTCATTTTTCATGACTCCTGCTTCAAAAAAAATTCTAATGACTGTACATGGTTAGCAAATCTGTTATAACCTGATACTATAGATATTTTGAATCTTCTATGAAAAGCTTTAATTTTACTGATTACTGAAATTTCTGTACCATTAGTAAGTTCCTAAAATGTAGCTTTTAGTAATTCTGTGCTAATCACTTTTTGGGGTAAAATTTTCAAATAATGCTGAATTTATCACTTTCTTTATCTATTTTAGGGATTGTAAATTATTGTTTTAATGCTTTAATAATAGAAGGAAGGTGAGACCAATTTAAATTGCTGTAAAATTTTACGTGATTTTATTTGCTATAGTATTTCGTTCATCCACTTTAAAAAAGTTGTATTAGGTAAATTAAGCTGATAGCTGGACTTAACTATAAATTTATTGACGCTATTTGCTATACTGTTGATGAAAAAAAAACATTTGCTAATGTGCCTTACTGGTCTGTATTTGGTACCAAAGTTCGTGGCTTTTTAAGTTGCGAGTCTTGAATGACACCTGAATTATATAATACAAGTCTTAATTCAATAGAATTTATTTTTAAAAAGCTTATCCTATCCGAGGAAAAATGTGTAGAGCCAAATTAATGGTGACAATGTATTAAAAGTAAAAAAGTATTTTAAATCTAAAATGCATACCAAACTTTCGTTATTAAAACGAAAAAAAATGTAAGAAATGATGTAAACAATTAAAGTAAAGAATGATAAAAATAAATATATATTAATCATTCTTTATTTAATGTTTCAAACAGAGCTTTACAACATATAATATTGTAGATTCTTTAAGTTTTTTTGAAGCAGGAGGTGTGAAAAATGTACTATGCCCTCGTCAGGGCTTCAATCCTGGACCTCTTGAATCCGCGTCAAGTATGTTTTCAATTGCGCAACGAAGGCACGCTGAAAGAAGGAAGAAAATACCTTATACACTTCCCTTTTTTAAAGGGCGACTGGGGATTAGGGCAACAAACCCCGAAATCCTGGTGGTGACGAATTATCGTCTACCACCTATTAGTTCGGACGCCACTTCTAGAGTTATTAGGATTTTTTGGAGCAGAAGATGAGAAAAATGGTCAGTACTCACGCCGCGACACGAACCCTGGACCTCTCGAATACACGTCGAGTATGCTTCCAATTACACCACGAAGGCACGCGGAAAGAAGGGAGAATATACCTTATGATATATACATATATAACTGTTACTTATCTATTTAGGATTATCTCCTAGGAAAGGAAGTGCAAAACTCTTGCAAATTGAAATTTAAATATGTTAATTCTAGATATGACACATAGAATAGTAATAAACCTGTAATAAACCTAGAAGTTTAAATTTGTATGGGTTACATGCTTTTTAAAACAAAATAAAAAAAGGATAATATATGCATAAAAACAAAGTAGAAAGTATGTTGCATAAAAAGTAAGTAAATTATTGCTGATTTCCCGGAAGATAGTTGCCTTTTCAAGGGATATTAGCTCTCTTCCTAAAAACTGGCAATCATTTTAGGATAATCGTGTTTCATCTCTTTCATTTGTTTGGATGAATTTAGTCCTAATTACGAAAAACTTACAAATAAAATTTGTAGAAATTGGATTTAAATTAATAATTTTCAAAACGAAGGTAATTCCCCTATAGATATATACAATTTTAGACAAAAAAAAAAAAAAAAAAAAAAAACAAAAAAAAAAGACGCACCAAGAAGGAGTTATCCGAATGGAACAAAAATCGGTAGAAGTGATGTACATATACAGAAAAACAAATGATTACTGTTTGAGAAAAATTGGATAGTTTATTGAAGTGATAGAGCTTCACAAAGTGAAAACGTCAGTAACGCGTTTGTCCACCTCTGGCCCTTATACAAGCAGTTATTCGGCTTGGCATCGATTGATAGAGTTGCGGTTGTCCTCCTGAGGGAATCGTGCCAAATTCTGTCCAACTGGCGCGTTAGATCATCAACATCCCAAGCTGGTTGGAGGGCCCTGCCCATAATGCTCCAAATGTGCTCAATAGGAAAGAGATCCCCCAACCTTGCTGGCCAAAGTAATGTTCGGCAAGCAGTAGAAACATGTGCAGTGTTGTTGCGGGCATTATCTTGCTGAAGTGTAAGCCCATGGTGGCGGGACATGAAGGGCAACACAACAAGCCTTAGAACTTCGTCGACGTACCGCTGTGCTGTAAGGTTGCGACGGATGACAACCAAAGGGATCCTACTATGAAATTAAATGGAACTCCAAACCATGACTCCTGACAGGAAGACAGTCAGGTTGGTATCACACTGCTGTTCGGGGCGTCTCCAGACTCGTCTTCGCTGGTCATCGGGACTCAGTTCAATGCGGAACTCATCACTGAAGACTATTCTACTCCAGTCAGTGATATTCCAGTGCGAATGAGCGCGACACCACTGCAAACGGGCTTGACGTTGTACAGAGGTCAATGGTAGTCGGCGCAAGGGGCGCCGTGACCTGAGCCCCTTTCTGTGAGCTGTCTATGAATGGTCCTTGCCGTAGCTGAAGCACTAATTGCACGTACAATTGATGATAATGATGCATCTGGGGCTGCAAGTGCCGCTCTGGCGATTGCTCGGTGTTCACGTTCTGTCGTTTCTCTAGGCCTACCGTTTCCTTCTTGACACTGTGTGCGGTCATGGTTCACCCATTCATTCCTGCTAACATCGTCTAATAGTGGCATTGCTCCTGCTCAAATGTCGAGCCAACCGATAAGGCCAACCGGCTTTTGAGCCCAACTAATTCAAATTCTGACATTTGCGCATATCGTTCGCGCACCTGCATGCGAGGCATAGTTACTGCCTACCAGAGTACACGGAATGAAATTCGCGAAGAATTTATGACTTGAAATCGTAATTTCTCCTCTTAAATATCCTGCCAGTTGCGCAGATCAGATGCGCTGTAGCGATAACCGTTCATTCATTGGCAGCAAAAGTGTAAAATTTTGCATTTTCTGTCAAAACCTGTATGCATATCAATTTCTGTTTAATTTGCTTCATATCTTCTCGGTGCGTCATATTTTTTGTCTAAGAGTGTATATATGTAGAGAGAGAGTTTTTTATAAAATTTTGACATAAATTTAGAATTAAAGGTGAAAAGGAAAACATTCAGAACTAAAATCAAACGCTAAAGCAGCTAAGATTAGTATTTATATTATATATACTATATTAAAACTTTCATATAATTTTTTTAACATCATCATGAAACACAAATGTATAATAAAAGGGATTTAATTATAGAAATTATAATACGGTGTAGTAATTTCTTCAAATTACATGTTAAAACCGTACATAAAACAAAACTTTAGTCTTAAATATTTTTAGCAATTTTCATTGGATTAAAATAGATAATAAAGTTTCCTTTAATCTCATCCGTCAGAGAGGAAGACGTGTTTAAAATAATCTTAACTATTTTTCTGAATTTATACAATGTGAAATTTAGACCCAAAAATAAAACGATGAATTTGAATATAGAAAAGGTATACTCAAATTAATATACTTGTAGCTTTGCCTGGTATAAATCAGCCTCCAAAATAGCCTTATTCTGAATTAAAGGACACGTACTTTAAATCATGAACAAATGGCAGTTAAGTCACATATTCAAAATCCAGCGCTCAAAATTTGGCAAATATCAGCATTTTTTAAATCAAAATCAAATTACGACATTAGAAAATGCCTAAATTTAATTGCGGAAACTGGGGGTTAACTGTGTTGGGAGTTGATTTATACCAGACGAGGATACAAGTACATCGATTTCTTTATCTTTTTTCCTCACATTGAAATTTCTCATTTTATATTGGGGTCTAAATTTCACCTTGTTATGTATAAATTCAGAAATATAGCTAAAGATTATTTCAAGCACTTCTTCCCTGCTGACATGCGTGTTTATAAGTATTAATATTATAGATTTTTATCTTTCTATTACTTTGTTATTTTTTTACTCCTAGAAAATTATTAAAAAATTATTCACGATCATAGTTTTGTTTTGTCTACGATTGTGTTATTTAATTTAAAAGAATTATTTTCACTGTTCATAAAACTTAATGTTTTAATTACGTATTTTTGTTTCATAAGTATGTTCAAAGTTTTAATATAAATTTTAATTTTGCTGTTTATGTTGAGCTTTCACTCGGAATTTCACATAAAATAGTCTATTACTTCCTTCTAATGTACCGCTAAAGGGCGAAATCAGTTATTCTGCAGTTTATCTAGCTGATCTGCAGATTAACTAGGGTGATCCGTTAGCGGAAAATTCTTTCATTTCTCATATTACCTAAATAATCTGCACATTACCTACTAGGCACTCGTTAAAGTGAAAATAAGATCTTTGCTGGAAGAACACCAACATTTTTGTACGCTTAAAACAGCCTCCACTTAACACTTTAAATTGTTGTTCGGGCAGAGTTTCATAAAATGTTACTGCAAATCTAAATACCACAAATAGGTGTGCTTGTCGCAAAATCAGTTGCTATGAAATTCAAAGTGTCACCAAGCCTTAAATTGCATTAATAAGTGAGGAAAACTTTACCATATGTTTTCCAAATTCATTTTCTTAATTGTAATAATACTTTAAACCGTTTTATTCTTTGTATTGTAGTTTTCTAATTGATTGATGATTGATTCTATCAACAGATTTGCTGATTGTTTGATTGTAATAACTTGACTTTTTTTACATATCAAAAAGTAAATAAACAAGATTATGTTAATTTAAGAGTACAGAAATGTTGCTATTGTTCCAGCAAAGATCTTATTTCCAGTTTAACGAGGGCCTAATAAGTAATATAAAGATTAGAGAGTGCGTAGTAGGTAATGTGCAAAGTGGAGGAAGAGGGAAAGGGGGAAATGAGGAAACAAACTTCTGAACTTTAACGATACGGAAGTCGTTAATGTGCGCATTACCGTAATTAAAATGCTGAAAACTCTTGATTCTACACTTTGAAGGAGCAAATTAGTTAATCTGCAGACTAACTAGGTAATGTACACATTAAAGACTTTCGCACTTTAGCGGTAACATACATATTAAATGCTGTATTTTAAGTCTTAACTGTTTACAAACATATTCAAATATATGTTTTGAGAATAAATAATCTGAGATTGAGCTATATTTGGAGCTCAGAATAAAAATTCGAAAATTTTAACAATTTTATGTTCACGTCCATAACTTAAACAAAATCAATACTGATCTTTTGCATCCTGGAGAATACAAAGAGAGTTATTGGAAAGAAATGGTTGGAGAACAATGTCGGTTATAATATGAGCAATTCGGTTAGGCTTATCAGTTTAGAAGCCATAACGAAGGCCAAACCTCAAACTAAAAAGATGTTATTAACATGCTTGAAATAGCTAAGTGAATATGTCAATATTTTAAACTATATTTATAACTTAGAGTAATCGACACAAAGAATTATTAATAATTTATGATATAACATTTGTGGGGGATTAGAAATACTTGTTTGCAGTTAAATAGTCTCGTGCTATTTGAACGGACTTGCTGCATGGCCTTTGTCATAGTTTTACCCACTTCTAACCATGGATACGAGCCAGTTTCCATTAGAAAGTCCTCCACAAAGGCATCCTTCCCTTAGGCATATCACGCTCTAGTGCTTTTTCCTAACCAAATAAACCAAACTCTTACAAGGCCTTCCCTTAGACAGGGTGCTTCACTAAAGTAAAAAAAAAAATCAAACTATATGCTTTTACCAAATTTCATCAAAGTACTTCTGGAATTGTTTGTTTACCAAAACGTTTTCGAAATTTATGGAATTATATTTAAATACGAGTTCAGAAATTTCCTGAGATGAAAAGAAAATGCCAAAGTAAAAAGAAATCAAACTAAACTTAAGACCATGTTCGTGTCCATGACCCGGAGTTACTGTTTTCTGTGTGAGCTACCTGTATATTTAAATTGAACTACATGTTCGACTCTTGATTAGTTCACATACTCTAAGTGCAGCCTCAGAAATTAAAACAAGGCATGAGAAGTAGAAACCTTTGCTATTTAACTACGGAAAATATACAAAGCATGAATTCAGGAGAATTACAATGAGAATTATTGGAATTCACATTAAGCTTTCTATTGATTCTAATTCCAGTTGTCTGTATAAAATACGATTACCTCGTTAGAAACCTTTTGTTTTGAAGAAAACAGTTCCGTAGCGTTTGATTCTTTTAAGTATCTAAGCAAAGAATTTTTGTTAATGTTAATAATTTGACTGAAAAGAATTTAGTACCAGGCACATATTAAATCAGCAAAAAATGAAGAAATGACGTCAAGACAAGATTAAAGAAATATCATTCTTAATTTCGTTCATTTTATGCATTTTATTTCAAAATTATGGACATAAACTGAAGAAGGAGAGAGCTCTTACTTTATGTTAGTTAACTTTTAAACTTTTTAAGAAAATGGAAACGCAAAAATTGACTTTATAAATTTAAAACGTAATTTTAACTTACGTTAATTTTAATGAAATATTGCAAATTTCTTTTCAACCAGTGCCCAGATGCTTCAAGGAATAATAATGTTTAAAAGTGAAATTTAAACATTAATTAAAGTAATTATTAAAAGTTAAAATTAAAGTATAATTTATTTTTGGTTAAAGCAATGGCGATTATGAATAATTCGTGAGGGAAGACTTTATATTTATTAGATAAAATTTGACATTTTCATTCTCTAGGTTTTCGAAAAGAATGATAGACCTTAATCGACCTTTTGCAGATTAAGGAAATACAAATTCTACAATTCTATATTTCCTGTAAATGAATCTTCATTGTCGCATGATGGAACTAAAATTATTTAGAATAGCCAAAGGTTTGTGCAGAGTTATTAACAAGAGAATTCTCGAAAGTTTGATTATTTATTAAGACAATGACAATATCAATGGCTTGCCATGGTTTTTTCGGTATGAAAACATTATAAGCCTCTCTAAGACGACCATTCACAGATAGCGGTGGTGGTCGTCTTAGAGAGGGGAAATTTCAATACTAGTGATTATTTATGTTCACACAAATACTGGTCGTTTTCAAAAGAGGTCATCTTAAGGAGGTAGTCTTCAAGACAGTATTTATTTTATTTTGAATATGAAAACTAATAACATAATTTGAAGACTAATGAGTACAAGAATGGTTAAAATGCTGTGACGAATTTATGAAAACTGGATAAAGAGGTGAAGTCAAAATGATCTTACTCAGTAATAAATAATTTTATAACATGAAGGATCTTAGAAAAAAATAAATAAATAGTTAAAAACATTTAACTCAAAGAGAACAATTCCATCAAAACAGATTACTTTTATTTTGGTTATCATTAATCATTTTGAAATTATATAATGCGGTATAGTCCCGCAAACTTGACATAATAAAGACTGAGAGACTGTCGAGTTTCAGTTTTGCGGAATAAGGGGTGAGTTTCTCAGAACTCTTAATATTTAACTGTAAATTACTCCAGATATTTGTAGCACAATATTGGACACGGAAAAGCACAGAATACAATTAAATTAATGTTGATTATTTTATGTTAAGTTCTAGCACAATAGAAATCATACAAAGAACAAATACCCTAAGCTAATTGAGTAAAAAAAGTTACGTACAAAAATGAAGAAACATTATTAGTAGTTCTTGGTAGAAAAATATGGTGTGATGGTAGATTGTCTTTCACACTCATTCCGTCGTCGTGCAGTTTCATCCGGTAGCCGACCGGAGGACCAAAATGTCCTTGCCAGATAAACCATGCTCCTCCAAGTAACGGAGCACTCCTTCAGCAGCCTTCAGTCCTTCACTATGGGTAATCATTTTAGGTTTTCCGTTGTCTTCCGTCCCTTCTTCATTCATTGATTCATTTTCATTTTTATCCACATTGTCTTTCACCAGTGCAGCTATTTCTGAATGTTCTAAAATTACACAATACTCATCTTGTCCCATCCATTCTTGAACATCACCATCAGTAACGTTTTCGCAGCCTGAAATTTCCTGAAGTAATTCAACTGTTTCAAATTTTTTTTTTGTCTCTTCTCTGCTTTCGTGAAATTCGTTTCCTGAATGGTCCAGCAACTTTCTCCAGGAACGAGCGAGGCTTACCTGCTCGATTTCATCCAAGAATGAGTTATCCATCTAACAACATCCAACATACCCATTTTTTTCAGTTTCTCAATCATATCACACCCTGCCTCCATGGCTAGGATAAGAAATGAAAGAAGTTTACGCCTGTATGTTTGATAAAAAACTCAAGAATAAAAGTTCTCTTTTGTCACAAACAGAGATTGTCACACAGTAATAATTATAAAATTATTTATTAAAAAACGGCATAGCTTGCATCGAAGGTTCAGTATACCTAGGTTCACATCTCAAACTCCTCTCACTTCCTCATAAACAAAACAGAAGAAGCGCCCTCTATCGGCATTATAGTTAATGTTATGGGGAATTTATCAACAATGTTTTCTTCAATTTCTCCAAAACGCCCTGGTTCATTGGCTGACACACTAAAGTTAAATTTGGAGGGAGAAATATGGCTCTTATACCTTTGTCTCGTAACTGTTCTCCATCAGGATGGGATGAGGCATTGTGTAGAATGAGAATCGCCTTCCTTTGTAGGTATTTTTTTAAATTTAAAAACTTCTCCACCGATGGTACGAACTGCTAATGAAAGGAATCGTTAAATATTTCATCAATGCGTTTGACTGATTCCGGTACCAAACAGAAAGATCATAGTTGGTTTCGGTCTCATTAGTGTACTTTTTACGCTTTTAAATGCCCGGGAATTTTTTGGTTTGCCGATAAGCGCCAGTTTGAGCTTATGGCTACCTGTTGCATTTCTGCATGCCAAGACTGTGACTTTCTCCTTGCCTCTTTTGTAACCAGGTGCCGATTTTTCTTCCTTTGTCAGCGTTTTCGAAGGTAGCATTCGAAAATTCAGACCGGTCTCATCACAGTTATAAATTTGATCTCCAGATATACCCTCCTTTTCAATTAGTTTGGGGAAATTTTCCTTGAATATGGCAGCATTTTCCAAGTTAGCACATAGCCTTTTCCACACAAACGTTTAACTGCGCGATGCCGAACCGCTTTTTCCATCTGTCGAGCCAGTCAGCACTAGCAGTAAATCCAGGCTCTCCTTCTTGAAATTCATCATAACATTTTAGGGCTTTATCTTGTAAAATTGGTCCAGAAATTGGTGTTTCCTTTGCTGCCTGAACTACAAATAAAGCACCTCACTCACTTTTTCGTATTCATCTCCTTTCATACATTTTCTTTCCTTTAAAACTAACCGTACATGATCTTTTCACACACCAAGACTCGACTTCGGACCTCTTCGTTTTCCATCCTATCAAAGTATTCCGTCCAACATCTAAATCCACGATAATTTTGTTACACTTTCCTCTTTGTCCAGTCTCTTTAAGGCATCTAGTTTCATTTCCATTGGCACGTTAGTTTGTTTTCTTTTCTTTTCGAACGACATTTTCACTTCACAGAATATCAAAAGTTCCCAAAAATATGTGAACACTTATACGCCTGGATGTGAACTGAGGAACGATACCCGCAATGAACTGGTGTGAGTTTAGTTTGCAGTAAGGTGCAGTCACAAAACTTGTTGCTAAACGTTAGGAGACTTATCTCTTGGCAGCAATAGAAAGGAATGTGAGCCAGCGGCCAGCTGCTACCTGACTGATTCATATCCTCGAAAGAAGCAAACAGCATTGCCAAGTATTACAACATATCTTGAAATTTGTTAGACAGTTCCAAGAATTAATGGCACAATGCTGAAACTGCAAAAATTACAGAAAAGAACTCTCAAATCAGACACACTCAAAGAGAACAGGAACGACATACGCATAAATAATAATTATACGTACTGTATGTAATATTTGCTCCGTTTGACCTAGAAATATCTTTAAAAAGTTCCCTAAAATGTTCTCGAGATATACGGAATGTCGAGGTTATCAAGAGCCGAGTTTCCGGGACTCTGCTGTATTCTGGTTTGAAATAAAGGGTATAACGTTTCATTCTTGTACAAATGAGAACATGTGGAGCAGATTTAACTTTTTAGTTTTGTGTCTTTTGAAACTTTTAACTTTGTCTTTAGTTTTGTGCCTTTTTTTTTCTTTTCATATTATCACAAAAAAATTAACAGACAAGCTATCGAGGTCACAAGGATGTGACACTGACAACTAACGAGTGCGTTATCATAAAAAAGAATCAGCGGTTGTTTGCACTTTCTCCGTAATGATTTTTTGTTGTGAGTATTAGCTTTTTATACCGCTTTCTTCTTTACTACAGTTTAAACTTGGCATTACTGCATCATTATTTCAAGTATCATAAGAACGCATTCGTGACGATGGACTAAATGTAGTACTAAAAGTTATATTAATTTTGCTTATAAAAATCATGACAAAATTTAAATTTCTTACAACCTCCGCCAATGTCAATAGTATCTAAAGAGCCGCTGCCACTGGGGTTTATTGGAGCTAATGGAGACATTTGGCACAGCTGACGCTGCTCCATAATGCTGAATAAACCAGTTTTATTTTACATCTGACAGGTGAAAGCATGTCCGGACACCCGGACGGCTTACATAGACTAATCGGATATTGTCCGGATCTCTCAACTGTTTAATACGAACCCTTGGCACCCAACAAGGAACTCATGGGAAATTTATTAAGATGCTACATATGCTGAAGGAGACATTAAACTATACATTTTACATATTGCTACACACATAATAACTAAAATATAGATAATAATTAAATTAAATTTCACAGATAATTATTAATGCTGTAACAGATATTAAATACTAATGCAGATATTACACAGATACATAGATGCTAGATACACTGTTACATGCTACACAGCTATTAAAAACAAATGTTAACACAGCTTTTAAATACTATTGCAAGTCATTACACAAATCCAGACACTAAATACACTGCTACATACTACACAGATACTAAATAGTAATACAGATACTCAGATACTGTATTATACTGATACACAGACACTATAGACATTATTATTTACTACACAGATATTAATGCGAATATAGACACTGATTCTAAATACTAGTGCAAGATATTAAGCAAATATACAGATACTAAATACATTATTACACAAATATTAAATACAAATACACTAATCCAAGTCTTTACACAAATTCACAAATACTAAATACGCGACTCCATACTACACTGGTATTAAATACTGAAACATATGCACAGATACTAGTATATTATACTGATAAAAAGCTACTATATACACTACTACTTGCTTCACAGTTATTAAATGCGAATGCAGACACAGATTCCAATTAGTAATGCAAGACATTACGCAGATTACAGATACTAACCCAGATATACAGATACAATAAATGACGAAAGAACGCAAATATACAGATACGATAAATGACGAAAGAATGCAGTTATACAGATACTAATTACACTATCACACAAATATAAAATACGAATCACAAATATTAAACTGCACTATAGTTTTATTTTACAGCGGAGCCAGATGAAGAATCTCATACGTTGAACATCATACGTTGTAAGGTATTTCTCCCGCCTTCTTGGCCTGCCTTCGTAGTGTAGTGATCGGTACGCTCGACGCGTATTCGAGAGGTCCGTGGTTCGAGTCCCGGGGAGGGCATTGCTCATTTTTTATCTCTCCTGCTCGAAAAAACACATAATGTGTCTACAACATAGCGGAGCGAGTCAGCACAAGGGGTCCGACCATTTATGAAAGAGAAACTCTGCTACACTCGAATGCCGCGCGGTCTCAAAAGATGTAAAATGAGGTTCTTTTAATGCTTTTACGTAAAAATATACTTCAAAGTCTTAAGGGATAAACTTTTAGGGAACTAGCCAAATCCCTCAAGTCCGCTGACGTCACGCCACTGGATAATATTATCAATAAACAGAGACAAAAATCAGCACCAGTCTTCGTCAGCATCAGCCATACCTGACTTTGTGTCTGCGATTAGATTACTTCGTTGTAGTGTATAGCACGTTCTACGCACTGAATATTTAGATGTCTGTCATCAGCAACGGGTCCAGTTACTTCGGAGAAAATATTGAGGGCTAGTCTGCACTATCTGGAGTTTGATTTCACATAATTGATTAGAAACCACTTTCGCTGCAACAGAGGACAGGATAGTAAGTCTCACCCCTGTAAATTTCGTCACCGAAAAATGAAGTGGAAATTTCTTCCGTAAGGGGCGTTTTATACATACCAACCAAACCGCTTGACCAGTATATTGCTCGAGATTCAGGGTAAAATTTAGTCTATTATTAATCAAAATAGCTGTTTCACACGAGTGTTTAATTGGGAATAACGGTAAGTACTAACCACTTCGATTTGCTTGTGACATTTTATAAAGAGTATCAGAAATTATTAAGCTGTGCAATTGATAGCAAGTTTGGTAAAGCGAGGGGGGAAAAAAAAGACCGAAATGGGGAGAATTAGCTGATATTTTATTTTAAATGCTGAAAGAAGTGGGCTTCGAAAAGTGCAGATATGTTGAGAAAAGTAAGTACAATTTTAGGTATCAACCTTTGCAAGCGTTAAATGCAAATTTTCTAAAAGCTTACATGTTTGTAAACTCTTTATTAACAGTAATTTTAAATTAAAACTATTTTTATCTCGTTAATGTTTTATGCAACAGTGTATTCATAAATCAAATAATTGAGCTATTGCATCGCATATGCATGTTTAATATTCCGATTGAATTTGAATCACAAGATTATATTTTTGAATTTTTAACAACAGATGATTATATCAGTGATTTTATTTATTCATGAATTATACTTATTATATCAAGAAATACAAGTATTTAAAGCATTTATATAAATTGCCTCTAAATTTGAAGTATGGGTTTATGTTTTTAATATATCTAATCATAATATAAGCCACATGCTGGAATTGTCAGGTTCTGAATTACAGGCAGGCCTGGCGCTAAATACTTTGCTGCTCTGTTTACCACACTTGCTATCAATTGGTTCTAAATTCAATTTGCCAATATCTTCTCAAATTCTAAAACTTTTGCCACCTCTAAATTTTGCTGGCCAGGGCCTTCCCTAAATTCTGAAAATTTTGCCGAATCTACACTCGAATGTCACAATTTAAATTTTGCAGTTTAAATTTCGCAGCTCTTTGCTTCTCTAAAGTCTAAAAACTTTGCCAGCCTTAAATTCTTCCTCCCCGTTAGACCACCGTTTGCATCGTCTCTGGGGCCCACCCTGATTACAAGACAAGGATGCACCAAGTATTTCATAAACTGCAAATGCTTGGGAATCTCTGGCATATACTATTTAACTATTAGACTTGAATTAGGATTTAATCAACGAAACGGTTAAATTTAGTATCAAATTGTTTGAAAACTTAGTAAACTTATCTTTTATAGTAATTTAATTGATAACTGTATTTGTTAGCTAACTATTGTTAGCAATCAGATGAAAAACGGCATTGAAGTCTCAGTCCAACGACAGAGCGGTAAGGACTCTTAACACAGGTAGTTCGAATTGGTTTCGATTCCAGGCAAGTGGGGTTGCACGCATGGACGTTTTCGTTGTTTTTCTCATGTGCGACATGGATACCAGCCAGTTTCCTTCGAAAGTCCTCTACGAAGGCATCTCTTCGCTGAAACAGATTGCTTTGGAGTAATCAAATAAACCAAATCTTCCATCACACTGGTAGAATTTTTTATATGGTCACTGATGAAATAATTGATATTATTATTATTATTATTATTATTATTATTATTATTATTATTATTATTATTATTATTATTATTATTATTATAAATAGAGCTTCTGTATTTTATGTAGAAATGAGATAATTAAGAACTTTTTAAGCGAAAATGTCCTATATTTACATTGAGTAAGAGAAAAACCATAAAAATCTCTCATAGCCATTCTACTAGTTAGAAGCCTAACAGAGATTAGCATGATTTTGCAGCTATATAGAAAGAAAACAACGTGCATCACTTTATGCAGCCTACCTTCCGATGACAGAATCTTTATACTTGTTAATGCCTCATCCTCAAATTTATAATTTATTGTACGTAATTTTGTTATTTTTACCTTTTCAGTCTTTGATTAGTTTGTGCAGCTTTGTAAAAAACTACATATTGATGTTTTAAGCACATTACAGAATATTTCAGATTGTCTGGAGTATGAAATTTTGATACATTCCGAACATCATTACACAGAAACACAAACTGTAGTAGAACAAAAAGAGTATGTCGACGAGTTGATATATAACTACAAATGTTTCACATGCGCGCTCCAAGTAGTATAAATTAATTTTTTTTAATTCTGCTAGTCTTTCTGTACAATGTAGTTCAATTCTTTATGTCCCATATTTAAGCATCCTGCATATGTGAGTGTCTGCATGCGAGTGAATAACAATCAGAAAATGTTATTATGAAGTAAAGAAGTATTGCAACTTTAAATTACACCAGCATCACAGTCATGTCACTAAGAGACAGGCGTCACCACCGGCACAACCGATGGTGAACAGCAGAGCCAGTGCAACTGATACAGTCGTATCGATAGGCAGACTGACTTTAGAGGCGGCAAAACTGTAATCTTTGGAGAACTAAAGAGCATCCAAATTTAGGGATAACGAAATTTCTAGAATTTAGAGGAGAACCTGGACAGCAAAATTCAGGGACGGCAAAATGTTTAGAATTTAGGAACAGAATTTAGGACTGGCAGAAAGTGCACCTTACAGCAAAATGCTTAGCGCTGGATCTACAACGAGACATTACATTTGCTAATATTTCAGGTTTTCCCATATGGAATGTAGTAAAAATACTTCTATGAAATGTTATGAGAGAAAAGGTACTTTTATTGTAAAAGATTCCGATATGGATTAATCATTAACCTACATTATTCATTTTAATTTTGTGCATTTTCGCCTCATTATTTAAAGCAAAGAAGGTGAAACAAAGATAAATATCAAAAGAATATATTGCATTATTTGACATTCCTGCAAGTGCTATCAGTCACAAAAAATAGCATATATATCCGCGTCCGTCACAAAACATGCATTCAAAAGGAGTTGTGACAAGGTCGCATAGATGTTCTTTCTCTGGTTGTCAACGGGGACTGATTTCCGAATGCAGTGGTATATCTTTCACACCAGAGGTCAACGAGTAATGATTCTTGTTTCAGCCTAAAAGGCCACTCCAAAGGTTCGAGAAAATAAAGAAGTCTTTTACCGGAGTCGGGATGTGGTTATCTTTGTTATGTAAGAGGGGAGGAATTCGCCCCTCCCCCCGGAGTTCAGGGAAGGAAATGACACGGTGATAGAGAAAAGTTTTGGCAGGGAGAAAGGAAGGTGGTTTCCTGAGAAAAGCCAGGACCTTTCTGTTGGAGCAATGGGCATTTTGGCCCGCTAGAAATATGACTATTCGTGTATGCTGTTATCGCGCACATTCTTGCTTAACAAATTTCTGAAATCACGGGACTGAATGTATCCAAGTCCCACATCCAGATGAACCGAAACTGTTAAAGTTTTTTTTTTTAAATTAAAATTCGTGTTATTGTTAGAACTTGAGTTAGAAGTTTATTTCAACCCTGGATTACATCAAGAGCCCTGGATAGCGGATTCGGCAACTACACCACAGCAGAATTATTGTAATTGGTTGC
Organism: Stegodyphus mimosarum; assembly: GCA_000611955.2. Lineage (NCBI taxonomy): Eukaryota > Metazoa > Arthropoda > Arachnida > Araneae > Eresidae > Stegodyphus > Stegodyphus mimosarum. The sequence continues at coordinate 21,000 of KK117466.1, forward strand.
ATCGTCGT
>KK117466.1:21030-68275 GCA_000611955.2 Stegodyphus mimosarum
AAAGTAAATTGAACGAACTTTTCATCTGTGGATGTCAGCTAACATCGTGCGTTGCTCTTCATAGATCCCGTTGTGTGAGTGTTCCGGATCGTCGAATAAAAGTTCCAGAAAAGGCTGTGTTGTAAAAGACTTTATGTAAGTAGTCAAGATGTCAAGACTGAGTGTTCGGTGCTTAGTCTTGGCGAACATCTTCGTGAACTCCTTAAATCCTGATCTGGAACAGGGAGCTGAATGCAGCTATGTTCTGTGTTAGAATACTGTGATTAAGTTGGAGAATAACTGCACTTGCAATTGATTTAAAATCCTCTTTTATTAAATCACAATTATTTACAACCACTTCCCAACTCGGGAGGGATACAGAAATTAGAGACCGCATTTGGGTCTAAAATGAACAATCAAATAAATTTAAACTAAAACTAATTAGAAATTAAACAGTCGTTGCTCACAGAGCTATAATGCGAGGTTGGCCTCTAAACTAAATGGTGCGTAGCAAGATTTAACTAATGCTGACGCACTTGGAATTACTTCAATAAGTAATCACGTAAAAGCGCTACGGCTTAGAATTTAGATGCTAGCTAGTCAGGAGAACGTCGAATAGAGTGACCGTGGTCTGAGGCTAAAAGCTCTCTCACACTGAGAGGTTCCTACCTCTCGCTCAAATATTATAACTTGGCTCCACTTCAAATTAGCATAAAGCTGAAACGCGCGCTGATTCTAACGGGAAGTTGAAATGAGAACAGATAGAAAAGTATAAATTAAAATAAAACTTTGTTAGTTTAACTAAAACCTTACAAAGAGACTTTCTTCTCTTCACAAGGACGATCGAATTTTTGCGTGCACGGACAGTTCGCGTGGTGAGGCCTCTTCAGAAGAGCGACCGTGTGTCAGAAGGGAACGCCGAAGGAAGTGTGATCTGATGCCTAAAAAACAGTGGAATTTTCCCACGAGTGATACCTGTACCAAAGATAGTGCCAGTAGAGTCATCGAAGGCGTCTGCAAATTGGTGAGAACTGTGTTACTGATTTTAGAGAAATTAAGCCAGTTATTCGAGACTACGTTAATTTTTGGGTATAGCTCTGTTAACTGGGATTAAAAGTTTCCTTATGGTAAACTTTTGCTAATTGAAATTTAACTGTTTGTTTTATTGTTCTAGTAACAGTTGAAATTGCTTAAAGTATTGTAACTGTATGCTTTAGAAAAATTAAATGTTTTTTAATTAGTCCAGTTATAGGACAAAATTTTTATAGTTGAGATTGTGGAGGAAAAATTTGTATGTTAATTAGCATATCTGATTTATGTTTTTTATGTATGCATATGCTTAAGTATTTAGAGATCATTAAGTATTTTAAGGCAATTAGTGTTCAAAATTATTAGGAAAATACTCAGTTTTCGAGAAATATACCGGTTTTTGTGTTTTGCCGTATTTAGTGGTAGGTTATCTTTCTTAATTTTTTTTCATAATGGATGCCTTTATGAGAAAATTTACTAAAGCTTTTGTATTAGAATTAGCCGAGTAGTTTGATACAAATGTGTCCCAGGTAAATAAAGCGAGAGAATTTAGGTAGGCTATTTTTAATGCCGAGGACTATGATGAGGCAGCGGCGAAAGAATACGCGGGGAGAATTTGGACTTTAACTGAGCAGGAAAAATCAGAAAAAATAGGTGAAAAATAAATCTGAAAGTTTTCATATTTTATATTACGCCCAAATGTTTTTTTAACGTTTTCTGTGTTACATTTATTTGTTAAATATCATGTTCTTCGCACTTAAACCATAAAACTCAATTCAACAGCAATATCGCAAAATAATTTTAAAATGAGCATACCTTTAGAATTTCCGATACACAGTCTCGCGCACTGGAGATAAAAATGGTTTTTTTTCGTAAAGTTTGCCACTGCTCGCTTTGAAATCGTTGAGTTTGTTAATCACAAATTCGTTGAATTGTTGCAAAATATGAAATCAATTTTAAAATATTTCAAATTCCAAAATTAGGGCTTCCATATGCCCATATTCGAGGGGAAGATTACGTTATTCAAAATTAGATGGCTCTAGGTACCGCTGTTTTATCACAGTGCGAGAAACATACCTACATACACTTATCCAGATTCTTCATTATTTAATTTCCTTAAATGTAACACAAAGCGATAATATTTGGTGGCAACAATTTGAAAAGTGAACCGACATTTATGGTGAATCAAAGCAAAATGCCAAAACGAAATTAATAGCCCTTCTGGACTCACAAGAGACAGCAGAGCGGGAACGTGAGCAAGAGAGGGTTTTCGAATTGGAGAAGTTAAGATTGATGAATGTGGTTGAAACTAAGCTTCCACTGTTTCGGTAGGTGAACAACCTACAGAAAAGAGGGTTAATTTGAAAGATCTAGTACCACATTCTGAACCGAATAACATAAATATTTATTTATTCCTTATGCTATTTGAGAAACAGGCTCAGAAAGACTACGTTGATGAGATTAAATGGGTCTTGCAATTAATTCCTTTATTACCTCATGATGTAGCTCAGTTAATTCTAAAAGAACCAGCGGATAAAGGGGATGATTATCAACACGTTAAGGCTCATGCATAGAATTCAAGCTTAGTTCTTTGACCCTAAAAACCAGATATGAAGAGCATCCTAGAAAGAACGGGATGTTATGGGTTATGGGTGGGCTTAGTGTTATGTTAAGGGTGGATTTAGTGTATGAATTGACAGTTTATTTAGAGAACTGGTTGGATTTGGTGAAAGTTTGGAAATTCGAAAGTCTTAAGGAACTGATTCTCACCGAGCAAATTAAGCGGCGAGTCCCTCTAGAAATAAGAGAGCATTATTTAGACAATTGGGAAAAATTTAAAACATCTTCGACTTTAGCAGAGAAGTGCGACAAGTATGAGGCTTTGCGAAGATACGAGGAGATTCGAGCAGAGAGAGGGGTTTAAGAAACTATTTGATAAAAGCTAGAGAGCGGTTTGTAAATTCCAGTGGTAGTGATAATCTGAAAAGTAGTGGTCATCAAACAATTAATTCGGAGGACTATCGAAAAAGGGAGACTTCTGAAAAGGAGCAGGCTTTCAAGGACGCAGGTTCGAGAAACAGCAGAAGATTAGGTGTCACCAATGTGGAAAGGATGGGCACATCCGACCTAACTGTCGATCGCTGGAAAACAATAAGGCTAATCTTGTCAATAATTTAGGAATGGAGAGTTTAGGGAAGTATTTTGAGCCGTATTTACGGATATTTCGCCAGCAGAATTCGGGGAAGCATAATAGCCATGAACCAGTTTTACAGGCCCTGTGGAAGTAAGGGGAGAAAACGAAAGAGAAAAAGCGTTCAGAATTGTAAAGGGAAAGCTACTGAGAGTGACAGGTTCTAAGAAAGGGGAAGATAAGCTTCACCTCTGTGTGCCTTTTGCTTTTAGGGAAGAGATCTTTAAGTTATGCCACGAGGAAGTCACTGATCATTTTGGTGTAACAAAAACCAAAGATAGAGTTTTGACATACTCTTTCTGGCCTAACTGTTACCAGGAAATTGAAGGATTTCTGAAGACGTGCGATGTTTGTCAGCGTCTAGGGATCACAATAGGGATAAAAAAAGCTCCAATGAAGATTGTGCCGTTTATATCAGAAGTGTACAGTAGATTAAATATTGACTCAGTAGGACCTCTGATCCCTAGTTCACGTATAAATAAATACTTAATTACATCAGTTTGTGTTACTTCCAAACATCCTGATGCCACTCCTGTGCAGAATTTAAGCTCTAAGTGTGTAATTCAAGCTGTAATACAAAACGTTTCTAGATCAGGTTACCCTAAGGATATTCAGTATGATTTGGGTAGATCATTTGTAAGAATTTTGAGTTTTACTAACGTTTATTTTATTTTAAAACTTTGCTACCCTCTCTTATTTTCAATTTCCGGTCAGAATAAGAGCAAGTAGAATTGATTTTGCAAATGAAGGTTGCAAACTGTATAAATATTTAAGATATGGCTTTTAGGAAAAAGAGACAGAGAGACTTCTCGCTGCCTTACCACGCGAGCGCTTTTCAGTCACTTCATGTCTGCCTTTAAGGCCAAAACTTAGTTCTCGCTGATATTTGAAGACGTATTGTAGTCTTTTGCATTCTGTTCACTACATACGTAGTGTTAAAAGGCCAATCTTTGCATTCCTACTCTCTGTAAAGCATCTAAGTTCTTATTTAGTTAAGTTAGTTTATTTCGCATTTTCTACGTTTTTGACCATAAGTGCTGGTCTCTGTGTCCCGAAGTGCAGGAACGGCTGTGAGAAATAAAAGGTAAATTTAACCTGTCTTATCTTTGTTGTATCTTCTACACACGCACGAACATAATTTTTAGTAAGCTCCCTATCCCTACTCAGGACTCCAGTTATGTTTCCAAAGGCAATTAGGAGAAATAGAAGTCCTGACACGTTTACTAATGAACTTATATCTCAGTTTTTTAGTAAGTTCGGGATTAAGATATAACATTCTTCAGTGTGTCACCCTCAAAGCAATTCGGTTGAAAGGTTGCATTAAACTTTGAAAAGGGTATTTAAGGTTTTGTGCTTGGAAAGCAGAAAGGACTGGGAAGAGTGCTAAATGACTGGGAGGAGTGCTTCTCCTGTGCCTTGTTCGTCCTCAGAACTGTTAGCCATGAGAGCACAGGTTTTAGTCCCTGTGAGGGCAAAGGAAACTCTGGTATGATCGCAACGCTGTTACGAGAAGGTTTAAGATTGGGGATCTCGTCTTTGTTCTAGCCACGTCTAAGCCTCATAAAATGGCAATAAATTCGATGAGGTCAGGAAAAATAACTAGTGCGATTTTCGAAACCAGCTGTATCGTAGAGTTTCCGGGTAAGAGTAACAATGGCACTATTTATCATGTCCATTTGACAAAACCCTATCATCAGTGCCCCGAGTTTGTGAATCTGATGATAGAGGAGGTCGTGAAGAATATCGAGGAGGAGGCTGATATTCTTTATCTTTTGGCTGACCCAAACCAGATCGATTCGAGGAAACTGATAATAGTTGTAATTAATATTTGTAGTGTTCTGGCATTTTACGTTTTTACTTCAAAATTGTTTACATCATGTATTTCTTTTTAAAATGGTTAGAATCAAATCTTTTTATCCATTCTGTAAAATTTGGGGAAGGCTCAGTTTTGAAGTTGGAATTAGGAATTTTTAGTCTCCAAAACTGAGTAATGCACTTTGTGTCAAGCAACTAACAGGGATAGTATAAAGCTTTGTTCTCGTATTTTACCTTTTATGTTATCTGTCTCAAGATGGTGTAAGCTAGGAATAAGTGAAGGTAAAATATGGCTTCTCTCTAATCACTTAAATGGTTACCACTTTTGATCTGGAACCAATGAAAAGAACTGAGAATTTTCCCTTCCATAGTCTAGGAAAATTCTTCTATGCGGAAAGGAGTTGGGACACTTGCATAGATGTTCTTTTCTGGTTTTCCCCGGGACTGATTTCTGAATGCAATGGTGCCTCTTTCACACCAGAGGAGAAATGCTATCGAAACGAGATCCCTTTGTTAATGATTCTGGTTTCAGCCTAAAAAGTCACTCCAAAGGTTCAAGGAAGTAAAGAAGTCTTTCACCGGAGTTTGAATGTGGTCACTTTTGTTATATACGAGTGGAGGAATTCCTCACTCCCGGAGTTCAGGGGAGGAAATGACAAGGTGAGAGAGAACAGTTTTGTCAGGGAGGAAGAAAGGTGGTCTTCTGAGAATAGCCAGTACTTTCCTGTTGTAGCGATGGGCATTTTGGCCCGCTAGAAATATGACTCCTCGTGTATGCAGTTGATCGCGCACATCTTTGTTTAATAAATTTCTGAAATTACGGGACTGAATGTATCCAAGTCCCAGAAACTGTTAAAGTTTCTTTTATTGAAATTCATGTTATTGATATAACTTGAGTTAGAAGTTCAACCCTGGATAATATCAGGAGCTCTGGGTAGCGGATTCGGCAGCTATTTCACAGAGTATTAAATATGTAGTTTGTAATTTTTTTTTATTATTTTTAAATGTATTGATCTGATGCTGATACTGAATATATTGATATTAACCATCAGACCAATTTCCAAAAAAGTATCCGTCATCTGCTACATCTTAAATTTAGCTCTAAATCGACCATCGAAAATTTAAAGGCAGCTAGTTAGCTGCCAAAATAATTTCCAATACGTTGATTTCTCAACCGGTTGAAACGACGATAGGCGACTCGTTCTTCATAGAATAAGTGAAATAAAACGACCAGTTGATCTGGTATCCAGAGTAGCGATCTTGTCCTTAGCGTTTGACATTAGCGCAGTGAATTCTGCAGAAAGTGGTGTAGACCAGATTGCGCTAGCTTGCATCTTACTCAGGATCAAGCTTCATTCACTAAGGAAAGAATCCTCAATCAGTATAATGCATATGCGTGGGCTTATGAAAATCCGCACATTGTGCGATCCCACCCAGCGTATCACTAGTTTGCAATTAATGTCTGGATTGACACAGTCGGTGACTGTTTAGTTGAGCCACATCTGTTACCATTTCGAATAGACTGCCAAAAATATCGTATTTTTTTTAAAGAAATGATGTAAAGAAATAATCTTGTTACAGAAATTCTGCCCGAGTTACTGTCCATATCCGAAAAAGCATTTATGGACAAATATGTTTTCAACATAACGGGCTCCATCCCATTATGGTAGTAGTGTTTCACGAGTATCTATGTAGGATAATAGCGGTTCATCAGCGGGGTACTCAAATTCGGACGTCCAATCCCCATCGAAAAGTAACATATCCGAAGATGTCAGCGGTAACTGATGCCAAAAACATGTTAAGAAGCCTAAATTTACGAAGATATTATGCCCATTTAGCATCACATTTCAAATCATCCGTAACATGAAAATGGAAGCTATCGAGCTAAGCGATATAGAAAATTAAAGGAATTTAACTGGTAAAAGGTTAACATGAAACTTTAAGAGCACATTAATAATCTACATTACAAAATGCAATCGAAGAGCAAATGATACCAAGCAAAGAAAACTAAGTTAGAAAAATGTTTTAGTTTAACTGGTTTTAAACTTATTATGGTCTCTCCTTCCTATCCGTATCATAGGTCCAGTCAGCTAGGCTATGGATAGGTCTTTTGACCCTTCGTAGATTAGGCATAGCGGACCAATAACGTGAAATCACATTCTCTGTGCGAAGATGTGAGAAACATGCCTCTACTTCTGACATTGATTTCGTAACCAGAATCTCCAACACTTCTGTGAGTATTTCTGAAACACCGGAATTATTGGACCGTGTCTGGCTGTCAGGGCGATGTTGGGGGAGGCATACTAATGGAGCTAATTTTGAACATCAGTTGTAACATTATTTACTATGTCCAAAATTCCTACTGACTTCTTACTTTAGGTGTAACAACATTTCCCGCTACTAGTCATCTTGTGGTCTTTCTGCATTTTGTGCCTTTTCTGATACCTTCCCGCAACGTTTTCTGTTATACTTTCCTTTATGTTGGTATGGTTTCCAAATGGCCTTTTTATCACTGAACTCAGTACTAACATACCCGCAATATCATGTAAAACATTACTGGTGCATGAGCAAATAATAAAAATATTCGACTTCTAGCGTTTCAAAGAAACAAACTCTAACACAGTAACTGTAAATAAAAAATATTTACACATTTAAAAAATAGTATATCCAAACATAACAAAAACAGTATAGAAAATAATATAGCTCAACTTAGTCTATTATACATAATCACATTTTACACGTACAAAAAATTATATCTAATTTTTATGCATCTGTTTTCAGAATTATTAATTCCTATATAGAGAATAATTAGCTGTGAAAATAATGTGCAAAAACGTGAAGTTCAACGTATTATTCAACTACAGCAATATCACTGAGACACACATTATAAATTTAGGTAGTGAATAGGCACTGCTTTGCACATTGGCTTTTATTCCAACTGTCGGCACGGCTATGCAGCGCCGCTCTCTTGAAGAACTATATAATATTTATTCAAGTGTGGAGTCCAATGATGAATGTAGTAGTGAAGCGAAAATATGCGTTACTGTGATATACACTTTCATAGCCTCTTTGAAAATAACGTTAAATAAATTTTAAATATGACGCTTAGTACGTGACAAGAAACTTCTAACCTAAATTATGGCCTAATTAAAGTTTTCCTAAATTTGATGATTGCGATACTAAGCCTGAAAAGAAGCCCATGTTATGTATTTTGCATGATTGACCTTCAGTAATTCCCTACATATGTTGTCAAGATACAGTCATGTTCAACTTAACCTGCAAGTAAAAAAAAAAAAAAAAAAAAAAATTCATACGTACCAAGTGTATATTCCTAAAACATTTAAAAATAATTCTGTTATCGGCTGAAGGTTTAGGTAAGTTGATTAGAGCAGTATAATGTGTTTCTGTTCATTTTATTGTAGAAAACATGAGTGAGCTGAAATTTGTTTCATTAGGAACGTTGTTAACTCATTTTTCGTGTATCATGCATTATATCATATATATCTGGAAATGCACTTACAAGTTTTCCGTATTATAAACATTTTTAAAACAGTACTTTAACATATCGGCGAGTGCTGTGATAATAGTAAACCTTGAGTATTTGAAACATTAAATATCGGTTATATTTAGACCTTACATTAATTATGGTGTTATTTATAAAAACACGCTTATATTAAAAGCATGGTTTCTTCATTTCCAAACAACTGTGATGTAAAAAATATGTATTGCAACATAATTATTTTACGAATTAATTTTAAAAGTAGGGGAAATGAGTTCATTTGATCGGGAAAGTATTAAGTATAGCAGAAATAAATTTTTCATGTATAGAGTAGAAATTCAGTCAGAGATAACTTGTAGTTGTGTAATAATAATAGGAAAACTTTATTTTGCTTAATTTGCATACATTTATTACAATAAGCTAAATAATATATCGCAATATTACGTGTCGCATGTTTTTTACATTTGCATAGTATTCATAAGAGCAAAAAAGTGATATACTGATTGAAAATTTTGTAAATTATTGTGAAAATAAAAAAAAATTATTGAGAATTTTCTATGAATTTGCGAAAATTGAAAATTTAGGAAAAAATTATAATTTGGTATTTTAAGATTTTTCAAACATTTAAACCAATATCTGAGAGATGGACTATTTCATCTTCTGTTGCCCCTAAAATTCTACTAGAAAAATCCTTTTTATTTCATATAATTAAATTGCACGTTGTAATTATGTGCTTGTGATTTCAAATTCTAGTCATAATACATCTGGGTTATTTAATTTTTCTTGACTTCTTTGAATTTTCTTAATATTAGAGAAATGGTTAAGCAAGATATTTATGTAGTATATGAAATTAAATTAGCTCACTAGGAAATTGAAAGCACTGCCTTCTTATTTTTAGTACATTAGTAACCTCAGAAAGCTTACAGAGTTTGTGAAAGCTGTACCTTTGTTTGTGCTTCAGAATTAGGCGATTGCACTCTGTATGCTAATGTGTAATTCAACTGTTTTTCATTTCAGTGGTTGTGTGAAAATTATAAGGTGTATGGGTACTTTCTGATTATCCAACATCCTTACTGAAAAGTCGTGAATTCATTGTGGAGTAATTTTTCTTAAGCTAATACTTGAAAAGCAACAGCTGTTTTCAAAATAGTGGCATACTAAGAATTGTTTACAACAATAATCAATCAATAAAATTAAAAAAGCAAGGAACATCAGTAATAAAATACTTATCTTTTTGAGAAATCCTTCTCTTTTACTCTGTTTTTCTTCCCATGTATGTAGCGATCTGTTTTCACTTTAAAAAAAAGAGCAAGAGAATTGTGCGAACTTGCCATTGCTCACCTGCCTATACAGACATATGCATGTACTTGGGTTTCCACATAAATACTTTCTTGGCATCATGAACTGTCACATAACTATTTCGGTAACACACTGCTTTGGCTCATAAACACTTTTGACTTTATATCAGGGGTGTGTAAGATCAGAAAGTACCTGTAAATGATTTGGAATGTATTACTGTTTAAAACTTCGCTTTCCACTGGAAGTTCTGCAAATTTTGAGTTGCATTAACTATATGGGATTAAGCATTTTCTTGGAAAAAAAAAAAAAAAGATAGCAGTGCTTATTTTTCATTGTTCTGCACAAGATAGCATAGCACAATAGCAATTAGTGTTTACATTCACAATATGTTTAGTATAATTGATAAGTAATAACTACTAATGGTCAAAAGATGTCAAATTCACATTTCCAGTAGAGATAACTGTCTTTGCCTTCTGTAGTGTAGTACAGTCAAGCTATGCTATGACAATCTTCAAGGAACCAAAAGACTGGTTCACTGTATTGAGTCTCATGAGAAAAAAATGGATCATCTCATAAAATAATTTAAAAATTGATTAATTAATCACTCAGAAAGAGTGGATAACATTGTTAGATCTCCCAAAATATATTAATAGTAACTATAATAATTTAAAAAAATATATTAATATGAGTATATGCAGTTACAAAATTTATCTTTCATTATTTTTTAGCTTCATTAATAAGTTTAAACACAAAAATTACTTAACATTAAACGCGAAAAATAAATTTCAGGTTACCCCTTGGCGAAAATTGGCGATTTTGTTTGCGCTGCTCTTGTTTATGTGCAATGCCCTCCCAAGTAAACAAACATACAAAAATTATAATCTCAATAAACTGCATTTTAAATCAAAAGAAGAAAATAACATAAAAATGGAAAAGCATGTTATGTAATCTGCAAAGTACAAAAAGAAAATATCGACTTACCTTATTTAGAAATTTCTGTGTGCTCGGTGTGTGGCACAGAGAAATCCTTAACAGCATCCAAGAACTGTTTAAAATTATCTGAATTAGAATCTGCATACTGCTGTCACCACATAAATTCACAAAAGTAAAAATAAAAAATATCCTATGTACTGCCAGACCGTGTGTGGCATTTCTTTCCCAAATAGCTTTTTATTACACCCTTCCATAGCGTTGATATAAGTTGCGGTTTCCAAATTTTTAAATCTTACTGCATAAATTACTGAGAGGTGAACGAAACCAGTTAAGTCTTCATTTACACACCAGTCGATGTTTTCTTTCCCGGTCATTCCAAAGCATACAGAAACTTCAGGTTAATCGTACCACCAGCAGGCATTTTTTTTAAGTACTAAATAAACCCTTCCTAACCAATAACCAACGCATAAATAAGCCCCGAGAAATATTTTCTCAAACAGTAAAAAATCACCCATACAACCAATCATGTCATAATAGGGTTTCCATAACATTCAACATTAAGTACTCAGGTTACCATAAATGAAACAGCAACTTGGCGATAATCAAAGGGGTACCCTAAAATATAGACTACCCCATTAAACTCATAGTTTAGACCTGTTACTCTATCTAAATATGTGATTGCAGTTATGAATAAACATCAGCCTTGAACAGTCTGAGAGCTCGGTGAAAAAAACTGATTCATGCTCTTTGTCTCAACGGATCAATGGTTCTTTTGCTAGGCTCAATGTTTGACACTGTAGGATATCTTAAGGAGGGGTTGGTGGGGCAGACTGCTAATCCCAAGAGCTTCCAAAGAACCTTAAGTTTTTAAGCATATGAATATTAAAGAGGATAAAGCTAAAAAGTTGTCTGCATTGAATTAGTCTGTAACTTATATTTGATATCAAAGCTTTTTGACAGTTGTGTTTCAGTTACTTCTTGCAAGAGAAGCATGCTAAAGTTGATTGAAAGCTATCTTCTATGAACAGTGAGCCAAGCGAGACTTAATTGTTTGGCAAGTCCTTCCCATTGAAAATGTAATAATTAGAAACATTAATTTTGATGAAGCTATAAAAAATTTCAAAAGACAAAATTCGCACACACAAACACACACACACACACACAAAAAAAAAAGCAGCACTAACTTCTTCTATTGACAGAAAAGCTAGAACAAAAATGCAAATTACCAAAAAAGGCAAATTCATTAGCTTTTCTAAATAGATGTTGACTTGCTAGATGCTTTTTTTCTTCTTTAAGATTTTTTTTTCCTGATATATTAAAATTTTTCGTTTTAATTTTAAAAAATGCAGTACATGGACATCGAGTTTGTGCAATGCCTTGACTTGTTATTTTGGCTTTGTGTAGTGGCAGTTTTTGCGCAAAAATTGCCACTACACAAAGCGAAAATAACAAGTCAAAGAATTGCAGAAACTCAGTATCCATATACACATTGACCTATTTTTACTTGAAAAAACCTCAGAGAATTGCCCAAACTTGGCACTGCGTACTCCCTTTGTCCATGTACACATTGATCTATTTTGACTTAAAAAGTGAAAGGAGCAGTCAGTTCTACACTAGAGCCAAACAAAAAATGTATAACCTCAATAAACTACATTTTAAATCAAACAAAGAAATAATATGAAAAAGGAAATTCATCTTAGGTGTATCCACTTAGCCACATAAAGGAAATATCCACTTACCTTATTTAGAAATTTCCGTGTCTTCAGTCAAACAAAATTCCTTAATAGTATCCAAAAATTTCCTAAAATTACCTGAACTAGATTCTGTATACAGGACACTTCTAATGGCTACTAAATAAACCGTCATTTACACACCAGTTAATGAATGCTTTTTTCCCTTTCGTTCCAAATCGAACAGAAATTCAAAATAATCTTACCACTTTCAGCCATTTTACCGTGTAAACCATAAATAGGCAACATACTTCCTAACCAACATCCAACACACAAACAAGCCCTTGCAAATTTTTTCTTATCACTCAAATTCACCGCAATCACGTAACCAATTACATCATAATAGGGTTTCCATAACATTCAACTACTCAGGTTACTATAAATGAAACATGTTATAAATGAAACAACAACTTAGCGATAATGCAAGAGGGCACCCTTAAATATACTATAACCATTTCTGTTGATATTTTGTATGGTAATCATTCCAATCAAGGGGTCCTCCACGGAGATTTCTGCCCGGGATTTGACAGCAGTAGGTCTGCCACTGCTCCTAGGATAGGTTTATTGTGTTAGATATACTATCCTGAGGTATATTTATGTTTTTAAGAATTGAGTGCTATACCTGCCTCCTATACCCTTTTGCTTAGAGCATAGAGAAAGGTGGGGACGAAGATAAAAGCACAGCAACCTAAAAATGTTTTTTGTTATTCTAGTAGCCTAAGCAGAATAAATTAAAGAGTTACTAATTTTTTAGTTGAAAATTTCAGAAATTCTGATAAGCATAAAAATTTTTCAGTCTTAGTTTTCCACCATATTCATTATATATGATTTTCATATATTTGGAAGTTCATTATAGCTGTATAAAACAACGTTAAATGTATAGGAAACTGGATATGACTAAAAAGTTCGAGCCGGGTTGGTTGTAGTGAATTTTGATTGTAACTGAAAATGTTTCTACGGTAGATATTTGCATCCTATTTTTAAGCTTGTAATAATATCGCAATATATTTTTGGCGATAGTGGGAAAAAAAAAGTTGTAAATTATAGATTAGTTTTTATCTAGAAATTTGTTTCCTTTATGATTCAGATGTATCAATGTATTATTTAATTTTTGCTTTTGTGGTCCTAAGTTTCAAAACCTTGATTTATTTAATTTTCATGAGAATTATTTTGCTCCTAAAAGAAATCATTGTTAGCTGACCTCTCTAGGCAGATAAGGCGGTAATTTCTTTAATATCAGCTGCTGTTGAAACACTTGTTGCATAGAAACAATGCCAAATAGCTCAATGAAAATATTGCAGGGTTTACTAACTAAACCTTCAGTTTTTACTTATATTCTATATTTAATTTTTATAACATGTATTTTATTAGTTTTTTCTTTTGTTTAAAAATGCTTATTTTTAAGATGGTCATGTAACAGTTTTTAATATGAACATGGCCTGAGATCCAGAATCATCAGAACTTCGGCAGTTCCACATTTCAGAAATGTCTGGCTCATTATTTTAAATCTAATAAGTTGATATGTAGCAACATTGCCAACATCGGGCCTTCACTTATTGTTTAGGCCAGCTAAAAAAATGCTAACCTCCCCTCCCACTCCCAGGCCAGCACCAGAGCAGGTGCATCCAGTGCAGCCGCATCAGTAATCACAATTTAGGAGTGGCAAAAATTAGGACTGGCAGAATTACCATAACAGGAACAGGGCAGTAGAGTTCAGAGATGTAAAATTTTTAGACTTTAGTGAGATACCCAGCAGCAGAGTTTAGAATTCCCACACAAGGCGGCAAAATGCGTAGTGCCCTCTCCCCCCCTAACGATTTTACAGCATTGACTACTGGCATTTTAAAATTCTCCAGATTTGATAATGTTCTATCTACGTAGCATGAAAAGTCAAAATCATAAAATCGAATCTCTTCACTGTCTCTCATTGCACAAAGGAATGTATTTACAAAGGCATCTTCACAGTTAAATAACTGTGACGAAGTTAGTTTGGGAATCGCAACCAAAATTACTAAAAGTAGTCGTCCATTTACTAATGGCGATTTTGCAAAGGATTGTATATTGATAGCATCTGAGAAAGTATGCCTTGAAGCTACGAAGAAATTTAAAAATGTGAGTCTCAGCAGAGTGACAGTTCAAAGAAGAATTGAAAATTTATCAGATGATGATAATGAACAATTACAGATTGCTGCTGCCAAATTTATGCACTTTTCTGTAGCATCTGATGTGTCAACAGACATTACTTCAACAGTGCAGCTGCTTTTGTTTGTTAGAAGAATTTCTGAAAATTTTGAAGTAACTGAAGAACTTGTTGGAAAGAGTTCAATGAAGGGGTGAACAGCTGGAGCTGATATTTTATCCTCCATTTTAAATTTGTGTTCTACACATAATTTTGATACTAACAAACTTGTTAATCACTACTGATGGAGCTCCAACCGTGATTGGAATTCAGAATGAATGGCATGGTGAGTCTACTGAGAAACTATTTGAATGATCAAGGCAAGATTTGCTTGGGTATTACTGTATCATACACCAAAAACAGCTGAGTGCGAAAGAACTAGGATTTGACCACCTAATGAAGGTAGTGAGTGATGCAATCAATTCTATTCGCTCACATGGTTTAAACCACAAGCAGTTTAAGGAAATCCTAGAACACACAGATGCACCACATAGTGATCTCATATATTACTCTGAAGTATGGTGGTTAAACCTTGTAGAGGCTTTGAGGGTTTGCTGATTTAATTGATGAAATAATACCATTCCTTGAAGAAAAAGGCCAGCAAACTAAGATGTTAAAGGAACCATCTGTAAAGTGTGACTTAGCATTTTTAGTTGATGTGACAATCCATCTGAATGACTTGAACAAAAAATTGATGTGGAAAAACAAATTCATCAGTCAACTGGCCAGTGCAGTATCTGCTTTCTAGCTGAAACTCCAGCTGTTCTAAAAGCAACTTGGCTCTCAAAATTTCATCAGTTTCCTTTACTTGAAGAAACTCAAGGAAAATTTTCTTGGCAAACAATTGGATTATTCAAATCAAATGAAGATGCTGCTTACTTCTTTTGAAAAGTGATTCACAAATTTTGAGTTGCATACGGTTAAATTTAAAGTGTTTGGGTATCTGTTTTCTGTTATAGCCGAAGAAGCTGCAGAAGATGTTCAAATGAAAATTACTGATTTACATACTTCTGGCTAATGCAAATCCAGATTCCATAATTTAGACGTTCTTGATTTTTAGGCTTAAAAAATAATGCAAGTAGATGTACTACCATGTTTGGTAGTACTTACGTGAACAAACATTTTCTTTTATAAATCTAAATAAATCAAAAATAAGAAATAAACTGACAGATCAACACTTGCAATCTGTCTTAAGAATATCAACAACTAGCTTTCAACCAAATATATCAAAAATTTTTCATAAAATTCAGTCTCAATCATCTGGCTAATGTATTTAACTAAGGCTAATTTGTACACATTTTCATTAAAATATTTATATATTAAATTATCATGTATAAACATAAAGTGTAATTTTTTCTTCAAGCTGAACTCGGTATGTTGGCCCCAGTAGCACATGCAAGGGGAAAGAGACGTGTTCTCCCTCCTTGCTTACATACATATGTAAGTCTCGAAATCGATTTAAATTTGATATGGTACATGTCTGAATTGCAAATTAAGCAACTTATTGTATTGAGCCCCCCCCCTCATTTTTTCCCCCATAAGCTATTGGTCCTTAGCAACCAAGTCATTTCTGTGAGTGGCTGTTCTGCTAAAAACTTATAAAATTGTGTATTGATTGTGCACCCTTAGCATATACACTTAAAAATTAAAATCTTTTGTGGTGTTGTAGTATATCAAGTATGTCACCATACTGATGACAAATTTAAGCTTATGAAACATGAGCATCTGCAGAAAATTTTCCAGGGGATTAAGGGGACAAAGATTGGAGGTAAATAATTACATTACATAAATTTTTATTTAATTACTTAATTTCATGTCTAGATTATAGAAATACATCATTCCAAAAACTTATTTTTCAGTCTATTCCAAGCAGGCAAATACCCAAAAATACCAAATCTTTATTGGCCATATAATATCTGTGTCTGGGTGATTGATCATTGTCATCTCTTGAAAGTTCTAAAATATCACCTTCATCTAAATTCTTCATAAATTCTAATGTTTCATTTGATGTTAAAAACCATTATCTTGGAAATTTATTGTTTTGGAACTATTGTTTTCTGTAAAAGGAACATTTCTGGAACATTGCATCTGCAAAAGAAACTACTGCTATTTATGAAAATCTGTTTATAGGCATAAAGATACTGCTTTGAACTTATATTGTATTTTCACATTTTGAAAAATGCATGTTTATACTAACAAGACAAAATAATGACCTTATCTTTTGGTGCCATCAAACCATCTAATGTTTCTAGAAGTTTGGCACATTTTCATGAAATCATTTGATTGGCTGCATCCTCTATGAGATCTACTTAGAATTAAACAAAAGGACTCTGCAAAAATAGTGCCGATCCATTTATTCATTTTTGTAAAAATTTTGAATTTAAGAGAAGTATTCCCCCCCCCTCATAATCATTGAAGCTTTATCCAGAATTTGCAAAAACATTAAAGAAAAAATGCTTTACAGAAGATTTAAAAAAGTGTTTTTATAAATGGTACAAAAACATATCAGTCATTATTGGGTTAAGAAGCAGCTGTATTTCTCTGACGAGATTTTTTAAACTTCTTAGCAATTATCAGTTATTTCAGAATCTTTAAACCATTCTTATAGGAGGCAAAGACTGAATGTGTTGAAGCATTCTGCCATCCTAGAATTTTCGTAATTGATTGTGTACTGTTTTCTTCTCCTCGAGCAAAGGTCTCCCCCTTTCATTCAAATGATACTTCAGCATCATAAAAGTTGCTTTAATTTTACAAATACTGGAAACAGATCCTGAATTGCTGGAGTTGATGTGGAAACACTTAAGTGTTTGCTGTGCTTTGGGATGATATCACACTTTTATTTGTACCTCGGCACAAAATGATCAAATTTGATTTTATACTGAGAATTAACAGTGCCTTTTCTTCTTTCAATGAACATAAGCATCAACAAACCCTTCAAGACACAACTAGACTGGAATTGGTCAGGTGACAGGTTGATTATAACCTCACAACAATAAGAAAAATGGAGAAGCCAACAATTAGTGAATTAGGAAATGATGGGAAGAAAAAGGCCTTTAAAAATTGTGAGATAGGCAACAACATGGATGGTGCAATTTACTGAGCGAGTGCCTCTAGTGATGATAATGAACTAGTTGATGTAGCTTACTGATAATAGAGTAATGAGAAATTAAATGTTTCTATGATGAATGAATTTTTTTTTAATATCTTAAAATAAAACATTTTGTGATGAGAACTGTTTTCAAAATTTTAAGCCCAAATAATTGGGATCATTATACACAAGAATTTGTTATACATGTTAAAATGCAGTAGTTATTCACAGAATAATGTTTTTATGTACATAAAGCTAACTGTACATCCAGTTGTAGTATCCCAGCAGTAGTAGTTGTATATCCAGCAGTCCACATAAAGTTAACTGTACATCCATTGTAGTTATAGTCATTTACATAGTTTTAATTTTAAAAATCTGTGCTTTCCTTCAGCATTGGATGATTACTTATAACAGAATCTCATCATAACATAATTTCAATTTGTTTGCTACATCTTTTTTATCATCTGCAATATTTAAAATGCTGTCATTGGTATATTGGGTTCAGAGTTTAATTCATCAGTGCAGCAGTCAGCATTGCTTTGCTAATACCACACAAAAATTATTGCTGTTTTGTCAAATTTTCATGAACTCTCTATTTTTTCAAAATAGAAATTAGAGAACTTTCTATTTTATCAAATTTGTATGAACTATCTATCTGTTGTGTAAAATTTTTGTTGTTATTCCAGTTAACTAGAAAAGCATTCAAAGTTTGAATGTCTTAACAAAATTGTTTGTATTGCTTTCTGTAATATATATTCCTGTATTGCTGAATAATGTAAAATTTTAGAAAATGCTTGAAAAATGAGGATTTTAATCAACTGAAAGAATCTTTGTTTAGATTTTTGTTACTGTTCTCTTGTTATTTTTAAAATATTAGGTTATAACAACGCCACTGCAAATATCATCTGCCCAAACAGTTCTCGTTGGCATGTTTAATCATATTTTGTCTAACAATTTTTTGGCATTTCAAAGAAAGGTACTTGCTTTAGAACATTGTGAAATTTGTAAAAAAATATCGTTATCATTAAAAGTACAAGGTATCTGAAATGGAACAATTATGCTACCAGATTAGAACCATCATTTACTTTCAGTTCTATGGCAAAAAGTCAGCTACTGAATGTCACCAAATCATGTGTACAGCTTTAGGTACTAATGTTGTTATCATATGACATTGTGTAGGTTTGGTAAAGTTCAAAAACATAGATTATGACATTCAAGCAGTACACTCTGGCTGGCCTACTGATGTTGATGGCGCCTGCCTGTGAGAACATCTGGAAGAAAATCAGTATGCAACCACTCGAGAACTTGCTAAAGAGTTAGACGTTAGTGCCATGTCCATTTAGTCGCGCTATGCATCGCATAAATTTGTCATACAATTTCAGTCACTGGGTGCCGCATGAGCTGACTCAAGCAGATAAGGACAGGCGTGTTCGGGCATGCACTAATCTGCCCAAATATCAACACAGGCTGAAAAGGGGATTGGTCTGCACCCAGGCTGCCACAAAGCACAGTTTGACTAACAAAAAGATCATGTTTTGTAGCTGGTGGGATTGCCATGATATTATCCACAAAATGTGTCTCGAAAAAGGTAAAACCCTTGACAGTAAGGCGTACAGCGAGATGCTAGTCCGTGTTGGCGCTGCTATCTAGGAAATACGTGAAACAGAGTTCCGGCATAAAAAAGTAATCTTCCATCAAGATAACGCAAGAGCATGTGTGTTTGTATTCACCAGCTGGACTCTGGACTCGAATGGAATCTTTCGTCACATCCACCATAATAGACCCAACTTTGCTCCTTTGGACTTTTACCCTTTTTCACATCTGCAGCTACATCTTGCTGGTGCTATCTTCCATTCTGTACTGGACATCCAAAATGAGGTCGATCTGTTTTTTGACTTGCGGCTGCCAAGTTTCTGAGCTGAAGGCTTTGAAAAACTACCAAAACGTTGGCAGAAAATCATAGATTTTGGCGATGATTAGTACCCTCACTAAAGGTACTGCTTTCATGTGTTTTTTTCTTCCTCTAAGTTTATTAAGAGCGTTTTTTGGCAGGAAACTTTCATTATAACCAGATATATCATCCTATAATATAGGTTTCTCCTGCTATTTGATATCTGCTCTTAACCCTTTGTCTCATGACCAGGATATATATGTTTGATTTTGGTTTTTTGTTTGCATTTATTGGATTGATGGAGAAAGTTCTAGCTACTTCAAAACGTAATGAGAAGTCTTTTTGGCAGAACTTTCTTGGATTTAAGCCATAAGAGTACATAAAAAATTGGTATGAGGAACACAAAAGTGTAACCTAGAAGACCTCCATCCTTTTAGCATGAGTTTTAATGTACTTTTGAGTAATTTCTTTAATAGAAGTTGTCTGCTTTACAGCTTCAGGTATGGGCTTAATATTGCTGAATCAAGTTCTCATATTAACAGCCCATCAGAAAGTATAAAGTGGGAGAATATAGTGGAAACTAATTAGGCCTTTATCCTGTGAGATTGTAGTTTTAAGCTTGTGGTGGTATGCTTGCATGCTTGTGTTGCCATCTATTAGCACCAGTGAAAAGTGCAGCAGCACATGAGTTTTGCATGACCTTGGGATTCGATCCTGGCTCTGTTATATGACAGTTCAATATCATACAGGTCTAGCAAAAGAGTTCCCATGCGACAGATTGTGATATTCGAATTGCTTTGTAAAGGGAGCATTTGATTAGCTCTTGAGATCACTACATGCTTTCCTCCCAAGCATTTCTGATATGATTGGTCATTGTAAAATGAGCTTTTTTTTCGGTAAGGTTGTGACCTTACCCACATTGTCCACCCCAGTGCATTGATGAGAAAGATCATTGCATTGGATGATCTGTGCCTGTGGCTCTAATGTAAGGGCATGGTTAGTTGGTTCCATTGACGAATAGTGGAGTATGGTTGAAGGAGCATCTTTCTTATGTGTGACATAGTTCATCATCTGTCCTCAGTAGGGGGTGTAGTTCTCCGGGCCGCCATTGTAGTGATCACATTGTTATACACTGGTGTGCAAAAATTAAGGAAGAGACAGTTTTTTCAATATAATTTTGTACAAAAGCTTTCCAAATCAATACATTTAATACCGTAAGATCCCCCAATACGTAAGGACATGAGTAATGTAAGCAACACTTACTAAAAGAGAAATCAGAGGGATAAAAAGAAGCTTTATTGAAAAAGTAGCATGCAGGGCAATGCGACTGAAGGCCGAAATATCCCTGTGATGGATGTCCAGCAAGAAACATCCGGTCTTTAATAGGGAATATGATCTCCCCTGACTGCTAGGCAGGTTTCACATCATTTGTGCATGCTGGATATGTGGTTGTTAATGAGCTGTTGAGACACTGCTGCTCGTTCCTCTTGTAGCACCAATCGCAGTTTCGGAATCGTTACTGGCAATAAGTTACGTGCTGTCACGGGTCTCCCTGGTAAGTTCCGTACATGCTTGACGGGATTTAGATCCAGAGACCTTGCCGACCAATCCATGTGTTCAATATCTTCACTCTCCAACAGCTCTTCGACAGTAACTGTGCGATGAGGTGGAGCGTTGTCGTCCATGAAGAGGAACTGAGGACCCATAGCCCTTGTGAAAAGACGCATGTAAGGAAGAAGAACCTCATTACAATAGCAGTCCCAGGTGACGAACCTCCTTGGGAGATATGAAGGTCGGTCCGGCTACCAAGCATTATGTCTGCTCGAACGAGAACTCCGCGACCTCCAAAACAGTCCCTTTTGATGATGTTGAAGGGGTTATTGCGTGTTCCCCGCTCTGTCCAGATGTGTATGTGTCTAGAATCGCAACTCAGACTAAATCTGCTCTCATCTGTAAAGAGTACTCGTCCCCATTCATTGTCTCTCCAATTCCGGTGTTCCCGGCACCACAGAGAACGCCTTCTCCGATGGGCAGGCGTTAGAGGTACACACCGTACAGGGCGTCGTGCAAACAGACCACCACCGTGCAGTCTTCTGGCCACGGTAAAACGTGATATCGGTCGTCCAGTCGCCTGTGTCGTGTGTCTAGCGATTTCTCCCGCTGTCTGCCGCCTGTTTCTTCTGGCCTGTAAGGCAATATACCGGTCATCTGCGGGTGTGGTTCCTCGTGGACGACCACTACTAAACCCCCGGATAGCTGTTCCTGTAGTTTGAAATTGTCTCCAAAGTCGTGAAACGATGCTGTGAGCAATTCCGAACTCTGCAGCCACACTGCGGCCTTCCTCCAACTTCCCAATGATTCGACCTCGGGTAAAAGCATCCAGATGTCATCTAACAGATTGATTATTTGCCATTTCTCACTGAAGCAGCAACTCGGTGTGATTTTAACTGCTATATGGCGTGCAATCTCTTTGCCAGAAATACTGATCTTACACCGACAACATGCTTTATACTACTCAGACACTCCCCCATTACGTCTACCTGCATATCTGCGCATGTGCTACCGTACATCACCTTACTTAATCTCCTGATTGGTCTTTCTGTCCGCTCTGCCTCTTCGTTCAGCTGATATGCTAATTTTTGGACTTCGTCCTTAATTTTTGCACACCAGTGTGTAATTGGGCTGAGTAATTGCTTGCTCATGTCGCCATCTATTAGCAACAATAAGAAGTGCAGCAACACACAAGTTTTGCATGCCCTTGAACCTTGGGATTCAATCCTGGGTCTGTTATGTGGCAGTCGAATACCGCTGTTGCTCCTGTGTGATATTCGAATTGCTTTGTAATGCGAGCATTTGATTAGCTCTCGAGATCACTACAAGGTTAAAGATCCACATGTGTAAAATAGTGTACTTCATCATTGATAAACTTATTTAAACTTAGCCAGACATTGTTCCTTCCATTTCCTGCAATATTCCTCACAATCTTATATGGCTCAAGCTACTGCCTAGAAGTTGCTAAAACTGGGCTGGAACATATTGCCATGTCCACTGCTTAGCCAGTATTCTGCATTAACAGTCTGCTGCAGTATCAGGTCATGATGCATTTATGCTATGTCAATGAGCTTTGAGCAAAGCCAAAGTGTTGGATGGCCTGGCAAATGTTTTTGTTTCAAAGCCAGCTCATTGCTACAGAGTTTTTATAAGAAATCATTCTGAATGTTGGTAGAAGTTTATCAAGGCAAGCAGTATGTGGTTTCAGTATGTAGTTTGGGGTTTTGTAATGTATATTCCTGAGCAGCCAGAACTTTTCCAATAGTGTAGTATATATGTGTTTGTGTGTTATTTAGGCCTCACTGATATATTATTTATTTCTTGCATACATTTGCAAATGGCATACAACGCATTAATTGCATTTTTAGAAAGTTAAATTGCATTATCAAACTAAAAATTAGGTAGGTTTGTAATTTGATGGATGTTTGGTTTTCAAGAGTAGTTTGAATTCCAAGCTGGTTGGTAAATGGGAAAGAATTGTAATGAAAAGTTCTCTCCAATTTGCATGATTACAAAGTGTCAGCCAAGTGAAATTCTCGCCATAATGAATTGAATATCCTTGTAATTATGTTGTATGGTCAAAATGTGTTAACCTTTCCTTCGTAAAGCTAGTGTTTTAATTTTTTTATTTGTTTTGCTAACATGTATTTCTTATTTAGTAACTTTCTTTTCAGTTGATTGCATATCTGTTCAGCAGAAGTTTTACCATGATATCAAGTCATCAGCATCATCATTGCAACATCTTAATTTACTCCTTATGGGTTCCTGTAGTAATGCATTACATATTAGAAAAATGCTAGATATGACATGAATTCTGGAATTACTGAGAATTAAAATTAATAAGCAGGTGAATGACAAGAAATTATTTAATATATCATATAGTTTCAAGGAGGCAAGGAATTCTCTGCACAACTAAAGAAATGTTAATTTTATTTATTTCCTGACAAAGTTTGAAAACTGTTGGGTATACAGTGTTAATAATATGTATATAATTGGGAAAGTTCCTTTAGTTATTTCTATTTCTGTAATTGCCATCATATCACTATTTTAACTATTTTGTGTATGCTGATGCCCCTTCATGCATATTCTTCATTCATTATCTACATATATTGTTGAGCAGTTGTTGAAATCTGTGATGTAATTAATGAATTCAAGGTGAATTTATTAAAAATATCTTGGAACTTTGTGTGTGTAATATCAAAGTACTGTAACCATACAATGAACTTAGAAGGCATTCAAGCAGCATGTAAATGTTTGATTTTGTGCTATTTTCAAGTACAGGAAAAGAAAATATATCTCGGTGAATGAAAACAATTATATTCTGAGAATGGATATGAAACATAAATTAGCAAGTTTACTATTAATGTTGATGAATTCAGTCATATTTCTCATCAGTGTCCAACTGTATTTTAGCTCTCGAATTTTCAGGATGTGCACTTTTTTTTTGGCATAGTTCTATGGAATTTATTAAAACGGTCTGTGATACTTTTATGAATAGTTTATATATATTCCTAAAAAAGAAGTATTTTAAAACACCTTTATTATTATCAAGCTATTTGTTATGTATTAACATAAATGCACTATTTTTGTGCTGCTGAGTTTCAGATTTTTACTAATGAATTTTCATTTTCATAAGAAGAAATTTTTAAACAAAAAGAAAGTAGCATTGGAGCTTTTAAAGCCTATACTTGTACTGATTATGTTATTGTATTTATTTAAGTATTTAAACCAATATTTTTTTTACTGTACATTTTTAAACTTGTACATAAAGTAAATATTTTACATTTAATATTGTCAGTATTATGTACGTTGCTTAGTCAAGATATGAATCTGTGTAATTTTAGGTAAATATTGTTAGTCGAGTTAGTCCATTGTTGTCTGTGGCAGTGAAAAGGAATATCAAGTATTGATACTAGGAGTCTTAAATATGCTGTAAAATTTTGGAAAATTTAACAGAAGATTTGTAAAATCCTATTATATGTTTAATTTTTCATTATTTATTTGTTTTTATTATTCTTTCTTGTATTTTGATATATATAATTTTATTCTACATCTGTTGCTGAATACTCAAAAAGAACGGAAGAAAAGGTCATTGGAAATAAAGAAGTTATCATTTCATATAACTTTAGTTAAATGTATTTTTTTAATATTTTATTAACTTGCTGTCATACGTTCTTTTGGGGGGGGGAAGAATATAATAATTGATCTTTTAATATCAGATGAGGAGGTCGTAGAAGAAGCTTTCAGACTTTTCATTTGAAAAGTCAGTGATAAGCAAAAATTGGATTTTGTAATTGGCTTGCATTTTAAAGCTTTAGTGATATCTATATTTTTGGTAATTAAGTTATCAGCATTAAACAAATTATTATCAGCAGTATTAATTACCGACAGTTCATTTTAAATGAGAACCAAAGTAGCAAAAACTGCAAAAATTATGCTGCTTGATAAATTTCAGTATGTTTAATTAGAAAATATCCTTTATGTGTTTGAAACTTTCTTAACTTAAAATGCACTATTTATTTAAATACATCCTTTATCTGTTTTTTATTCATAAAAAATTTAAAATATAAATTTCTTTGAAATGCTCTTCACCTAACATTTTCTGTACTTGCCATATGCTTGCATTGTTTCTCTGTCTCAAAGCGCACATTTCCCCCTATTCATTTCATTGGAAATTCACCCACCTACTTTGCATACTGAGAACTGTTGCTAATAGCTCCAAAAACCTTTTTTTCTTTTTTTTTTCCACTCCAGTTAAATTAAACCGTTTTTTCATCAGAAATATGTATAAAAAGTTATTCTTTAATTCTTGCAGACCTTTTCACAATATTATATTTTACAGTTTTGAAAGTAGAAAGCAGACTTTTAATTTCATTATCCTCAAAATGACTTTTTCTGTTTTTTTTTTTTTTTTTATATTACCGTTTCTTAATATGAATGCTCACTGCAGGTTATATAATTTATTTCATGTTGGTCATAATTGTGGAATACTTTCCTATGGAAGTGTTTTCTTTTGAATGTCCCAAAACTTTCGTATAAATTTTTAACTTAATGTAGCAGTTTATTTTAAAATCCAAAAATGTTTAAATTTTCATAAAAATTCTGAAATATATTGCTATTTTTAAAGTAGGAATAATGAAGGGAAAAGGTATGTGATATCATAGGTTGGTTTAAAAATAACAGTGCAGTTATATAAGAACCAAAATAGCCAATTGAGCAAGAATCAGCGTGGTAGTAGACAGTCTCATTGCTTGGAAAAAACTAAAGAATTCTTTTCGGCTTTCTATTCTGGCATAGACAGAGTCAGTTTCTGATTGAATCATATAATTTGTAAAAAGTGCACAGTGCTCAACTGCAGTTAAATTATTTCCTAACATGTGCTGTGGTTTTTACTAAACGTTGTTCTCATATCTCTTATTTTTACCCAAAAATTGATGTTGTTGGTGTTCCATAAAATATAACAGTTTTGGAAAACATACTCTTTCAGCCAAAATATTAATTAAACCATTACGTATTTCATCAGAAATTTCAAACTGCAGGGAAAATATCTCTATTAACTTAGTTTAGGTTCCTTTTCCTTCATTATAAAATGCAAAAGTGAAGGAAGCATTAAAGATTCCAAGTAGCCTTTAAAACTGAACTTTGCCATTTCGAAATTTAATGTCATATTTTGTAATGCAGGTTTAGAGAAAGTATTTTTAATAATAACTTTTGGTGCATTTGCAACAGAATTTCTTGTTCAAAACATTTTTGGATTAAAGGTTGAGCGGAATGTTAAAACATGATTAATTAGATCAGTAACATGAATTTCAGAGGTATAGTGAAAATCGCCAAGTTTTAAATATTTGCCTATTATTTTAAATTTTCTATTACAATTTCTAGATTATTTTCCGTGCATGTCTTTAATATTGCCTTCATTACAGTTTACCTAAGAAGCATAATGCAAAGTTTTCATATTCCAAAATCTAAACCAAAACTTTTAACCTGAATTGTCTGTTAAAATTTCAAAATAGGTTGAGTGAATATTTTGTAGGCTTTTGGAATGTGGAAAAAGAACAGCTTCCTAAGCAACATAAATGTTGCTGTCCTTTTGTCTATATATACTTGCAAACAATATTGATGCTAAATGATTTTTTTTTAACTGAGAACGGTGTTAAAGGAAAAAATTGTATTAAAAAAGATATTGTACATTTGGTGTAGTCTATAGTGTATCAAATATCTTCTACCTTAAAAAAACTTGATCTTATATTAAAATGTGAGTAATTTATAAATGTGAGTATTCTTTCAAATATGATGCATTGCTTATTTAGTTGTATAATAATTATTTCTATTACTATTTTTATCCAATAGACCCATCCCCCTCTCAAAAAATGTAAATTAAGTCTTGAGCAAAATTTTTGCTTCATTTTTTCTTCTGTGGTAAAATTATTGTCCTAATTATGTTTAAGACTATGTTAGCAATGAACAATTTCAGCTACAGCCTTTCATTTACTCAAAGAAGTGCATTCAGGAAACTTTAATGTTATTTCTCAAGAAAGAACTGAAATGGCAGACTTGTCTCTATTTGTACTCACATGTTTCAAGCTACTATCACTTCTTCAGGCACTGGAAATTCAAGTCTTTTATGCACTAACAGTATCTTAATTTTTTAACAAGTGGATTAAACTGATAAATTCTAATTGATAGATTTACAGTTAAAATTTTGTACCAGTACAAAACAGTCAACCTTTCCTCTCTCACAATGTAGTCTCTCAGTTAATTTTTTTTTTTTTAAATTAAATGGCAGTGCTTTTGTTGTTCCATCACTAAAGTAAATCATTTGTTGGACCAGAAGCAAATATGTCTTTTGCTGTCTGTAGCAATAATGCATTAATCGGGTTTAGAAACACATTTTTAAATGTTTAGTCACTAAAATTATTTCACTCTTTTATGTTCTTGGTTTTTGCTAGTATCTTACAGAAATTCCAAGATTAGTTGAAATTCTTATCTTTATTTCAGTTTTGAAGCCTATATAGCATAACAGAAATCCATTCAGTTGTGGTAACATAACAAGCTTGTTTCTATTAAGCAGACAGCTCTGCTGAAGTTCCTAATCTTTCAGGAAAGTATTTTGCCTTGCCACCAATTGATTATTCCTGTTACAGATAATCAGATACAGATATTCCTGTTACAGATAATTTTGTGTCTATTTGAATTCAATTAAAATGAAATATAATCTTAAAAATCAATGCTTTTGGTATTTTGTTGACAAGCATTGTCAATACAATTTAATTTCTTGGTTTTATATCTTTAAGAATGCTTAAAATTCAGTACGTTTGGACACTTTACTTTACTCAAATAAAGACACCAGTGGTTATACTGATTTGTGATTTGCTTTGTGCTATTGAATACTTTTGTAGTTAACCACAAAATTATCATAGAGATTTCATGATCAAAATCCTATGATAGCATCTTGCTTTTTACTTAATTCTTATACATTATAAATGGTTGGGCATTGGATGTCAACATTTTGAGAAATGTATAGTATCCTTTGCCAGATTTTAAAAAAAATTATAGAAATTTAGAAATACCTGAAGCTATTGTTAACATGTAATGCAAAGGAAATCAATCCTGAAATTATATCTTCAGTAAAATTATGTAGGATTGCTTTTTTAGTAATCTTATAAATCCATGTATTCTTTTAAATGAGAGTAATACACAAAGTTAAATTTTTCTATTCTTTATTGACCTGACTACTGTTTTTAACATTTATAAACTACAGATGGGCTTTATGTTTAGCCATCTATATTTTTTTTTATAATTTTGTAATCTTTTATATATGTCTTCTACCATTGCACTTTTATTTTAATTTTTACATAATCTCATTATTTTAATTTTCATTTGTTTTGTACAGCTTCTAGGGCATAGGGCTTAATTAAAAGAAGTGAAACGAATACCCCAACACTTATGTTTCACATGAAAAGGTAAAAATTGCTCTATAAATCTTCAGTAAGAAACATGGTAAAATGTAATTTTAGTTAATCTTGTAAAATTAATGCAGATTTTTTTTATTAAATTTCAAGAATTACAAGAATTCCTGCTACGTATTTTTTATTCTTCATATTCTCGAAGCTCCTTCCTGAAATATATTGCATTGAATGCCCCTTTATAAAGATATTTTATATTTGCTGCTTTTATTTTCTTCCATTTTATTAGTAACAGATGTTTATTGATGCCAAAAAAAATGTTGTAACTGCCCTTTGTTGCTAAACTTCTTTATTTTATCTTCTGCTAAACTTTTAAAATATTTTCTGGATCATATCCAGCATTATTCTGTTTTTGATTATGCAGGTGTATTAACTTTTCTAGTTTCTTTCATTACATTCATATTTAGCTAATAAAAAATACAAATAGGAAAAAATATAACTCAGTTTACAATTAGTGCATTTGTGTAAAAATCTGAAGTTATGAAATATGTATATTTTTTTTTCAGGTGATTCTAAGCAAATTATTGTTTTCATCTGATAATGGCATCAGTATGGACTATTGTAATCCTAATGGCTTTTATAAAGAATATACATTTATTCTCAGATGCTTTTCCATCGAAGACTGATTACTCGCTTGCTGATGATTTTGAAAATTTTCCGAGACGAGAATTTGAATTACAAAATATTTGCCCAAATAACTGTGCCTGTCATTATTTGAAACAGCATTTAGTTATCAGTTGTGATTTCAAAAAACTTTCGTATTTCCCTCAAAATTTACATTCCTCTGTTTATCATCTCAATTTAGCTGGAAATGAAATTTTCAACTTATCTTACACAACTAGTTTAAATGCTTTAAATATTCTCAATGTTTCACAGAATAATGTAAATGAAATAAATAAAAATTGGCTAAATTCACTTCTAAATTTAAAAACTTTAGATCTGTCTAGAAATGCACTGCCTTCAAATGCTATTGAGAATGCATTTAGTAATCGTAACCTTCTATATTTGAATTTAGCTAGTAACAAACTACATATTATAACTGGAGTTATGTTTCATGAGTTAAATACATTATTAACTCTTAACTTAAGTAGCAATGAAATAGTAAATATGAGTTATAATAGTTTTTGGAGTCAGAAAGAACTAAATGTTTTGGATTTATCATCAAACAAGCTAGTAGATATTCGACATGAATGGTTTAAAAATTTGCACAATTTGAGAACATTGATCATGAGGCAAAATAAACTCGCATTTCTTAGCAATCTCGTGTTCTCACCTTTGAGTAAACTGCATATATTAGATTTAAGCAGAAACTGCATTAAATCTATGGGCCTTCTAACATTTAAAGGACTTCTAAATCTTCAGTTTTTAAACATCAGTAGCAATAATGTAAGTGAATTACAAAATGGAGTTTTCCGATCTTTGGAATCTCTAAAAACTCTTGACATTAGCGAAAATTCATTTATGAGCATTGACAATGTTTTTCTACATACTATCCATCTTCAAACATTATATATGAGAAAACTAAGCCACTTTAAAGCATTAACTTCATCCAGCTTTGCAGGATTGAAAGAAATGAAATCTTTTGATTTATCTGGTTCGGAAGTTGTGTCTGTCAATCTAAAGACATTTTCTCATACACCAAATATAAAACATCTGGATTTAAGTAATATGAAATTGACAACCTTACAAATGGGAACTTTTAATAATCTGAAGAAAATCGAAATCATTGAATTGAAGGGAAATCCTTGGAAGTGTGACTGTTATTTGTATTGGCTGTTACTGTGGTTGGGAGAACATAGTAATGCACACCTTTTATTTCCTTCTGAAACATTCTGTCATTCTCCTGCTAATTTAATTGGACATGTTTTACTTGATGCACTGGACCATAACATGATATGTACTAATGCTTCTATTCTTCACTACACTAATAGAACTAAATTCAAAGTAGGGTCACCAGCATATTTAGAATGTCAAGTCGATGGTAACCCACCACCAAATTTGACATGGATAACACCTCAGAAAATGATGCTTCACTGGATAAGCTTTAAGAATTCCTCTGATCAGATTCCAGCGAGCATTTCATTCCACTCTACTAATTATCAATTGCTTCAAGGTCCCATTAATGAGAAAACAAGGCAAGGTCGATTTTTCATAATGCCAAATGGGAGTTTAGGCATTCAAAATGTTGAAAGAGGAGATGGTGGGTTTTACATATGTGTAGCATCCAATCCTTTAAATTATGATTCAATATCAATTCGATTAACCTTAGATTATGATTATTTTGAACACATCAAAATTGTAAGTGTGCTGGTTGGCATGGCTACTAGTTTTGGATTTTTATTATTAACTTTAGTTTCTATTCTAATTAAGATGATACTGAAACATTTTGGTATCAAATGTCCTTGTCGAAGTGGAAGTGCATCACCCCGAACACAGCAAATTAAAAAAATCCTTGAAAGTATGGAACACTACAAGAAACAGCAATTGGATCGCTTGAGAGACAATTATAATGTTCAAGTGCAACGGATAAAAGATAACTGTATGCAGCAAATGGAGCGTTTGAGGGAAAGTTACTCATCTCAAGCTGAACGTTTGCGAGATATTAAAGAGTATGGTACTCTTCAAATTGATCGCATTAGAGAAAATTACTACTCTCAAGTTCAAAGAGTTCGTGATTATAGTGCTAGTCAGATAATTAGATTACGTGAAAATTACATTTTTCAGAGAAATCGAATAAGAAAATTTAGTGCACATCAGTTGTATAAATTGAGAGAAAATTATAAATTGCAGCAGCAACATTTAAATAAAATCCTTGAAAATTTAAACATAGAAAGTTGTCGAAATGTTTGTCAAAGAACCGATTCAGTAATCTTTGAACCTGAAATAACGTTAGAAAATGTTTTGGTGCCAAAAATATGCCTTCAGACATTTGCTAAAGAAACTTGTGATTCAAATGATAATTCTAGTCAAGTGTCAGCTTATTTCACTCCTGATGATATTGGCTCTGAAGTTTCCAGTCATGAAAGTGATGAACATGAAAGCTTAGATATAACTGCTGTTCAAACTGTCTCAAAGACAGATACTATTGTAAAACTGGATAATAAAGAAATAGATAACATTCCGAGTACAAGTTCACATTTAGATACTGTTTGTAATCAGAAATCTTCAAATGAAACATTGGTTTAGTAATATTTTGGCAAATGTTTATGTGTTTGGGAAAGTAATTAAGCAAAAAATAAAGCTGGTAATGGTAGATTTTAAGTTACTGTTAGAGTAGATGTGTTCCAAATTAAGATTTTACAGTGCTGGAAATTTTATGCAGCATTGGTTGCATAAGTTAATTGTACAAACTTGTGTAGTCTTTTTGTGTTTATTTGTTTATGTTAGGTATTAAAAAAATTGAGTATTAGATTAAAAGTATGGGTGAGTGTTTACAATGTAAAGTGTTAGACTGAAATTTTGCAGAGGAATACAGTAGCTATATCATTGTACACATTTACTTAATATTTATTAATAAGTTAATATTTGTTATTGTGGGTCAGGTATGATTGATTCTAATGAGAACACATGCTGTGCTAGAAGTCCTACTATGTGTAAATCTTAAATATGTTGGCCTTAGAATTAAACTTTCAATCAAATGGCCATAAATGAGTTTAACATTAATGGAAAACTTATGTATGTTCTCCGAAAAGAATGC
The DNA here is from genome assembly GCA_000611955.2 of Stegodyphus mimosarum. NCBI lineage: Eukaryota > Metazoa > Arthropoda > Arachnida > Araneae > Eresidae > Stegodyphus > Stegodyphus mimosarum. Next base: position 53,378 of record KK117466.1, read on the forward strand.
AATCCATTATGCTGAGAATCTCATATAAGAATTGATTCCTGTTGTTACATGACTTAATGCTTGTAAGTGTTACATGTTAAAAGCATTAATCTGAGCAATTGTTTTCAGGCATTAGTTATCACATAAAGAAAAAGAAACAAACTCATATGCATTCATTCTTAAGAATTTCATTAAATATATTTGTAATTTCATAAACTAGTCTTTGTAATAAAATATTTCTCTATATTATTTTGTCGATTATTTCCCGTCTTTACATTGTTTTGTTTTGCTTTCATGGGCCAATTTTAGTCGATATTGTTTAAAAACAATCGGGTGCTATATCTTAATGCCAACATAAGTATAAATAACTTCAAGTATCTGCTGTTTTTGTTTTTTATGCATTTACTCAATATGCAATTTGAGTGCTAGCTCAATTCTGTATTTAGTGATAATTTTATTACATCTTTTTCATATATATTCATTTCTTTTCTAAAACATCATTTTGCCTCAAAATTTGCTAGTTCCTGGAAAATTTGGAAATGAAAAAAGGGTCAAAAATGTAAAATGAATAGATTATTATATTAAACTGTTATAAATAAAGGGAATGTGGTAAAGTTAGTTATGAAATTTTATCCAGTTAGAATTGTATTTGTTTCAGTTACACTATTTATTACATCCTAGTACATAAAAATGAGACATATATTGTGCTTCTCTTTATACAGTATAATATTAAATATTTAGTATATGTTTCAAATTTTGAATTGTCAGTATAGTTTTTAATAATAACATTGACTCAGTATAGTTTTAATAATAACATTTTATGCATGTGAAAATAACAGATAAGGATTTTTTTTAAATATAAAAAACACACTTGACAGCAAATAACAGATTTATTTCAATCTTTTCCCTGCCATATCTGCTATTCATACGATTACTAGAATTATTAAACAGATGGTATTACTGCAGGATAACATTCATTCATTATATGGAATATATGAGTGTAATTGTGTGAGTAAGAAAGCTTACCTTCATGTGTTGCAGTTACTGAGTATGCATTTCTGTTGGAAGTGTGTCTTAGAAATTTCAATACAAAACTATTTTAAACATGGTAACTTAAATAAATGATGGAACCGTGAAAAATTGAAAAAAACTTGCAACACCACCAAGTAACAAGAATTTTAAGAAAACTGAAGTAGATACTGATGGTATTGTTAAAGTTGCAACAGTGATGACTAAGCTGATCATTTTCTAGGTGTAACATATGAGAAGCATTTTAAATATGATGGTGAATTCCTTCTTAGAGCTGAGATAGAGCATACTTTCATGAAGTAAGTGGTACAACACTCTGACAATCACTAGAAACAAAATGAATATATGTAATTTGTTAATAAATTTCTGGGTAACAATTGCTGACAGGCCATTATTTGTGATTTAACATAATTTTTAATTCTTATTTCTGAACCCTTATATATGTCTATCCCCATATGCTTGTCTTTGTGTTCTAACTTAGTTAAACAGCACTATGATTTTTCTCATCATTTAATGTTATAATTCAGATAATATCAGAACCATGGACAGTAAAATCACATTAAATGGTGCCTACTTTGGGGCATATTTTAAATTTCCAAAAAGAGCATGTTAATCAACACCAAATTAATATATGTATATATATATATATTAACGTGTGGAAATCAGCATTATGTGTACTTCAAATTTAGCTGTGTTATTTTAGTGTTAATTTTGTTGAATATTGCATGGTATATATAATAATGAAACACACATGCAAAAAGTTTTAAAATTCAGCAGTTTTGAGGATTGAATTGAGAATTTTTATAAAATTTTTAAAGGACTAGTTTGTTGAACGGTTTGTGTTATAGTCCTAATTCAGTTTTGCTTTGGTTTATAAAGACCACACTATAATATACTTTCAGATGTAAACAATTGGTGAAATATATTATTCAATTGTTGATTTATCTTGATGATAAAACAGGTCATTCCATGGCTATGTTCGATACTGATATGGTAGAATTAGTGAAGCAAATTTTTCACTCGTAGTGTTTTTGAATATTGTTGGTGTTTATGAATTCATGTGTAGGTTCATTTTTTCTTGAAGAGGAAAATAATAAAAAAAAATCCTTTTAAATATTTCATAGTACAGACTAGTGCTAAGTTTAATTAATAATAGTCCAGTTTTCTGTGAATTTTATCGAAAATGTTTTGGGAAAATTATACTTGAAAAAAAATTTTTCTGTTCATTTAGAAAGCTCAAGAATTCAAATTTATTATGAGAACCAGATCTTTTGCATATCTCCTTTGATGTAATATAATTTCACAATACATAATTTCACATTTTTCAATGCACATTCTATTCTTCCTAAGAAAATGTCCTTCAACTAGGTAACTGTGCTTTTTGGTTGAAACGAACAGAAATCTTTTATCTTGTTTCTGTGGTATTCATACAAACTGCAATATTTTTTTAACAATGAGAAATATCTGAACAGCTTAATTTATTTTTCTGTTTGTATTTAGATTTATCAATTTTATGTAATTATATCTGTTTGTAATAGAGGAAAACTGGTCAAAATATCATAGTTCAGCTTTCATTTTTCAAAAAATCATGAAATTTATCATTTCATTCAAAATTTCATTAGTTTCATTACTTCGCCTTTATAAAGCTTTCTTACGTACCTTAGGTACTTTCATTACTGATTCAAAGGAATATCTCCTCTGGATCGGTGATGTGTGGAAAGGGGTAAACTTGTTTTTATATAAGAGTAACAGTAAGATTTTTCATATTTTGAAATGGATACTAATAGCACTAATGATTCGTCATTGGTCTAAGCACTTATTCTCTGTAATTATCAAATGAGTTGAAAAAAACCAAAACAAAAACTTTTCTTTAGTATCATAAACTGCTATTTTTTTTCTCCTCGTATAGTTTGAGAATGTCTTCTTCGTTTTTATATTAATTGCACATTCCCATTAAAGAAGTGCAAAGTCTATCATTTTTAATATCTTGTCTCACACACACACAAAGAAATTTTTAAAACTAAATATATATTGAATAATATCCTTTAAAAGCATCTCGGTGTCATTTTAAGTGTGCTTCAAAATTCCAGAAAAGCTACTTTGTCATATAAATAAAATATTTTTGTTTTATGGAACTTTGAAAGATGTACACAAATAAGGATTGGGCTGTCGTAAGTATATAGTACAATGAAAACCTGAACCCAGAAGAATTGCCTCTAGCTTATTAAGAACTAATACTGAAGTGGGCTAAATTAATTGGTAAAAATGAATATTCATACCTTTTAGTTAGAGCCCAATAGTATACAATTTGCCTACTCACTCACATTGTGGGGGGAAAGGGGAGAAGTCCTGTTTGCCTGTGTTTTGTTGACTGGGCATGATACATTGCTTAGCTTGCACTCTCCTCTTATAGTGAGGAATGGACAGAAACAGTATATAGCAACTTGTGCTTTGTTTTGAATTTCTGACTCTTAACATTGATGATTCAGTGCAGAACTGCAGATGAAACACAATAAGGATTTTGCTATGTGACTAAATTAAAAGAAACATTAATCTTTCACTTCGTTTTAAATTCATAGGTGTGATGCACTAAGACAATGCCCTGTGCACACTATATATTAATCTACAATTATTCTAATAACCTATAGTAGTATCTCAATTTCAATTATCTTAGGTACTGTCAGTTCACAATATGGAAGAATAATCTAAATCCTGCTGCTTATTGAAAGAATTTTATTGCAGTTGGGTGACATATTTACAGGGGTAGGTAATGGTGTAAATTAAGTAATTTATGCTTTAACAATGTTATTATTTATTGTAATTTAAGTTTTTTGAAAGGCAAGGATAAACTTTATAACACTTCTCCTTTAAACCGACTTTTGCAATTCATATGTAAATTTTGCTGTAAAATAGTTTAGTTCTTTTAGTTGAGGTGTTATTTATATTTTGTGCACTTGAGAGCCAAAATTATGTGTCAGTTTGGTCTATGAAGTGCTGAAGAAGTTATAAGTAAATGCTTTTTATTTGAAATTAAAATCATTTGTGCGTACGAGTAGTCAAACATATTGTTGTATCCAGTGGATTTACCAAGGTCTCCTTAAATAATTTGTGCAAGTGAACAAGAAAGCTTGTAGCTTTATTTCAATTTGAAGTGAACAGTAGTTTGTACAGATAAGAAAAACAGCGTAGCCATAAGCCGAAATTTTTCTTAATGCATAATGAATGTTGCAGGTAACAAAACTTTAGTCAGAGAAAAGTGAATTTCAGGTGGAGTTAATTCTAAGTTAATTAAATGTAAAACTGTTAGTGTTGCAAATGTTAATACCGATAATGATGGCTAAGCACAGGTTGTGCAACAACAGCTGACCTCAGACACACAAACAGATATCCTCCCTATCATGGTGTATCCAGGGCAACTCTCAGGTAATGTTCAGAGAACAGCCGCAGTGGTAACATTTGGCTGCTTTAAGAATGTAGGTGACATTTTATTGCACCAGAGTTAAGTAAATATCTATGGAGAAGGAAGGGGAAAGGATTTTGTGTGTGTGCTTATACACTGCTGTTATCTAGTGAAATTAGTATTAAAAGTCAACTAATGTGCATTAATGACCAAAAGGTAGGGCAAATACTTTTGGATTTGATTTCATGTATGTATTAATCACATTCATGTTTTTGCTCATATGATATACAGATGTATTAATAAGATACTGTTGCCACTTCTTTCTGGATGTTTACTATTTTACATTTTCTGCTCTGAAAACAAACGTGTATTTATATGAAAATATTATTTCAGATAAAATTCTTATACAAGGTGGGTCACAGAAAAAACGAGACTGGTCCAATAAATCATTGTATGTATAGAATCGGTTCTCCATGACATTATCACCTTCAAAGTAGTCCCCTTCAGAATTCACACACTTCTGCATTCAGTGCTGCGATTGCTTGTAAGTTCTGGAACGAAGTTTTTGGGAGGCCCTTCAGGAGATTCTCCGTTTTTGCCTGAACCTCTTCAACTGAGGTAAAGTGGATTCCCTTTAACCAAGATTCAACTTAAAATTAAGGAAATAAAAAACGTCTCAATGGATCCAAATTAGGTGAATAAGGAGGATGCCCCATCACAGTAATGTTTTTGCTGGTTTGAAACTGCTTGACAGATAGGGCTGTGTGAGTGGGTACATTGTCCTGGTGCAACAGCCATCCATCACTCTGCAACTGTGACCATCTTTTTTACGAAGTATTTTTAGTACTTCGATGTAGTAGTGTTGATTAACAGTCTGACCACTCGGTCATTACAATTCCAAACAGTTGTTGCCAATTCCCCTCTTTTTTTTTTTTTTTTCAAGCTGCACACTTAGTCTCTTTTGTGTGTGTGTGTGTTATACCTCATAGAACTACAATGGAAATATGCTTCTATTATTGATTTAAAAATACGGTATTTGATGGTTTCCCACATAGCAGGCATTCTAGAATTGGTTCTGTAATGCTATAGAATGTTCATTAAATTGTTTTATGCATTATTTTGCCTTACAGTTTATTTACATAAAGAATATATAATCAGTATAGATAATGCGAATTCAGTGTATTTTATAGATAGAGATAATAAATAAAAAATAGGAAGGAGACTACACATATCACTCAATAAAAGTGACCCTATCACAATGGTTAATAAACTCAAAATGATGTGAATGCATAGCCTATGCCACACAATTTACTAAGGTGTTGCTAAGTGCAAAAGGAGAACAGATGTATCTGAATACATTTTTTAAATGTGAGATAAAAATCGGTTATTAGCTGTTCATGAAAAAGCAAGAAGTTTCTTTTTATGGACAGAAATTTATGTAACTCAATATTGAATATTTGATGCTTCTGCCGACACTGAAATAGTAATTTGTATTCTTTGCGAAAGTCAAAAAGAGTGCTCCTATTAAAAATAAGGTGTGGAAAAATTTCAAAACTCTTAATTTTTAGAATGCTTTAAAAGAATTGCAGTGAATGATAGTAATATTCTGTTTCTTAGAAGCTAATATTTTCTTATAATTTTGTGCCATATACCTTACGTGCAGACCATGCGTGGCCAAACTGAGGCTCAGAAGTCAGATGTAGCTCACATTGTAATGAAGTGGTATTACTTTTGAAACAGAAATTGTGTTATCACATGGCTTTTTAATAATCATAAATTAAAATTTTTGTAATACATTGTGTGTATAATAATTTTAAATAGTACCTTATTTGCTAATCTATGATAAGTAAAAACAAATGCAAGTAATTCCGTATCCTTTTCTATCATGTTGAAGTTACTCTTAAAATGTGTTTAGTGGCTATCGAGACTGCAGAAAAAATAGTTATATTTGTACACTGACAAAACCATTATAATATACCTCGAGCCTTACTTAATGCCCTATGAATATGTGTAATTGTTATTTGCATTAAGAAAAGCAAAACGTACCTGATAATCCAGATTACCAATTAATTAGTTATGAGATTTTGTAGCTGTGTTTGATCTCTGTATGTTGGCCATTAAGTTAATGCCCACACAATAGAAAAAAAAAAGAGCTACTTTTTTTTTTTAAGCCCAATAGTTCAACAGCTTACTAGACTAATTCTCCCACTTTTTTTTTATATATTTCCTTTTTCTATGTTCCATTACTATGAAGGGATTGTGTATGTGAAAAGAGTCGAGAAAAAATCCCCAATTTTATATTTTCAAATTACTGTATTATTGTAAACAGCAGTGTGTCTCTTCTTTTATTTTCAGTTTATTGTTGTTAAATCCATTTTTAATTACAATTACGAAAAAGAAATTAAAAACCTGAAGGAAATGCTTTATTATCCGACAGAATACAGTTTAAAATTTTACGTCCAAGAAATATGCTTCCTCGTATACAGAACAAATGCAATAATAATTATTTGTTTATGTTTATGAATAAGCATAATTACTGAAATACAAAATCCTTGTGAGTTTACTTAAAAGAGTTCCTTTTATTCAAAAACTCCTCTGTTGATTTTGAACCATAAACATTGAATATTCTTGCATTCTAAAATACAGTTCTTACTGAAGTGAAGTCTGGCCACATTTGAAACAGCCATTAGCTCTAGAGAACCATTTATACTAATATATGAATCTTTAAATGCTTGAGTAAATATTCTTAAATATTTGTGAGTCTTTATGAACCAGCAAGTGTAAAAGACCACTAAACACTAATAGTTTTGTCCTATCTTGGGTTGCATGGGTATTATGATTTTTATTGTTTTTAACTCGTCTTAATTTTTAGTATCTCTCCAAAATTTTTTGAACGTAGGATTAGAATAAAGTTCAGTGCAGTAAAACATTTGTGAACTTATTTTTCTTCTTGGTTAAATGAAAATTTCAACCTAGGAAATTATACTAAAATTCATAGGTTTTGAGCGCGAATATGTTATGTATATATCTGAGATATATATCTTATTATATCTGAGAATAAAAAAGAATAGTTTTATGGACCCTTTTCCCTTTCAGAAAAAACACAAAAATACTTTCTACATACACGTTTTAGATGAACATTTATGAAGTGTGTTTTCAAATGAAAATATAAAGGATATTACTTTGATTCATCAGTTATTGTAAAAGTATCTCAAAGGCAGGGCTTGACTTGTAATTAAATACTATAACACAGATGCATTAAAAATTATAGAACGGGGGTTCACAATCTGTTTTGCCTCATGCAGTGCTTTCGCCACTTCCAGAAAATCATTTCGTCCCCTCTTTTCCAAAACTGTAATAAATATACATTCATTTGTTTAAATTATTTTTAATGTACTTTATAAGTATAATATGTTGATGAATACCAAAACTTGAATATAAGTAGTTTTTTTATATTCATAAACTAAAACTAAATACATTAGAGATAAAAAATAGGTTGACCGCATACCGCCTGAAACTATGAGTTCCTCTGAAGGGGTGGAATTTCGTATTTCTTGAAATTCCTCCTGGTTGAAAACCCCTGTTGTAGAAGTAAGAAATAGCAAGATGGGAAGGAAAGAATGTTAGGAAAAGTAATATGTCATACTATTTTAATCAAATTGGTTGTTTGCGACACGAAATCATTCAAAGGATGCCTGCCATGAAAGAAATACCTCCCAGAGGGTTTACTAAAGGATATTAATCTGTATTTATGTTAAACTTGTAGAAAGGCATTGCACAAAGTTTTTACCACTGGGAAGTGAATTCCGATTACAACTGCTTTTCAGAGATTTCATTAATTTAGGTGTGTTTTGAAAAATATTTTAACCGAACGAGCTCAGTTTCATGAAATATTTAGAAAGTTTTAATGAGGCATTAGCATGTATTACATGTTATACACAGTGGTAATATGCTATCAGATATTTAATAATGGTTACTAAGTTCTTTAATTAATTACGAGTACACATTTAATGTATATCACATCCTATATACTGGGTCAAAGTATCATTAATAAAATGACAAAAATGAGAATTTTAACTTTACATTGAAATCAGAAATCCGCAGCATTCAATACAATATAACATTTAATTGTATTAAATTAAGGAGTTTTGTCTTCTGAATATAATGGTGTGGACGCCTTTGTTCGGTGATCGATTTACAAAATTAGAGGCCCAGACCCTGTTATGGGGTCTATGGAGGTTAGAATAGGTGGAGTAATCATGACGTCACAAAACTGAAGCCGGGGAAATATCATTCGCGTGATAGTAGCGAATGGATAAAGCGGAAGTTTTGATTATAATTGTATTAAAACTTCTCAACGAGGTAAAATGGGGCAAGGATGCAACAATCATTTCGGCTCGGCACCAGCCAATGTTGCATTTCATACATAAATGCCATAAATTGGTTATTTTGCTATTTATGTATATTCTTTTCTATGACAAATACAATTCTTTGGCTTAATGAAGCGGCCATTATCAGTCGTGACGTAACACCGTGGCGTTTCATGGCTTCATTTTCATTGCACGGGACATACGGAAAGGGCTTGCTTCATCTATTCTAACATGTATGATGGGAACAGAACACCATAGGAAGAGGCTCCCAGACCTAGCCGCTCGAGGCAGTGGTACACCGTTAATAATGCCTCAACTTCCGCAGGTCATACGAGGAGGTGCTACTCCCGATCAATCCAGAGGGCCTTAAAATGCCTCACAACACAATTTCAAAATCACGTAGTTAGACATCGTCCGTCTGTCAGTGTTGACCAAGTTGATTTGCTGTCCTTGGGAATCCCCTAAAACCAAGGGGCAGACGAAACAGTATCAGTACGGTCGCTGCTTAGCCTGAACTTACCATCGAATAAACGATGGCCCTAGTCACTGTGAAGACGGTTTATTTACCCCAGAAGTCCATGCTGTCTAGATATTATTTAGCCAGTACACTAGGGTCGTCAGTCCCAGTCGATCACCAGGGATGGTCATCCGAACATAATCAACACAGGCGAACCCGGTTCCTAGCGGGGCCACGAGGAGCTTTATGCCGGATTAGGGAAGTGAGAAGCTATGTGGTGTGCATCACTGCTCCGTAACTATACCCACTCTCAGAAAGTCCAGATCAAATCCCGGGTCTCCTCCCATAAAATGGTCGGTTCCGGAGATCCGATCCTTTCCAACCTCGAGGAAGCACAACTACTCCTACCCCTCCATGATGAGGGTCTAATGTTTTCAATGTAGTAGATGTCATGGATGCATACGAGAGGTATTTTTTAAGAAGGGCCGTTTGAAAATAAAAACTAAACGAAAGAAAATTTTCAAAAACCAAACTTATTTTCAGGTTCTACATACGTTTCTGCATTTTTCAACATAGTTGCCAAGTTTGCTTAAACACTTATCATACCTTAGACCTAGATTTTGAATAGCCTGTTCATAGACCTTGCCGCCTGCTCCGATAACCACGAGGTCACAGCCGCTTTCATGTCTTCGTCATCGGTGCAGTGGTTGCCGCCAAAATTATGTTTGAGATAGCGCAAAAGATGAAAATCGCTGGACGCAATATCTGGCTATAGCGGGGGGGGGGGTTCGAAATCTTTCCAGTCGAAGCGTCCAATAAAGCTTGGGTCTGGGCTGCGAAGTAATGGCTTGCATTTTCATGGAGTAGCAAAATTCCCTCTGGCAGCATGCCACATCTTTTGTTTTGAATTGCCTGCTTAGCTTTCGCAGGGTTTGGCCGTAGGCTACAGCATTTATGGTGGTCCCGCATTTCATGAAGTCGACCAACAAAACACCATGGCTTTCCAAAAACACGAACGCCATGATCTTGCGCTGGGACAGAGTCTTTTTTCATTAACCCTTACAAGAGCGTGTGTGTGTTTCCACTCCATACTCTGTTGCTTCCATTCGGGCGTGACCTGTGAAACTCATGTTTTGTCTCCCGTTACAATCCAACTCAGCATGGCGTCACCTTCTTCGTTATAACGATAAAAAAATTCAGCGAATGCTCAAATCTTTTGCTCTGTGGTCCTCCGTTAGAAGTTTAAGGACCCAATGGGAGCACATTTTCCTTAACTTTTCAGAAACAATTTGCACAGCACTGACCTAGACACTTCAGGAACTTCGTTTGAGAGAGTGCTTGTGGTGAAGCGTCTGTTCTCAAGAATATTTGCTAGGACTGAAGCCACCATATCGTCTGTAATCACAGATGGGCAACCGCAGAGGATCTCATCATGAAGATTGTCGAGGCCAGCTTTGAAGCCTCTGATCCACTTACTCACTTTGCCTTCACTCATGGCAGTAGCTCTGTAAACTTCACCAAATGTGCCAGTTAATGTCTGCAGCAAACAAGTTTCTCACCAAGAAAATCATATCACTGACCGTACCTCGCATGGGGCATGCGATTCAGTAATCTTGAACATTTTAGACACAGACAGACCGTATAGATTACCTACATAGCTGCAACTGAGCACAGTTATTTTCAAGAAATGCCGGGACACGACGCAAGCACTCGTTATGGCGAGCGCGCAACCTATTAGACATTACCATACCTACATTATTTACACATTATTGATGTAAATAATGTACAGTACATTCCATATAAAGCCTTTCGTAAAATAACCTTATAATGCAACGTTCATCATTCAATGTTGCTAAAAGGAAAAGTACACTTTTTTCAATGTTTTCATGCTTTGAGTTTAATAATTGCTGCGTAAATTGTTATTTTACACATTTTTAACCTAGATTTTTTTGGAGGGGAGGGGAAGGGAAGAAACAGAAAAAAAAGGAAAATGCCTAAAAATTATTATTGAACTTACTCTAAACTTTTATTAAGTTATAGAGATGTAAAATATTAATGCAATTAAATTGCTTATCAATTCAGTAATCAAGTGCATGAATAAATTGTAGAAATCAAAAACTCAAGTTTCCTTCAACTGTGAAAAAAATAATTTGTTCTGATGAATCTTTATTTTTATTTTTTTATTTATATCTTGACAATCTTAAAAATTAATATTGAATTGTTTAAAAAATCATGTTATTTTGCTTTTCATATTTTATTATACATTTCATATTGAATGTGACAAAAAGAATATTATAGTACAAATTCTGTAACTAATTTTTTGAACTGAAACAAGTTAATTCTGAAACTATTATTATACAATTTTTATCTGGCAACCACGAAAAATCTTCTGGTTACGAAATTGCCGTTAACGGCACTGTTAATCAAAATGGCGCATCCAGACAGGGAAAAGCGTACTGTGTTTTGGAATGCCCCAAAATATCATCGTTTATCGTCGTTCAAAGACATTTTTCCCACGAAATTTGGTAAAGAATCACAACATCGAAGGCTAGGTGAAGCAGCTGCAGGACACGGGCTGCTTTTGTAAGAGAAACACCCCAGGACGGACAACAAACAAAGCCAAAGTGGTTGAAAAAATTCGTGAAACATTTATACTAAGTCCCACAAAATCAAAGCGTCGTGCGAGTTCTGAACTCAGTGTGCCTCATATAACGGTGTAGTGCGTGTTACAAAAATGTCTGCAATTCAAGCTATTCACCTTTCAGATGTTGTTACAGGCGTTAAAACCTTCCGACAAATCACAGCGTAAAGCTTTCTGTGAGAATTTGCAAGATGAGCTGGCAGAACCGTAGCTAGGGTTTTCGGCGCCCAGGTACAACTGAAGATTTTGAAACCTCTTCTGTGTGCCTAGAATTTAAAACATTTCACTCTAAAATTTCATAATACCAATTTCGCTCCCCTTGGATGCTGTGCCCGAGGACATTTGTATTCCCTTGCCCCACCCTAGCTACACCACTGTAAGCTGCAGATAGATGGTTTCGCGAAGAGACTTGTGTTTACGGATGTAGCCGCTTTTCACGTTTCTGACAAAGTTAATCGCCATAATTTACGATTTGGGGGTCACGGAAATCTACATGGTGTAATGGAACGCGTGAAAGTAATTCTCTAAAAGTCAAAGTTTTCTGCGCTATTTCCAACAATGATTTGGGGCTTTTTTTCTTCATGGAAAAATCGATTTATGGATGCATTTACCAAGATATGCTATCAGAGTGTTTATTTCCTCAGTTGTAGGAAGCTGTTGCTGGCTTCATTCTGCAGCAAGACACTGCTCCACCACTTTTGGCATAAAAACGTACGCCAATACCTGCACGATAGTCTACATCATCGCTGGATTGACCTTGATTTGTCAAACTAAATGCCATTGCATTGTTGGCCACCAAGATCCCCAGATCTAACACCTTGTGAGTTTTTGCTGTAGGGCTTTGTTAAAGACAAAGTGTTTGTGCCTTTACTTCCCCAAGATTTACAGCAAGAGAAGCAATGGATAACTGATGTGCTCGAATCATTAACAAAAGATATTCTGTCACGAATGTGGCAGGAACTGGAATGTGGCCTAGATATTTGCCTTGTCAACGGAGAAGCACACATGGAAGATCTATAGAAACTCGGGTAATTATGATTTCGCTGTAAATTTGATTTATCAAAATAAAATAATTATTTCGTTAACGGGTATGATTTCTTTCCCATTCGATATGAAACCTCCTGTATAATTATAATCTATTATTTTAAATGGAAAAATCGCAGTTCTTTTTTATACTTTACATATTTGTTGCTAAATAGTAGTCTTTAAGTCAAACAAAAGAGTGCTTTAGGTAAGTAGACTATTTTAACAGAAAATGATATGTTGAAAAAGAAAATTGATACAGTTTTGATAGAATTTATTAAAACCTATCACTGCCTAACCAAAGTGCGATACAAAAACGCAGTGTCTAATTAAAAAAAAATAAGCATAAAAAGCTACAATACGAAAGTTAACATTTCATTCCCACATCTAATTTTTTATGTTTAAAATTTTGCTAAGTAGCCTACCAGCGGCTGAGTGAATAAGAAAGCTGAGTATTGACAGCTCTACTCGAGTTCAAATCTCAATGAACAAGCTGGTTGCATGAGTGTTTTCGTGGGTTTCCTCGTACGGTACATGAATACAAAATAATTTTTCTTAGAAAGCCCTCCATGAAGATACATTTCTTTTTAAGCAGATAGCCTCGTGCATTTTGCTTTAATAAATTAATCTAACCTACTTCTGATCATCAATACAACTTATACACACTGATATCTCATATATTAATGATGAAGTTTTGGGGTGTTTGTAATTTTCCGTTTTTATAAGCAAACGAACCATCAGTGGCCAACTGGTAAACGTTTCTAAATACAGATCATTCCACTCGGACCAAAATCCTGGCGAATTCGCTGGCTGTATAACTTTTTTGTGGTTTTACGCATGTGTAAATCAATACGAACCAGTTCCTCTTTAAAAACTCCTATACGAAAAGCGCATGTCCTATGCTGATAATCTTCGTGTGCTTTGCCGCAATACAAATAATCCAACTCAATATGTTATAAAACAAATATAATAACAGTAGTATAACAGAAGTTTCGCCATATTATGTGGCTCAAGTCTGTGCTATTAATGAAAAAAAATTATCCCCCCCCTTTGTGTGTGTGTGTGTGTTTCATGTCTTCAGACATAACATGAGTGATTTGATTTTGCGTGCTATCACATACACAAAGAACAATGTCCTTTAATGTTATCAGAATACAATATACATCTTCTGCCTTTGACTAAATTAAATTTAATGACAGTTTTCAAACAAATTAAAAATTTCTTTTGTTGTTACCCGTTAGTCTGTTTAAAGCAGAGCTGTAAAACTGGCGGACCCCGAAGTAAATTTATGCTGCCCGCGAACACATTTCGTATTTGTTGCAAATGCAATGTTACGAAGATTTCAAGATTTTAGTGATTTGAAGTTCGAATTTATATTATTTTCATTTCCATTAAAACCGAACTTGAGCAGAGCCTGAAAGACTGAGTAAAGAGTAATATTATATAAATCTTATTCAGAGATTTCAAGATACAGATTTCATTAACTTTTAATCGTACTTGTCGCAAAAAAAATAAGCTCAGTTTGTCAGGACTGAGTGTATCAGGACTGAATATTCTGTGCATAGCCTTTGAGAACACGGTAAAGTCTGTAATAGGGTCCTTATCCTCAAGTCTCAAGTCCTGAACTGGAACAGGGAGCGGAAGGTACGCTATGTTCTGGTGTAGATCCTGTATTAGCGAATAACTGCACTTGAAAGGGATTTGAAATCCTCTTTTATTAAATCACTATTATTTACACACTTCCCAACTCGGGAGAGATACAGAAAGTAAAAGACCGCACTTGGGTCGAACTTAAAAATCAAATAAATTTAATACTAAACCTAAAATAGAACTTAAATCAAACTTTGCTCACAGAGCGATTCGCGGAGTTTGGCCTCTACCTGAAAGGGTGCGTAGCAAGATATACTAATACTAGCGCACTTCAGTTTGTTTCACAATGCAATCACGTAGTAAGCACTATGGCTTATAAATTTTAACTGCTAGCTGGTCAGGCGAACGT
>KK117466.1:77821-89663 GCA_000611955.2 Stegodyphus mimosarum
TACGGGACCATTAGATGACGTATGCCCAGTTTTGCACACATTTTGTCAAAAATATTACTAACAAATTGGGGACCATTATCGGAAATAACTTTAAGGCGCGCCCTGTATTTTAAAATATACTTATTTAAAATTGAATCTACTACAATTTTAGCAGACGCGCGTTTTAACGGAATTAGCTCCAACCACTTGCTAAAATGGTCCACTATAACTAAAAGATATCGGCTTTTGTTAAATTTACTTCTAGGATAAGGACCCAGTAAATCGATCCCTATTATTTGATTTGCGAACTCTGATTTAACACTATTTAAGAACCCGGCCGGGCGGAAATTAATATAATTATTAAATTGGCATATTGGGCACGACTGGACATACGCCCTAGTAAACTTTTGCAGTTCGGGAAAGAAAACTGCCTCGCGAACTCGTTGGACAGTTTTTCGTATGCCCAAGTGGCCGGAAATGGCCGAATCGTGCAATTCCTCTAATACATTGAATCTAATGCTAGGTGCGGTAACCGGTCTAAACTCGTGGTTTTCATTAGTCGTTTTCGTATAAAACAAAAGTCCATCAATTATTTCGTAATTTGCGGCCCTATTTCTTATTGGCACAATATCTTGATGACTGAAATTCTCAGGGTCGGCTAAATAATTGTATATATTTTTGAACTCCGGATCTTTTCCGAGTTCGGCTATTACTGTTTCACGAGAATCTAATACTTTGGACGTCAGCATGGCTACTCTAACCGTATTTCCATTTTCATCGAAATTAATTCTTCTTAAAGCATCTGCCACAGCATTTTCCTTTCCCGGCGTGTGTTTAATTACTAGATTATATTCTTGTAATTTAAGTGCCCACCTTATTAATCTGGGCGATAATTTTTTTCCAGAGTGGAGTCTGGTGACCGCAGCGTGGTAGGTATATACAGTTACTGGAGAACTTCCAAAGTAAACGCGAAATTTGTGCACTGGTGATAAAACTGCGAGAGTTTCCCTTTCCGTGGCCGAATAGTTCCTCTGGGTTTCATTCAACGTTCGACTGAAAAAGGCCACGGGTTGCCCATTTTGAGAAAGAACTGCCCCAATCGCAAAATCTGAAGCGTCTGCTGAAATTTCTAGTCCTTTGTCCCCCTCCGGGAATTTTAAGACGGGGGCTTGAGTCAAGGGGTCTTTCAGTTTTTGAAATGCCGAGTTGGCTTCTGCTGACCACGAAAACCTAGCTTTTTTCCTCTTTAAATTCAGCAGAGGCTCAGCTATTTTGGCAAAATCTTTAATGAAGGACAGATAGTATGAACACATACCAAGAAACGATGATAACTTCTTCGCTGTTTTAGGAACAGGATAATTTTTGATAGGTATAAACTTGGACTGATCCGTTTCAATGCCATTCTGAGAAATTTTAAACCCTAAATAACGTAACTCTTTTGCGGCAGATTTACATTTGGATACATTTATTTTCAAACCAGCTTCGTTTAACAATAAAAACACTTGTCTTAAATCTTGTAGGTGTTGTTCCAAACTATTACTTGTAATTATAATATCGTCCAAATAAATTAGCGTACTCTTACCAAGGACCGGTCTTAAGACAATGTCCATGCATCGTTGGAAAAATGCCGGCGCGCCGGATAAACCGAAAGGCATTCTAAGAAATGTGTACGTGCCAGACTTAGTTATGAACGCGGTCTTGGGGACGTCTTCGGGTTTTACCCCAGTCTGAAAATAGCCACTCGTAAGATCTAATGTCGGCATGTACTTTGTAGAGGTAATATTTCGGATTATCTCTTCGATTATTGGCAAAGGATATACAAGATATTTTGTGACGGTATTGAGCTTACGATAATCTATAGCAAAACGCCACCGCTTCGGGTGCGTAATTGGATAATCATTATTTTTCTTGCATAACACTACTGGGCTAGCATAACTGCTAGAAATCGAGGTAATTATTTTATTTTTCAACATTTCCTTAATATGATATTCAATAATTTCTTCTTTCACCTTATCGTAACGGTATGGCTTTTGCCTTACTGGTTGGGCGCCCTCTGTTTGGATTTCATAATTTGTGACCAGCGTAAAACCCGGTACATCGCTAAGTAAATTTGAAAACTCACTTACCAGTGCCTGCAGCTTTTCTTTCTCTTCTGCCGGTAAGCGCTGTAATTCCAGCTCCGGGGGGCTTATCATTCCTTTTGTCCACTGGCTGCATTGATAACGTCAAATTGCCTCCCTGAAAATCTATCTTCGCTTCTGCCAATCTAAAAAAATCCACACCCAGAATAATACACGTTTGCAGATTTCACACAATATAAAATAAAATTTTTACCTGCTCGTCGTTGATACGCACAAAAAGTGAAACTTTTTCTAGGCATCTACACTTCTCTCCTTGGGCCGCTATGACATTCGTGTCTCTTGCACTAAAAATTCTATAACGGCGAAAGTGTTTCTTGAAACATTTTTCAGAGATAAAGTTGCTTTGCGCTCCTTTATCCAAAAGAGCCGTCGCAGGTATGTGTTTAATTAAGACTTCAGTCTTCGGTAAACTTAAATTTTTAACGACCACGGTGTTTAAACTAATTGTGGAAGGATTTTGCGAGATTTCGGACTTCTTCACCTTCCTTGAAGAAATCCATCTTAGTTTAAATCCTTCTTCTTATTCTGGCTACCTTCTGCATCTTTGCCCCTTTTTCGATTAAAATCTCGTCGTTCGCCGCTCGACTTAGGAGATCCACCTTTCTTCGGCCATTGCTTCTCCTTGTTCCCGTAATTCTATTATTGCTTTTGCTGCGGTCTTGGCGTGTTCTATTGACTTGTTCGCTCAAATTGGTGACGTCGTTCATTGTCTGCAGTTCTGGGACTTTCAAATTGTACGGGGAGCTCGAATAATTTATCCAACGTCGTTGGGTTTCTGAGCTCGATAAAATCTTGAACTTGGGGCAGTAGCCTAGGAAGTATAATTTGAATGATTTCTGGATCCGGGCGACTTCCATACAAAAACTTGAAAACTTAGATTTTTCTCAAGATAAAATTTGACAAATCTTCTATCTTTTCTTGATATCCAATAAAAGGTTCCGCCTCCAGTCTAGCTCGATCTCGTACGACAGGAAATGCTTTCACCAAAGAATTTTTAAAATTTTCATAAGTGTATGTGGGGCTTCCCGGTTCCCCCAAATGATTCTTTCCAATACACTTGAAACAGTTTAGCGCTTGGCCCTTCAAAGCGCTGGTGGCAAGAGTGACGTTCTGAAATTCGTGGACTGGATATAACATAAAATGTGCGTCCAATTTTTCCAGGAAATTAATTACGGCTGACTTGCCGTCAAAACTTGCCGCTGGCTTCATGGCTGCCAGCATGGTTTGTACAATGTAGCCAAATTCTTCTAGGGCAGGAGGTGATATCTCAGGGTTTTGCACAGGTACTGCGGGTATCTCAGATTCATCTTCCTGTCTTTCAGGACATCCTGTCACTTTTCTTCTTTGGGGGCCAGTGTCAGGACTGAGTGTTCTGTGCATACTTTTGGCGAACATATTCGTAACAGTACCAAAGTCCTGATCTCGAACAGGGAGCTGAATGCAGCTATGTTCTGTAGTAGAATAACTGTGGTTAAGTGATAGAATAATTGCACGTAAGGAGAGTTTAAAATTACCCTTTTATTAAACTACTATTTACAGCCACTTCCCAACTCGGAAGGGATAACAGAAAATAATGACTGCACTTGGATCTAAACTGAACAATCAAATAATTTAAAATAAAGTTTAGTAGAAAATTAAGAAGTCGTTGCTCTCAGAGCTATAAACGCGAGGTTGGCCTCTGTGCTAAACTATCAATGGTGCGTAGCAAGGTTTAGCTAATACTAACGCACTTAGATTACTTCAATAAGTATTAGAGAAACAGCGCTAAGGCTTAGAATTTAAATACTAGCTAGTCAGGTGGACGTCGAACAGAGCCGCAGTGATCTGAGACTAAAAGCTCTCTCACACTGAGAAATTTCTTGCTAACTTTTAAATACAAACTTGGCTCCACTTAAAATTAGCATAAAGCTGAAACGCGCACTCATTCTAATGGGAAGTTGAAATAAGAGTTCACAGGAAAAAGAAATTAACATAAAACTTTGTTAGTTTAAACTAAAACCTTACAAGTTACGCACTTGTTCGTAAGAATAATCGCTTTGTTTTGGAATGTATTTACATACGAACAGCTTTTTCACAGTTGAAACCTGATAAGAAAAGAACCCGATTGATCAATGAGCATCTATAATCCGTGATAATTTCCAGTAATTTCTCTCCAAGGCTACATCGTAATCTAATACCATCAAGTGTCAAGCTGCAGTAAGAAATAAAGAGTTTATAATTAGTTGCATATAAACATATGTATTTTTATTTATGCGTCGAAGAAAGATTTAGTAAATAAGAGAAAGAAATTAGGTTATCATTATTTCTTCGCAAGTTTGTCCTATTGGAAATATCTCTTGCAAGTACGAAACTTTATTCATTTCAGATAGAAAAAGTAGAAATCTGAGTTTTCTTCCTTTGTGATGTTATTGTTTACGTCTCCTTTTCATAAATATTTAGTAAGCTAGATTTAAAATTTATTTAAGAGATTTTTAATTTTGTTAATAAATGTGCTTCATATCGTGTAAAAGAATTCTGGCTCCTCAGTTGTTTCCAGGCTGTGCATGCGACCCGCATACTTTTAAATTTGGCAACCCTGCTTTAAAGAATCTTTGAAAGCAATACAATGTCTCTTTTACGTAGTTTACTGCTCTATGAGAGATTTTTTTTTCTTTTTCTCCCTGAGTTTTGTATAATCTTTGCTGTGTTCTATCATATAGCAGCATGAATGCAATGTTTTAAATAATGTTTATTGTGAATATAACTTGTTTCATGTTTGAAATAGCGCACACTGGAAAGCTATGGAACATAGGGAACATACTGGATGACGTAAAATCAGTAAATGTAATTAACGACTGTATCTGTAATATATATAGCCCACCGCGAACCTTGGATAAGACCGCTGAACACTGATACTTGGATAAAACTTTAGATCCTAGCGAGCAAACTAGCTGCAAGCATGTCTGCATGGTTTTTCTCCCCATGTAACATGAGAGAGTGCTTATGGTGAAGCGTCTGTTCTTCTCTAAAAGACAGTTGTTCTTAGAAAGTCATCCATGAAGACTTGTTTTCTCTTTAGAGGTCTAGCAGATAAGACCGCTTAACACTAGCAGTTCGATCCGAGTTCAAATCTCGGAAAACGGCTGGCTGCACGGACGCTTTTGTAGATTTCTCCCTTGCTTAACATGGACACGAGTCAATTTCCCTGGGTCCTCTACGAAAGTATCTTTCCTATCAGGTGGATAACTGTAGTATATTTTCCTGTAATTTAATAAATCCAGATCCCTTTAGTTAGATAGTTTCTGCCTAAATCTGTACTACATGCATTAAAAAAACTTTTCCTACATATAATATTTAAAACATACCTTAGAAACAATATTAATTTTTAACATTTATTGGATATTATTAGTTTTTTATATACGAATATTAGGATATACAGTGGCTCATAAAAGTGTTCGTACACTTATGATTTTCATTGAAATAGGGCTTTATCCAGTAATTAAAAGTAAACTTTCTGAATGAGATTTTAATAATAGGATCTATAATCTATTCATAAGAAAATTACATGGAATATTTTCAAAATATAGCGAAACTTTATTTTTAAGAAATTAATACTAAAAAGATGACAAAAATTTTATCTCACAAAAGTCTTCTTACACTTCAAAAAAATCTTGACATATTAGTAAATATTTTCATTTTTCGTTAAATTAATATTTAGTAGGATATCCTTTAGCATCCACACCAGCTTTTAAACGTCTGGGAATAGATTTTATTAGTTTTTTTGTAATTTCTGTATCAATGTTCATCCATTCATCCATCATGACTGTTTTGAGTTCGCTTTTCATTTTGATGTCGTTTTTTCGTACTCTAACCTCCAGTTCTTTCCATATGTGTTCTATGGGGTTTAAATCTGGCGACTGGGGTGATGTTTTTAAAACTTGTATACAATTGTAGAGACACCACAGGCGAACGTTGAGAGCCGTATGCTTAGGATCGTTATCAGGTTTAAAAATAAAGTTGTTTCCAGTACCCAAATTTTGGGCTCATAATTTTAAATTGTCTCTTAAATATTTAAATAAAGAGAATGATTCATTATGCCATCAATAAATACCAAATTACCTAGTCCTGATGCTGCCATGCACCCCCACACAAGAACATCTCCACCGCCATACTTAACTGTTCCAACTAAGTTCTTAGAACTAAGCTCCTCATTTTTTCTTCTCCATACAGTTATTCGACCATTGGAACCAAAAATGTTAAATTTGCTTTCGTCAGCAAATACGATAGTATTCCAGTACTTTTCGGGTGTATTGATTTTGAACCATTGAAAGCCTAAGCTTTCTGTTTTTCTCACTAACAAAAAAATGTTTTACGTGTAATCCACCTTCTCTGACAACTCGTCGAACAGTTTCAGGTGAAGCTGAAGTAGAAAACTTTGCATTAAATTCTGCAGAAACTTTTACAGCACTCAAACGTGGGTTTTCACAAATTTTCTAATAATAAATCTCTCATCATGCTTAGTTAACTTTCTCGTCGACCTTTTCTTACCTTGTTTTCAATCCGATTTTCTTCTTTAAAGCGTTTTATCACATACTGCACTGTAGAATGGGATAAATTAAATAATTAAGCCATATTTCGAATTGATTTATCTCTACTATGGTGAAAAATTATCAATTTTCAATGCTGTTTGTAATATCTTTAGAACTGCGACCCATTTTTCAATAATAAATAGAATATTATGAAGTAAACAATAAAAAATTAAAGCAAACGATTTTTTAAATGCCACCACAATGCAAAAATTTAAAAAAAAACGGCAAACGATAATTCTAATTTTGATTTTATCCAAAAATATTTCAGTGTACGAAGACTTTTGTAAGATAAAATGTGTGTCATTTTTTTTATTATTAATTTCTTAAAAATAAAGTTTCGCTATATTTTAAAATGTTTTGTGTAATTTTGTTACGAACAGATTATAGATCTTATTATTAAAATCTCATACAGAAAGTTTACTTTTAATTAATGGATAGAGCCCTATTTCAATGAAAATCATAAGTGTACGAACACTTTTGGGAGCCACTGCATATATAGTAAGCAAAATCAAGAAGAAAAACTTTAAAATTAGTGAATTTTAATATTATATATATATATATGTTTAGAAAGATAGATAGAAACTACGTAAATCAAAATTCTAACTTAAGCTTGTTTTTACCCTAAACTCTTCATTTGAATTTGGGTATTCACCTTTCTGTTCTAAAAATAGTAAATGGTTATAAAAAAAAAAACTTATCTGGTCCGCGTCATTTTCAGATAAATCCATGTCAATATGTCTTTCACATAATGCTGATGAAATTTTGTGACCTGAAACTCAACTAGCCATTAATAACCTTAGAGCGCTATTAATCGGTCAGTCAGATTGTAGAGACATTAGGTATTTTTTTGGAACAAGAGAGATGAAAGATATGCACTGCCTTCGCCGGGGATCGAACCACGGGCCTCTGAAATACCGGCTCAGTGTGCTGACCATTACACCACGAAGGCACGCTAATAATGTGGGAGATATACCTTATATACTCCCCGCGGAGCACTTCGCGAAGTTTGGCTTCTAACTGAAAGGGTGCGTAGCAAGATATACTAATACTAGCGCACTTCAATTTGTTTCAAAATGCATGTAGAGACATTAGGTATTTTTTTTGGAACAAGAGAGATGAAAGATATGCACTGCCTTCGCCGGGGATCGAACCACGGACCTCTGAAATACCGGCTCAGTGTGCTGACCATTACGCCACGAAGGCACGCTAAGAATGTGGGAGATATACCTTATAAGATGACGTAGAAATCGAAACTTATTCACCCTGAATTAAGATTTCGCACTGAACACATGGCATTTGCTTCAGCTTCTGTTGCTAACTAGACCTGCTAACGCTTGCTTTCTACAAAAATGTAAAAAATCGTTAACAGGCTCGCTTACTACGGCCATTTTACTTGTGTCGTATACGCTTAACTTATAATTTCTTGAAAGCTTGGCTATCATAAACTGACGTTGGAAGACTGGTTAGTGAATAATCACCAAGTCTTTAAAGTACTACAAAGTCAGAAGGGTGTAAAGGACCCTTTATTAGTTCAAATAAAGTTCACAGATGGCACCAACCCTTGCTTACAAAGCCAACACTTTTGGGTCAACTAAAAAGGTAATAAATAACTTAGTAATGAAGTTAAATACAGCCTAACGGCTTAACAGGTTAACTATTGCGCAAATTAGCTGTGATCCGAAAATCGGTATAAACAAGCCTAATGGCAAGAATACCTCAACGCAACAGAAATCTAGTCGCTAAAAAAGCAAAGATATCAACGTGGCCTTCAGGTAGAACACGCTCTGATTTTACCTTTCAAAATCTTCCCTTAAATACTAACTTCTTTCTGCCTCATTTGAATACACGCGGGCTAGTCAGTTTGCATTCTGGCAAGAAAGCGTGAGTTGAAAGCAAGAACGAGAGGAAAGTTGCTTAAACATAAAATAAGTGTAATAACTGTTAAGTAATTTTAATTAAATCCCCATAGCTTTCCCTGCCAGAGGGTCCTTAACGACCTCGTTAAGAACTTAAATTCTACCTGACAAAGAATTCAAGGGAACTTCTTACAATAATGTGAAATTTTAAGTCCAATTTGTTTTCTTTAAATTACAAAGAACTGGGTCATATTTAAAAGGTAACATTTCAGCAGTTCAGGTCTTTCCAGACATCTGGAAGGAAAAAGAGTTTAGCTGAAAAATTCTAAAACGTGATATTTCACATTACCTTATTCTTATTAAACATTTCATTTAAGTTTATCTACACTTTCATTCGAGTCATTTATTCAATGAATGAAATCTCTTCCCTCATTGCTTTCGAGAACAAATGTAATGTAAGATCGAGACAGTGTAGGCATAAGACATAAGTGGCACAATGGCACCATCTAACCCGCAACCTACATGCTAATAATTTTGACTCACTAGACCTCAAAGACACTTTATTTTCAAAACTGAACCTAATGTACTTAGGAGAGAGTGCTTTAAACTTGAGTTTTGGCTGGAGAGCCTAACTTTAATTTGCATACAGCTGGCTTTAATTTAAATTATTGTTAAATCTTCCAGCTTGCACATAAACGTCTCATTCTTACAATACAAATTTAGTTCTTATAACTATGCAAATCTTAATTTGCTTTAACACATACACTGCTCGACATTGAAAATGCAACACCAAGAAGAAGTGGTCAGAAAGTGATGAAATTTGGAAAAAAGACAGAGACAGCAAGCAGCATTAAGTGCTCTTTATTTCAAAACGATAGTCAGAATACAGAGCAAGAACGGCGTCGGCTCAGTAGGATGTAGGACAACCGCGGACAGCGATGCACGAATAAACACGTCTAAGCATAGAGTCAATAAGAGTGCGGATGGTGTTCTGAGGGATGGTTCTCTATTCCCTTTCAACCATTTGCCACAGTTCGTCTTCTGAACGAGGTAGGGGCAGAGTCTGCAAACGGTGTTCAATCACATCCCACACATGTTCGATTGGTGATAGGTCAGGAGAGTACGGTGGCCAGGGAAGCATCTGTATACCTTACAGAGCATGTTGGCATATGCGAGCACTGTGTGGTCGGGCGTTATCCTGCTAAAAAATTGCATTAGGCAGCCCCTGAAGGTAGGGCATTGCCACCGGCCGCAGTACGTTGTCCAAGTATCATAGTGCCCTGAATACGAACTAGAGGTGACATGGAATCGTAGGCAATAGCGCCCCAAACCATTATGCCACGTTGTCGCGCGGTGGGGCGTTCCACAGTTACTGCTGAATTAGATCTGTCTCCACGTCGACGCCCCAAACGTATGCGGCGACTGTCACTGGATAAACAGAAGCGTGACTTATCTGAGAACTCGACGTTTCGCCAATCTGTCATCCACATCGCTCCAGTCCGGCACCATTCTAAACGTTGGCGTCTAAGCTGTGGGGTCAATGGCAGTCTTCTCAACGGACGCCGTGAGTGCAGGCCACATTCAACCAATCGACGGGAAATGGTTCTCGTCGACACGGGAACATCTACACTTGCACATGCTGCAGAATCGCGGTACAAGTGACTTGCGGGACCGCCACAGCTTGTCGGCGGTGCGTCGATCCACGCGTGCTGACGTCACTCTGGCTGCACCTGCACCCCTCCTTCTTCCCACACTCCCTTGTTCCAACCATGTTCGCCATAGCCGATGCACCGTGCCCTCACCGTCGAGATATATAAAGCCTGCGCGCTGAGTTACTACGGCAGTGCTAGAGGACCGGTCTTCATCTTCGCGCAGTTTAGCTTCCTTCCTAAACACCGTTTTCCTAAACCTATTCTACGAAACTGGCACCTCATACTATACATTCAGTCTGAAACAAAATTCCAAGCGGCTATATAATGTTTTACAAAATTTATACGACTATGAAATATTTTCATTTTTCTTTTGTTGTTATTTATTTTCAAGATACAAGTATTTGAGAAAGGTGTGGTGCTGCTAAAAGGAAATCATTTTTGAAGGAAAAATTGGTTTTAAAATTGAAGTAACATAAATTTTTACTTTTCGGTACTGTCTTTGTGTCTCTTTCGCTGATTCCCACCCCGCATCAGTTTTTTTTTGTTTCACCTGCTACTTTAATGAAATGTTTGATAGTGGAAACACATAATGTTTCTTCCATTATTATTGCATATTTTTATTTGTATATATCATATTAATGTAGCAGGATTATCAAACATCAAATGAATGAAAAAGGCTACTTAATATTTAGACTAACATTTAAATGCTTTATATCAGTCAGAAATTTAACTTACCTTACCTTTTAAACAAACTGATTACATGATACTAACAAATATAAAATTGAACAGAATCTAAATTAGCTAAATATATGCATTTAAGTTTCACCACGGTAAAACGATCTTTAATGATTTGCAAAAAGCCCTGATATTTAAATTTAAGAACAGTGCACTCTGTTAAGAATCAAATTTACTGTGCCAAATTTACTGTTAAGAATCGTATTCTACATATTATGTAATGAAATAAGTGTTATACTCCTTAAGACGCTTACTTCATATAAAATTAAAATTTCAAATTAAAATAATTAATCATAAATTTTGCTGACAATTTTTATATTACTAGTCTAAATAACTATTACAAGGGAGGATTCTCTTAGATAACAAAAGTAAACATAAATTTATCCCTTAAATCATAATGAATAAAAAAAATACGAATTATAAAACCCAACAAAAGTTTACAAATAAATATGCAATAAAATAATTGATGTGTTTAAATGCAATGAAATACTTTCTAAAATTAAATACTTTATTTTAAATATTTGCTTTCTGTAGTGTTTGCAGTTTTCTTTTTAAACAGGGTTTTCTATAGTTATATATATATACACAGTCCAGTCACATTAATGTGACCACCACGTACTTTCCATGTCAGAGTTAAATAACCAATCACAGAAGGCAGGTGGCAGCACAGTGCAGTTGAGCGTATATAAAGGGTGTGTGAGGGCTTCGGAAAACATTTCAATCGTTGGCGTAATGCAGAAACGAAGCGATTTATCCGACTTCCAAAAGGGCATGATCATTGGCTTTCGGGCCAAGGGTGGAAGCATTTCCGAAACGGCTGAGTTTGTGAACTGTTCGCGTGCCGCCGTGGTAAAAGTGTACCGTGCATGGCAAAATGGGACTGTCCAAAATCAGCGACGTGGCAAATGTGG
>KK117466.1:90593-100983 GCA_000611955.2 Stegodyphus mimosarum
TATATATATATATATACTTTTTTTACAGCAGTAGTTCCTCAGTAACATATTTACGCACACCCACAAAATTTGTTATAACTTGATATTCTTCAGCTTTACGACATGATATTGAGCAGTATATCAATTGAATTAAATAATTCTAGCCTATTTATAATAGAAAATGCAAGAGTCATCACAAAATTTCTTTGATTTTGAACTTTTAAAAATCCACTTTCGTATTTCTCGGAAAGAACTTTTTGAACTGCTATATAACAATGCACAATAATATTTGTAATATCTGGGTGAGGATACTTTAAATATCCTCTATCCATGCTTGAAAATAAGCGATATGCATTTTTGCATATCAGTGCTTTATCAACTGAAAACTGCTTCTGTTTTTTGCACATGGCCTAAAACAATATCCTGCAGGGTATGTTAAGACTGGTAAGACACTTTCGATGTCTGAAATATACTCATTAATTACATAAATATCCAGGTGATTAATTACTTCATCTCTCTTTTTGCATGAAGACACAGAACTCAACTCATCAATAGTAATTTGACAGAAGTTTCAGATCTCAATGAAAAACTATTTTGTAATCTGAATTTAGACTCGCATTCAAGTATTTGCCTCACTGAGACATGATATTGCGATCCGCCTAAAAATCTATACTTTCTGAATCTCTCTTCTAAGGAATCAGTTTGTGTTTTACCTCAAAGAAAATATTTCATTTTCAGTTCTTCAGTACAATACTGCTTCATTTCCAACAAAGTATGAGTTGTGTGAGTAAGAGCATGATGAGTTTCTTTCGTAAAATTCCCTGTAGTGCACCCCAAACTTTTCTAAACATCCAGCCAATTCAAAAATTTACATCGGAACTTCAAATTTTCATCTTCAAACAAATTAATTAATGGGTTCATATTTTCATTTCTAAGTCGTATTCCTTTTTGGGGATTTTTCATAATATCCTTTGCATCCAGGAACAGCACAACGGGAAGGCATAATGATGATAACACGAAAATGTGGAGAAACGAAAATCTGTCATTAAGCAATTAACTTGAAAAACCAATGAATAATGCAGAAATGTTATAAAACTAACGAAATCTATGGATTTAACAAAAGTATGTCTAACAGCGTTAAGAGATAGAAAGCTACTGATATTTGGAGAGGACAAAGAACGCGGAGAAAGTTTCGGGGAGGGTGATTGTGTAAATTACTGATGAGGGTCCCTTAACCGTGACGTCACAAGCTAGTTTGGATTCAGAGCGCAAGCCTTATCTATCTCGATGGTGACAGTTATTTTCGGGGGTTTGGTCCCGTGGCTGCGCTTCGTTCCCTGCGCGCTGGTCCTGAAGGGGTTAATTGGAAACGGCTTTATGTCATGGGTTCAAAATTCCGCTAGCATAAGACTAGAAATCTTGCAAATCTCATCCCCCTAGAACGTCCGCCGGAGTCATTTTGACCCCAATGGGATTTATATGGTAAACAAATAAACGAGAACACAATAATGAATACATTATTCAATTAAAACATTTAAATTTGTAATTAAGAACAATAGATACAAATATTAATTAAACAAAACTTTAAATGAATTTACAATTATAAAAAATTTTTTTAAATGGCATGCTTTTCACAAAATTCAAAAACTTACAATCCTTTTTAAACTAAAATCCAGGAATGCAATTTTTGCATGTATAATCTAGCTTGCCATGACATTTTCCGCATACCATTTTATTGCATGAGATACAGATACTAGTAGTAATATTACCATTACAAAGCTTTATTTCACATTTCCTCCTCTTTGATGCTAATCTCTCTGGCGGGTCTTCTCTGCTTGAATTAATTTTGTTTTATTAGTAAGGCAAATGTAGTTATGACGTATTTTATCAGCTAACATCTGGATGAACGTCTGTCTTGTAATTAGTTTTTTAATATTTTTTTAAAAAAAACCCAGGCATTTACAGGAGATAAATCTAATACGTATATTGTAAAACATATGAACAGGCCATCTTCTAGAAGGTGCTTTTACAGTGTACTCTCTAGACATCTGATCAATTACATCGACACCACATTTGGTTGCATTATAAAAGCTAATTATTTCTGGAATTTTCTTTTCATTAATTACTTATATAGACAGCTGGTTGAAGGGTACTTAAAATCATTACATTTTTCTTTCTCTTTCCTTGATATACTGTAAGAGTAGCACGTGTTTCGTCACGTTTCAAAATTTTAGATTCATACAGTGCCTCTCGGGAATCTTTCATGGACTTCGAGATTTCTCTTCTTTCCCTGCTGACAGTTCCTACCAAGCTTGTTCCCTTCGTTTTCTTCAGCTAAATGAAGTGATGTAAAAAATTATCAACTGTGACATTTAGACCTTTGTTTAGAAAAGGTTTCGTCAGTCGCATAACAACGTGTTCGGATTCAGATGGTCGTTTTTCATTTTTTTCCTCTATAAGGGGAAGCATTGAGGATGTATTTTGTTTTTACATCAACAGCAAGCCAAAACTTTTGTATATAATTATCGGGTTTTGAGTGTATAAATTGAGTAAACGGACAACGTGTTTTGTTTAGAAACAGTTGTTCGTCTGTTGTTATATTTTTCCCCGGTTTGAAGCAAGAAATACAAGTATCAATGAAGCGATTCCAAATTTCAGATATAATTCTCAATTTATCTGTTTGCAAGCGTGCAGAACGTGTAGGTTTCAAGTCAAATCTTAAAAATCGTAGACTTTCACAAAACCTGTTTCTTCGCATAGTTTCTGTGCAAAAATTCAAGCCCCAGGTTTTACACCACAAGGAATGAAGGTATATTCCTTTCGCACCACTCACACTCCGAGCATACACTGGTGTGCAAAAATTAAGGACCAGACGGTTTTTTCAATATAACTTTGTACAAAAGCTTTCCAAATCAACACATTTAATACCGTAAGATCCCCAATACCTAAGGACATGAGTAATGTAAGCAACACTTACTAAAAGAGAAATCAGAGGGATAAAAAGAAGCTTTATTGAAAACGTAGCATGGAGCGCAATGCGACTGAAGGCCGAAACATCCCTGTGATGGGTGTCCAGCAAGAAACATCCGGTCTTTAATAGGGGATATGATCTCCCCTGACTGCTAGGCAGGTTTCACATCATTTGTGCATGCTGGATATGTGGTTGTTAATGAGCTGTTGAGACACTGCTGCTCGTTCCTCTTGTAGCACCAATCGCAGTTTCGGAATCGTTACTGGCGATAAGTTACGTGCTGCCACGGGTCTCCCTAGTAAGTTCCGTACATGCTTGACGGGATTTAGATCCAGAGACCTTGCCGACCAATCCATGTGTTCAATATCTTCACTCTCCAACAGCTCTTCGACAGTAACTGTGCGATGAGGTGGAGCGTTGTCGTCCATGAAGAGGAACTGAGGACCCATAGCCCTTGTGAAAAGACGCATGTAAGGAAGAAGAACCTCGTTACAATAGCAGTCCCAGGTGACGAACCTCCTTGGGAGATATGAAGGTCGGTCCGGCTACCAAGCATTATGTCTGCTCGAACGAGAACTCCGCGACCTCCAAAACAGTCCCTTTTGATGATGTTGAAGGGGTTATTGCGTGTTCCCCGCTCTGTCCAGATGTGTATGTGTCTAGAATCGCAACTCAGACTAAATCTGCTCTCATCTGTAAAGAGTACTCGTCCCCATTCATTGTCTCTCCAATTCCGGTGTTCCCGGCACCACAGAGAACGCCTTCTCCGATGGGCAGGCGTTAGAGGTACACACCGTACAGGGCGTCGTGCAAACAGACCACCACCGTGCAGTCTTCTGGCCACGGTAAAACGCGATATCGGTCGTCCAGTCGCCTGTGTCGTGTGTCTAGCGATTTCTCCCGCTGTCTGCCGCCTGTTTCTTCTGGCCTGTAAGGCAATATACCGGTCATCTGCGGGTGTGGTTCCTCGTGGACGACCACTACTAAACCCCCGGATAGCTGTTCCTGTAGTTTGAAATTGTCTCCAAAGTTGTGAAACGATGCTCTGAGCAATTCCGAACTCTGCAGCCACACTTGTCACACTGCGGCCTTCCTCCAACTTCCCAATGATTCGACCTCGGGTAAAAGCATCCAGATGTCGTCTAACAGATTGATTATTCGCCATTTCTCGCTGAGGCAGCAACTCGGTGTGATTTTAACTGCTATACGGCGTGCAATCTCTTTGTCAGAAATACTGATCTTACACCGACAACATGCTTTATACTACTCAGACACTCCCCCATTAAGTCTACCTGCATATCTGCGCATGTGCTACCGTACATCACCTTACTTAATCTCCTGATTGGTCTTTCTGTCCGCTCTGCCTCTTCGTTCAGCTGATATGCTAATTTTTCGACTTCGTCCTTAATTTTTGCACACCAGTGTATAGTATTCCAATAAAGGCAAGTAACTCATCTATAGAAAGAGAGCAAGTGTCATTCTCATGGACACACCTTGCTTCTACTTCGATACATTTTATTCAAAATATTGTTCAAATTGTACATATGGTTCAAAATTCTGCTGTCTACAAATAATAACTAAGCACTCAACACACTATTATCACATGTTTCTTTTGGCATGATTTGTTGGTCCACTATCTTGCATTATAATATTTTGTTTTGAAAACCTACCAGGAATTTTTAAAATTTTTATACATTTTCCATTCTGTGTTATCAGGAGCAGTGAAAGCTTTAGTATTACCTGAGACATCTTCTGAAATGTCCTTGTTCTCAGCTCCACCAGAATCTGATAAATAACCATTTACACATTCAAAATCAACTATTTCAAAATCCTCATCTTTAATGTCTGATAGTTCACCCTTTCAAATTCATTATATGATAGCTCACGAAAAAGATTTTCTATTTCCTCTGCCGTTAATCCTTTTTTACGAGCCACGTTTTGAAATACATTCAAACAAACTGAGTAGCACGAACATTTATGAAAAATATAACACAAATTACAACGAAATAGCTGCGAAAGGAGTCATCCCAGGTAGTAAGCCAGCTGGATCAGCAGGTGCAAAGAACTCGCCATTTTTTCAAATTGGGCGTGAAAAGAGGAATTTCAAAATAACTGATATATGACTCTTTTAAAAAGAAACTAAAATACAAGATCATGGCCCCTAAACAGGAAGATGATAAAACTGTGGCTTTTTTCCCACGGAGTTTATAGGACTCCATCCGGCGTTCTAGGGATATAGGCCCACAAATATTTAAAAAATTAAGTTACATATTTCTGGTTTCCTCAAGTCATAGACATCAATAATTCATTAAAATTCACGGAAGGAAAACAATTGAAATAAAAAAATTAGGAAAGGTATGGGTGTTTATTTAACGTGTGGATTCGAAAGGACTCCGTCGGGCGTTCTAGTGTAAACGGGCTTTTCCAGACTAAAAATTTCCGCAGAAATCGAAATGAAATCTGAAGATGACAATAATAGAGTCTAAAAATCTTAAAGAAACTGCCAAATGTATGATTTATTGAGCAAAATGTACTGATGTTTCCTTTTTCCTTCCTTTCTTTTTAATCATTTATGAATTGGGACATTTCATTTCATACCGGTATCTCTTTATTAATAATAACAGAATATTATTCAAACCAAAAACAGTTTAATAGCAAAAGAATTTATCAGACTTTTCAGTCTTAATTTTTGTATTTATCAATAAAATAAATTTATAATTTTGAGTTGAATGAAGGAATATTTCTTTGAGCCAGAATGTGAAATTGGCAACTGTGTGGCGCGCAATTTTAGATTTTCGTTTATATATGTTGGGGAATGTTGCTGATATCAAAATCAATCTCTAAAACTTTCTTCCCACTGGTTTATTCGTTTTATTTCCTTAAGTAAGTCCTATTTAGTAAGTTTATATTTTGACGTTGTGATTAGGAAATAGATGCTGATATGGCTTAAAATTCTGATTAATTTTAAGTAAATCATAAATTGAATGAATAAAATGAATAGTGCAGTAAAGTTTATTAGAGTAGAAATGTATTTCAGGGTACCCTTGGCAAAAATTGGCGGTTTTTTGGCACTTTTCCTGTTTACCTACAATGCCCTCCCAAGTAAAATAGCATACACAATATAATGGATTGAAACATAAAACAAAAAATATAGGCTCAATAAACTGCATTTTAAATCTAACAAGGAAATAACATAAAAATGGAAATATATGTTATCTAATCTACGCAGTACAAAAGGAAATATCGACTTATCTTATTTAAAAATTTCTGTACCTTCAATATGTGTGACATACAGAATTCCTTAACAGCATCCAAAAACTGTCTAAAATTATCAGAACTGATACTGCCGTTACCACATAAATCCACAAAAATAGCAATCAAATTTAATTCAGGCTTAACCATTTTAGTATTAGCTTCATGCACCCACATCCACGTAAAAAGCAAAACCTCAGTAATGCTCAAATGACTCTCCTCAAACCATAATACCTTTCTAATAGAACGTTTTATATAATGAGCATTTGGACCTTTCTTGCAACAAACCCATTCAAAGCCATCTGAACAATCTTTATGTTTGACCATATGCATTTCCTTCATACAAGCAGGACACTTATAATGATTACTGAGTAAACCTGTATTTATACACCAGTCAATTAATGCTTCTTTTCCCATTCATTTCAAATCATACAGAAACTTCGAATTAACCTTATCACAGGCAGCCATTTTACGGTGTACAGCACAAAATAGGCAAAGTACTTCTTATACGACATTCAATGCAGGAATAAGCTCTGAGAAATTAAAATTACTGCGATGACTCATTACAACCAATCATGTCATAATAGGGTTTCCATAACATTCAACTACTTAGGTTACAATAAATGAAACAACAACTTGGCGATAATCCAAGAGGTACCTTAAATATAGATTAATCATTTATTACTTAAAATTGGCTGTTATTCAGTTTAAATTTACGGAAGTCAATGGCAAGGTCTTTGAGTATTTGGTATCCTTTAGATTAATGTTTGAATTAATTAAAAAGTTGTCCCAGCATTTTAGTATTGAAAGTATTGAATAACTTAAGTAGATTTTTGGTGAAAAACTTTGTTTGCATTAATTTGTTAAAAGTTATTTATGGGGTTTTTCTGTATTCAAAGTAGCAAAATAATGCTTGCCATCTTTAGTTCCGCTTCTTTTTCCTTGCCAAGATTTCTTACTATACATTTTAAATTGACTGTAAGTAGTATCGTCTTTTTTACAAATCGTATTTTGTAAGTAGGAGTAGAGCCCATATGAGTAAAGTGACTTGCATTGGAAGATGTAGATTATTTAAAAAGTCTTTCTTCTGTGTTGGGATTGATATCCAGTATAGAGATTTTAATTTGGTCAAAATCATGCAATTGAAAATGTTTTAGTACTTCAGTGGTGAGAACTCCTGTCCTATTAGTTTGTAGCTTATGTTTAAACTTTTTGATGTGAGATCTGTGGTTATTAATTCTGAAATTAAGATATATACAGCAAATCGGCTACAGACATCCAGGAGAGATAGAATACACCTAGATGATGGAAAATCACATAGCAATGTATGGTCGGAAATGCTTTCCTGGAGCAGTAGTGACAGAGGAAGGACATGAACAGGGTGAGAAAACATGTTTATTATTCTTAGTAGAGCAGAAACCAAGAAATAAGAACAAAAACAGACGATTATCATCAAAGAAGGTGTAATGTAATGTAATATACGAGTGTACTGCAACCCTCCTGTCTGATAATAATTGGCCTCATAGTTAACGCAGCACACCCAGCATCAAAGAAGGTATTTGAAATTATGACCCCAGACCGTGATGTAGGCCTCATGTCTCCAGCAGTGGAAGATCTGATGTTCTGGAAAATAACAGATGTATCCCGGACTTCCCCAGCAGTGCCATGATGCATGCAACAAGCTCCTCAGCACTGTTAATGGTGGTTTTGCACATCAGTGTCTTGACATACTCCGAGAGGAAGTAATCAGTGCAAGTGAGTTCTGGCGATCTGCCTGGCCAATACGCTGAAACACCCTTGCCAGTCCCATGTTGAGGATATATTTCAAACACCTTCTCTGATGATGATCGCCTGTTTTTGTTCTTATTTCTTGGTTTCTGCTGCACTAAGCATAATAAACATATATTCTCACCCTATTTATGGTCTTCTTTTCTTGTGTTTTGTGTCGTCACTACCGTGGCAGGAAAGTGTTTCCGACCATGCATTGCTATGCGTTTTTCCATCGTTTAGGTGTACTCTATCTCTCCTGAAAGTTTCTAATGAATTTTCTGAAACATCCTGTATATATACCATTAGAAGAGGCCATCTGTTAGTGAAGCTTTAAAAACACGTACACAGTGGGTGGCCAGTGGTGATTGTTGATTGTCATTTGTCAGTTTGTGATGTCACATTCTGGTAGTTGGGCTTCTGTTTAAAAAAGTATTTGACTGGATACTTAGGAGACATACGGAATAAAAAGAACATAAGCATGTACACTGCAGGAAGAAAAAAGAAAAAAAGGACAGTTCTATATCTCCGGTTCTATTGACCCGATTGACGAAATTCAAATTGAATTTTCCATGTCTTGAAAGCACGACTCAGGATATGTATTAGATTTATATATAGCATTGTTCTAATATAGGTATTTTGACACGAAATTGGACTTTTTCTGAAATAACAAGCCAATTTTTTTCCATATTTCGATTCTACGACTCAAATTAGGCCAAACTGCCAAGTTTCGTAAAAATCGCACGAAGAGTTTTTAAAAATATAGCTCTCAAAATTTTAGCTCCTCAATGTTAATTGAGTTTGGTGGATATTTATAAATATGTCTTTTTTTATTAAATTAATTTGATTCTTCCTTTCACATTTCGAAATTTTGTTTCATTCCAAATAACATTCGTTCATTTTTTATGGTTTATTTTCATAATTTGTATTTTTATAAATTTTTTGAAAAAAAGTTTGAAATATAACCTATAAAATTTTTACCAGCATCTTAAACTAGATGCATTTCCTAGCATATCTGTGAAAAATTAGAATTTTTTATTCAAAATTTCTGAAGATATACGTGAATTTATATGTTGGCGCATTTTGAAATTTGGCATATTTGATGAAAGCGATAATAACATCTAATGTTGTTTACACATTTTGCTGAAATTATTTGAAAGAAGAACGATGTGACTTTTTTTCCACTCATGGACAATGTAAAAAGGTAAGAAAGGTGTGATTTTTTTTCCACTCCATTACAATGGAAGGGATAGGGAAATAGGTTGCCACGTATTAAGAAGTTCGCCAAGTGAATTATTCTTGACACAAACTGAAAAAAATTCACCTAATTAAATTTTTGAATTTCTCTGTAAATTTTGCACTAAATTTTACAAAATTTAACATTTAGGCATAATTTGAGTCATAGAATCGAAATATGACTAAAAATTGGTATGTTATTTCAGAAAATGACACATTTTGTGTCAAAATACCTATGTTAGAATAATGCTATATATAAATCTAATATATATCCTTAGTCGCGCTTTCGAGACATGAAAAACGCAATTTGAATTTCGTCAATCAGCCCAGTAGAACGAGAGATATAGAACTGTCCCCCCTTTTTTTTGTGCAGTGTTTTTGTGCAGTCCTTTATTATAAAGCAATAAATAAATGTCACATTATGCCAAACATATCCTCCAGACTAAGAATCTATTTGAAAGCATAAAATTGCTTACACAAAATAGCCAAACATATCCTCCAGACTAAGAATCTATTTGAAAACATAAAATTGCTTACACAAAATAAAGTACCTAACACATTAGCAAAGGGTCTCATGCCCTTCTGGTTCACTGACGTCTCTAGTCTCTAGTGGAAATATAGAACTGTTCCTTTTTTTTTACACAGTATACATAAAAATAGTGCAGCATTTGATTCATTTAATGTCATATAAAGGACAAATAGATTTTTCCACTTCACACTAGTAATTTTTTAGCAGTACAAATAATCATCTTTTTTTTTCAACATTGTTTTCAATTTTTGTAGATTTTTCAAAAGTTTAATCTGAAAAGAAAATCTGTGTGAATGCCCATTTAGATAGATCTGAATGCTGATGAAATTACGAAAAACAAGAAGCTTGGTAAATCTATATTTTCTTTTTGAAGTAATCAGTTAAGCAAACTGCATACATTTGAAGTTTTAGTGCATAGATTTCATATTTTCTTTTCATTATATTGGGTATCTGACAGTTGAAATGACTATAGTTGATGTAAAGTGTATGAGAGCTGTTTTCACTCGAGCTGCGATTTTTCAAAGGTCACACTGAGCATCAAATTCTAATATAAAAAGAAGCTTTTCATCTTTAAGCGCTCTTATTTCATTTTTCATCTTTAAGAATATGCTGTGAAAAATTTCTTATACATAATGTATTATATCTTTCTAGATGTT
>KK117466.1:101030-111646 GCA_000611955.2 Stegodyphus mimosarum
ATTAAATCTGTTGATGATAATGATTTTGGAATCAGAAAATCGAAAGTTCTAAGAGAATTACCCTATTGTATAACGGTAATGTTAATCAAGACTAAACCTCAGTTTAATGATTATTCTCAAAACTACATTTTAAATATTAAGAAAATGAAGTACACAGGAAATATTTTCTGACATAATGAATTTAGACTGAAAAAAAAATTAGAAAATTATAGTTAACTTTATGCAAAGACAGAAACCAAAATAAATGATACAAGGGAATTAAAAAACAAATACTTTTTGAATGCATCAGTGCTTTTTCTTTTGGGTAATGAGTTTGAATTTGAGCATAAAGTTAATTTAATTAAAAAATTGTTGTCAACAAACACTATTTTATCATATGTTTCCTATTACATATGTTTTAAATAATTCTGTGGTAGAAATTTTTTGGAAAATACTTTTATTTTTAAGATTAGCTATATAATTGCAAATGATCTTTAACCCCTTGAGGACCAGCACACGGAGAATGAAGCACAGCCATGGGACTGAACCCCCTGAAATGGAACGTCGCCACCGCCCCTCACATTTTCAGCAATTAAGCCTACTTTTACAAAAAAATTCGTATAAAATCAGCATTTTAAAATAATTACCTCAGTTTTTGAAGTTACATACATAATATACTAATTATTAATATGTATTACTATAAAGCTTATCACATTAATAGAAATAAATGAAGCATATTAAAAATACTAAAATTATAACTATAAGCATGAAAACAAATGCTATGCACATGAAGACGAAACTGCAAATACAAAATGTAAAAGAAATTAAGCAGTAACTATCTGTAGGTAATTAAATTCCAATTTATTAATTCTACTGTGTGTGGAATAATTCAAAACGAGAATCGACACACAGGACAACAATGACATTTTTTGCAGAGCAAGTAAGGTGCATCATGCATCGGGAAAGCTGATATCTTTCCCCTTCTGTAATAATGCTGTAAAGTTACGTTTCAGTTAACTGAGAACGTCTATGTAAAGTTTTAAAATAAATATAAAAAAGGCCAACTGGTCTGAGTTTTTCCATCATGGAAGTTCGACTACGTTACACCCACTATAGACAGCTAGATGCATTTTCCCATATTCTACCAGCAGGGGGGAGGAATGAAAACCTTGAGCTGGATGCATTTTCCCACATTCTACCAGCAGGGGGGGGGGAATGAAAACCTTGAGCTGGATGCATTTTCCCACATTCTAATAACGAAAAACACCAAGAATAAAAATGAAATAAAGAAACACGCCGGTTCCCTTTAACTTAAAGATCTGCGAGTCCCAGTTTGTTTACACAAATAAATCTGTCAAAACCAGAAGCACAGAACAGAAAATGATGCTCATATACAGTAAAAATCCACATGACTTAACCATTGTGAAAACAGTTACTATTTAGCACCATCTACTGCTATTTAAAAATTTTTAAAAAATCGTTCCGATTTCATGTTATGTATATGCGACGCTGGGCTGAAGCGATTGATCGGAGCTCTTTCCGTATATGCGATGCTGGTCCCGAATGGGTTGATAACCAAAGCAGTTTAAATTTTGTGCCATAATGAAAATTTCATTTTCATCATCGTGTTTACCTTTTTTCTACAATATCATCAAGGCTGTATATTTCAGTCATAAAGCATCTTTAGTACAAAAGAAATAATTTTCTTTTGAACAAAGCCATTTTTCAGTGTACAGAGAGATTCAGAACTCATGGTATAAACTTTTAACAGGTTACATAGCAGTCCTTATAAATTGTTATATTTGAAAATAAATTATAAAGACCCTTATAGGTACTTACTTTTTCTCTAAATTATTTAATTTTTGTTCTTAGTGATTTTTCTTTTAAATGAATGGGCTTCTTCTTCTTCCCCCTTTTTTTCTTTTTAGCGTATCAAAGCTGAAACTAAATAACCAACTTTTCTTACTTATCTGGAGCATCAGATGGTGAATCATACTTCCAGAAATAGCTTTTCTCCAAATTAACATAACCTTTGATTCCCGAGAGTCGGAACAGGCACATGTTGTTCCATTGATCAAAGAATTGTGAAAGGGGTAGAAAATTCTCATATATTCCACATTCTTTTTCTCCCATCCACAGATTACAGATGTTTGAATTTCTATTAAAATATAAGTAATTTGCATTCTCATTCAGCATGGTCGGTTCACATTCACATTTATTATGATTGCTATATTATGAATATTTATATTAATGTGTTTTTAGTAAATGCTGAAGTATAGATAAACTTCAAAAATGGGTGGTGGGGCATGGTATTCTATAGGAATATATGGGAACAAATGCAAGAAATGACAGAAAAGAAAATATAAATATTTGCTTAAGCATCATTTTCAAGTATCATAATTGTTCAAAACTGCATCTTCCGATAATAGTAGTATATACTGTGCTGATCCTAGACCGTCGGCCACCCACTTGCAAATGAAAATTGACTGCACTTTTTTACAGAAATGTATGTTTCATTATCATTTCGATGTCCACGTGCTGTGCATCATCTTGCCTCTGCTAGGATTGGCCCTGAGTACATGCTTAGCAGCACTGAAGGAGTGATTGGCTTCTATTGTTGTCAGAAGAGATTAGTAAGTAGCTTGCTGCTTGTCAACATTGTGTATCCATAGGAATATACACTAGTTACAATTTATTGTATGTGACTGGACACTTTACAAATGCCAAGAAGGTAGATATGCATCTAACATTTGGGACCGCAAATGGTAATGACAGCACAGCATTATGGATGCGTTACGAACACTTTCCCAATAAATAAATGCCTGACCAAAAAATGTTTGAGCAGTTACACCACGAAATTTGAGAAACTCGTTCCTTTGACATCAGCAGGCAAAAAAGGATTAGCTGAGTCGTACACTCTCCAGAAATAGATGAATTCATCTTGAACCTTGTGAAAGACAGATTCAACCCAAATACAAAAACTGTATATGTTGTTTAGGCATAAGGAAACCCCCATTTGGAGAACATTAAATGAAAAACGGTTGCTCACAGTTAACTTTTAGAAAACTCAAGTTTTGAAATTGGAAGATTATCCCACTGTGTATAGGATTTTACAAATGTTTTTTGCAGCAAAATACATTGCAGCTGCATTTCCCTGCTCATGTACTATTCACAATCAAGGTGAATTTTATGCACAAAGGTGTTTTCAGTATGCCCAGTTGTCATGTGTGCACAGTCTCAAACACACTAGCTTCATGTTCATATATTTCAGAATGGTTCAACATATTCATATGTTACAGAACGGTTTTCTGTCAATGTACGGGTGGATATAGTGAATAATTTTTGGATTACTCTATATTTATAACTAAAGTGATATAGTGGCAGTGTTATATTTTTCTCGAAGAGGTTTTATCAGAATTACTACAACTTGTTCAAGTTACTGTTCATAATTCACTGTAGTTTCAACATAAGGTACCATGTCAGTTCAGCACTGATACACACAATTTCCTGAATACCGCTTTTGAGGTGTGATGAATTGGTTTCAGTGGACCACTGTGTTGTCTTACCTGATTTATTGAGCCTCGATAACATGGGAGCATTTGACAATTCTCGTTTAGGAGACTACATTTGACTGTTGACCTCATTGCTGAGATATCCACCGTGGCTGCATGTGAGTGAGAAATACCTGGTATTTTTGAAACTGTACGGCAGTTGCTGTATTGACACTATAAAGTATTGTCTAAATGTATTACTGTTGTATGTGTTAATGTTTGTCAAGTACGTATTACTGTTGGTGGATGTAAATAAATGTAAACTTGTTCTAAAATAGTACTAATCAATGTTGCTTAACTAAATAATTGATATTTCTTTCATATCTTATTTGTTATATTTATGTCTCAGTGCATCTCTTGCACCCATAGATTCCTACATAAATTCCTATACAAAATTTTTTATAGTATGCTCTAACATCTGCTAAAGTTTGCCCCATAAGTTCTGAATACACTGTATATTTTTTTGATTGACAGATCAAGTCCTTC
The DNA here is from genome assembly GCA_000611955.2 of Stegodyphus mimosarum. Lineage (NCBI taxonomy): Eukaryota > Metazoa > Arthropoda > Arachnida > Araneae > Eresidae > Stegodyphus > Stegodyphus mimosarum. The sequence continues at coordinate 105,047 of KK117466.1, forward strand.
AGTGGCAGAAGCTACTATAAGAAAAGTATTGCAAATTTGATGATCTGCAATAGATTTGTAACAATGCTATATTTCTGTAATAAAGAAATTTTATGCATCACTTTCATTATATTTGATTATTTAAATTTACTATGTTTTGAATAGTTTTTTATCTAGTTATTATGAGGCTCTGTAAAAGCTTTCTGTAGATTTTATTTATTTTTTTTCCACTGTTGAATATACTAAAGCTACTTATAATAGTTTAATTTTATAACTGAATCTCACTTCCATAATTATGAAACACAGATTCAAATTTCTCATTTACCTGTTGCGAAATTTGAGTGAACTGCAGAATGATTTTATGTTTTTCTTTTCATTGTCTTATTTAGTTTATGGAGGGAAAAAAGGGAACTTTGGAAACCTACTGAAGGTCATCTCCTTTCCCCCCTCCCCTTTTTTCCAGGTTATCCTCTTTGGATGATAACAGTTTTATTCCCATCAGTGCTGTATTGAGGAAGAATATTAGATATTCTTTATTTTTTTCTCCATGATATAATTCTAAATGTGCACCAAAAGAGCAAATTAAAAAAAATTAGCTGTATTTTATTTGCTCTAAAAAATGTTCCTTGCAGAATGAAAGCTTTTTTTATCTCGTAGTTGATGGACTGGTATGTTTTGATTTGCTAACCACTTGCCCTGTGCACAGCGCCATGTGTTGCTTTCAGAAGGTCTTAAATGTTTACTACTTACTGCTTCCGTAAATGTTTTCACCTAACAGTGGTTTTGTAATAACTGCATGATATGATTTTATCATCAGATGAAGATTAGAATTTTAATAAATGGCAAATTTTCAAGATTTTCTCTACATGTTATGTTTTGTGAAAAAAAAATTAGTGCTGGCAGTAATTGATATTTTTACACATTAAAAAAGCAAAGGTAGGAATGAAAAAGAAAATGCACAGTATTCTACATATTGCAATGGTCTTCAACTATCATTTGTTGGATTGGTTGAAAGATGGCGAGCTAGCTTGCAGTGTAACCAAAATTCCATTATTCAAGAGACCATCCAACACTAGCAGATTTTTATTGGATTTGTGACATTTGCATTTATGAAGCAAAAAAATTTTATCTTCTCTGTGTTTATTTGGTTCCTGTACTTAAGTTATTCAACTTTGATGTATGTCTTGGTTTTAGTTGTGCCTGTGAGTCTTGTACCTTAGCTTGGAAATATAGTGTGCTTAGTTAGTACTAATTTAACCGAGTGGAAACTAAGATGGGAGTTTTGAGTGGTTTCTGATAGGTACTTCAATGCATTGTAGTCTTGATCGTAAGAACACGTTTTTCGTTGAATCAAAATAAAACTGAAAATTCAGTCAGATTTAAAACTCAGAAAAATGCAGCAATATGAAAAAAGTTTTTAAATTGGCAAGCATTGGTAAAATACAGAAATTAATTGAGAATAACAAGGAAGGGATATGTGAGGAAAGAAAATATAACGTAGGAAATGCACTGAAACTTCTTTTAAATATTTTCTTCTGTACATTATCGTGGGGGAGGGGAGAACATTAACGATATATATTTGTGTTTGAAAATACTATTTATTCAACAATGTATTATTCTAGAAACTGAAATGCCATTCCGAAAGTATGCAAAAATGGCATAGGGAGACCAAGGGACTCGCTTTTTAGAAAGTTAAGTGGAATGCTGGAACATATGCTGGTTGCTTTATGAAGTAGGTAATTTCTTTGGAACTTCGTAAGCTGAGATGGCATAAAACAAAGAAGCAGTTAATATTAATTTATATATAAAAAAAAATATGAGCATTCCCGTATATTCATTAAAGGGCGGTGAATTATCAAGTCATATCAAACATATTTTAAAAACTTAGAATAACATTAAACAAAATATTAGTGTGATAAATACATAGATCATAGAAATGAGGGTTCCTTATTATTATGGCCCTAGTTACTTAAATGCTGTCAAGAGCTTTCTTGTTAATGGACTGCTCCAAAGTGGCTACCTTACTCAGCGTTCTTAGCAAATTATCACCTCATTTCTAGTGGCCCTAGCCTCAGTCTATCATAGTCTGCGCTCTGTGAGGTGAGGAAAGTTCCATTTTAGTGCAGTTCACTAACATGGGGATTTTGTCATCAATTAAGTAATCAAGGTCATAATAATGGGAAAATGCTGAAATAACTTACGAGCAGTATAATTTCAACTTTGAGAAAAGGAAAGAGAATGGACCCACTAGAAGCTATAAAAGATTAATCGAGCAGACCCAGATTCATAGTGGGAAGTTAGAATTTGCAGTATAGGAAGGAGGGGATTAAAATCATCTATTACCTAATCATTATTTACATCATTATACTTGCCTATCCCACTCCTCTGAGTGACAGATCACGTTTTTGTTCTTGTAGATTTTCTTCATTTGCTAAGAACATAAAATTTGCTGCAGACTAAGAAGCATTTGTTGTAGAGTAACTTGTGCAGACAATATCTTTTGATATTTTATTAATTTTGGTGACTCGATTGAGAAATTTGTGATTTTTACATTCATTAATATATGCAGTCCAAGGTTTGAATCCTGTGAACGGGCTACCTGCATGGGCGTTTTCATGGTTTTTCCCTATGTGTAACATGTATATGAGCCAGTTTAAAGTCCTCCACAAAGGCATCCCTATCCTTAGGCAGATAGGTCTAGAATGCTTCGCTGTAATCTAATAAATTAAACCCAAAACCTTTAAGTGGCATCAGGAACATGCACGCAAGCTTCAGAGTCTAATTAATGTCTTTGATTGTATTGATTATAAAGTGGATTTTCTAGTCGGTAACTGATATAGAGTAGAATTCGGAGCTTGAGCTGTAGGAGTTCTGTTTAATATATACAGAAATGTGCTTATTGCAACCAAAAAATAAGGGCACTCCTTTAGAATGTGTCATGGAATGTGCACTTACCACAATAGTATGTTTCGTTTAAATCTTCCATTTTGTTCTGGGTATAGGAGGTTGTGTTTTCTAATTAAATGCCTACTTTATTTAGAAAATTACTGATACCTAGGGTATTCAGATCTTTTGTGTACTTTGAGTGTTTTGACTTTGTGACCAACATATTTTAACACAGATGTGCAAAATTTTTTCTATGGGAACCAGACCTGATCCTCAGTGAGATGGATCAATTATGTAGAAAATGACCTAAACATTCTAAAGGTCAACAACTGGAGAACAGTTGTCAAAAGCAGAGATGCCTGGAGAAGGCCAGGGCCTACCCGGGGCTGTCGAGCCAGTGGAGAGAAGGGCAAAATTTTTAAACAGTCAAAGACATAGCTTTATGTTTTATGAAATAAACCAAGCTTTTCAAACTGTAGTCTATTAGAATAAAATAATTTATTCTACCTACTGATATGTTGGACATAGGACAACATAAATCACCGCAGATTAGTTTTTCTGATTTATTTTCTTCATACTTTCTGAGGCTGAAAGAAAAAATATATTGTTTACTGTGTTGGCATTCCTCACAGAAAAAATTGTCTTTATCTATAAAATCAATTTTTTTATCTGATTTTTGTTGCTGAGAGTTCATAAATTTATATGAACAGGACTTTAATTTTATGTGAACTTTGGCATGAAAGAACACGGTTATCTTTCATACCAAAGTTGGATACTCTCTTAAAAGCAGCATTTGCCTTTAAAGGAATTACTGTTTGAAACTAGATGTCATGCAGATTATTGGCAGAATGAATTGCTGCACCAGTTTCATTATTACAATTAGAGATACCTGTAACTCATTGTGAATCCTTCATTTTCACTAGATTCATTTCTTTCCTGTGACTACATCTTCAGAAAAATGATTTTTGTTTAGATCTGAAACATAAAGTACATCATGTATCTCACCTCTTTTCCACTCAGTATCAATCAATTTAAGAATGTATACATTGCTTTTCCTGTTTTACAGGAAGCACAAGGGTGTTACTGAGGTAATGCCTGTCTTTTTTTTTTCCTGAAGTTGTATAGGTAACCTAAGCCGTGTGCAGAAGCGTCATTGTCTGTAATCCAAGAGCTTGATTATTTAGTTTCCTGGCCTTCAGTATTAAAACATTTCTACTTTGGCTTCTACATTTGGCTTTATTCAGTGGCTTATTCAGAGTCTGTTTTTCTGTCTTAAATATGTGGTGATTTGCTTTTGCTGCTGATGATGATGATGACACCTTTTATTTTTTTTGACCGAGATATACTTTTCATTGGCACATCTTGCTATTAAAAGTGAAAGAATTTAAAAAATTTTTATCCATTCATAACCAAACCTGTCTGAAATTCCTGTGTTATAATGGTTAAGTTTGTAATCATGATTGTAGTATAAGTTTTATAAGCATCTTTGGTCTGATGGACTAGGTTCTCAACTTTAGTGATGTGTCATATATCAGTTTTATTACTGTGCAGTTGACAGAATTTATCTAACAGACATTATGTTGAATTCTGATTTTTTTAAAACTTATTATTATTTTTTAATTATCCATCATACTTATAGAGGATACACAGCTTTTGATTGGGTTATCTGTGGGAATTCCATGGCCAGTGAAATTACGAACATTTCTACCACGCCATCTTTCTTCCAATTTTCGATTTTTATTTTGTCGTCGATAAAGTTATTGTTTTTGTACTAGTTGCCAAATGAAAAAATATTTAGCCTTTAACACAGAACTAATCTGGAACTGCCAATGTGAATAGTTGTTATTGTAGAACTTCTTGATTCATGTAATTTCTGAGCTGGAAATGCTTACATTTTGCAATAAATGCCATAGATATGGTTATTATTAATATCATCATTGATCTTCCTAATCCATTAGCCTTGTGGCTTGTATGTATTAAAGTTTGTAAATTTGTTAGAGAGAATGCAATTAATAATTTTTTATAAAAAATTGATTTAAAAAATAAACAGTTGGTTACTTGAGGTCTATGTTTTTTTTAAATGATGTGTTTGTTACAACTAAGCAATCCAATAACTCAAAGAGTACAGAAAGAATAGTAGACTTATTTATGATAAATACTTGTTCTTTCACTATTATTTATTGATTATATATTTGTTAAATGCTATAGGCTAGTCTACATACTATATATATTTATCTGTATTAATTTAATAGTTTCTTTGGAAAATGTATTGTGCAATTAAAATCAATGAAAATATTTGAAATGTGTAAGTTAATCAGCAAAAAGCTCAGTTTTACTTGGCGAAAAGAAGAAGCATTCTTAATTGTTAGATTTTTACTGTACATTATCGCATATTTGTATCCACAGCTCATATTTCAATCTTTTTGGCAAAAGGAAGTTTAATAATAGTAGTAAGAGAAACATATCAATTCGAGTTTTATAATTAGACAAAATTTTTTTAGCTTAAATATAAAAGAAATGCGTAGTCTCTCTCTTTCTCTCTTTTGATGTTAATGTAAATGCCTAATTTGTAAGGTTTTGCTTGTGTAAGTAATGCTTGCTGTGAATTTTTTTGGTTAGATGGGTGTGTGACATTATGTGAATTTAAAGGTGATTATCCTAGTTGGTTTCTAGTTTTTTTTTTTTTTTAAAGTTGCAATATTTTTTCCTTGGCTATTACAGAATTGCTTATTTATTTATTAATTTATTGTATTTCAGGATATAACTGTTCTGAGGAGGAAAATGCATGTTCAGTCATATATGCCTAAAGTTCTTGAATGGAATATCTATAACTATTCTCGTGTGGGTGCAGTGCATTATTCTTTATTGCTTAAGAAGAGGAGTATGTACCCAAAAGAATTTTAATGTTTTTGTGTATGTGTGTGCATGTGTATAGAACAGGCCAAGTTTTCTGCTAACAGAAAGTAGTTTTTGGCCTGTAAATGGCAGGATTTAGTAATAACTGATTGAAGGTGGCGGAAAATGGCAGAAGCTGACAGAAAATAATAAAAATATTTAAATTATATTAATTAGTAACATATGAATTTATTAAATTAGTTTTAATGCACATAAATTGTATTTAATTTTATTAATATATATTTATAATAAAAATAATTAATTAGTTACTTACATATTATCATAATTACCTTAACAGAAGGTGTCAAAATTTCAGATTGCTCCACAACTGAAAAATTGATGAAACGATGGATTAAAAGAAAGTATCATCAAATCCTAATTTACTGTAGCATACCAATTGAGCTTGATCTTACTGGTCAAGAATTTTAGTGTCAATGAGATATTTCTCTAAACTATACAAATATTATCAGAAAATAATAAAAGACCAACTAAAGTTTGATTTGTGCAAGTACTGAACAAACAGCAGCATTCAAACAGAATTTGAAAAAAGTACTTATGTACTATGATGTTTTATTATTTTTAATGAAATCTGATTTTATGTACACTCATGTCCAAAATTATGTTTACATGCATAAATTCACAAATTTCTCAGAGACTATGACTTATATTTTAATGAATTTTCGTGGAATCATACATAACATGATGACACATAAATGCAAAAGAAAAAATTGAAGATCACCTCATATGATATAAAATTGTAGCATGAAACAATAAAAATGGTAATAAAGTGTGACAAAGAGAGTTAGGAAAAAAGGAATGATTCAGAAAAAGAATTAATAA
>KK117466.1:112631-180092 GCA_000611955.2 Stegodyphus mimosarum
TGTGCAAAGCCTTGATTCACCCTTGGATGACTTAATGCCTAGATTTGCATATCACAAACCGTTTGATTACTTTTGATTGGATAATGCTAATTAGGCTTGGTTTTCACACATTCTCTGCAAATATGGATCACATTGATTCGATATTTCATTGAATATCATCATTTTTGGGTATGTAAAGATAATTTTGGACATGAGTGTATTTCAGTATCTCTAATAACTTTCACTCAGCTGTGGTTACTTTGTATACAAGTTGGATTTTTTTTTAGGAAAGTTTCATGAAGTAGTTGAAGCTCAGAGATTTCAAGTGAGTACAAACTTTATTTTTATCTCCATTAATTTAATATACCGGGTGGCCATAATTAAACTGACGGTGCTCACAGTCTTCTGTAGTGCGATCTATTTGCGAGAATGACGCCACATTTTGTAGGAAGATTGAACAAGACGGGGGACGAAGGATTCCGCAAAAAAACAAATTAGTTCCAAAAGTCACCGCTAGGGGAATATTTGGTGCTGTGTAATAGAAAATAGAGTGTTAACAAATGCAAATTAATACAGAATAAAATTACCTTTTATAATGCACATTTTCTGATTTAGTTCAAGTGCAATATGGCAACACTTTAAAAAAAATGTAAAATCTACATAAACACCGGTAAAGTCTTGTGATCTGCAATATCACGTACGCTGAGCAGAAGAAGTAGTTCTTTATTCAAATTTCACATTACATCCATTGGCACAGTGCCAGCTGCTTGGGTTTAAAAAGGCAATGTGTTATGTTTCGAATCAATCGGATTGAACGTTTATGTGCAATGTCTCCTTTAGTCGAGCGCGCGTTACTGGCCAAATTCTTTTACCTCAATTAGTGCAACGCGTCAGCCGCTCTTCGTGCTTTTTAGAACGCACAAAAGAATGCGTAAAGGTAACGGTCCTGTGTCAGTTAATGGGCTAAAAGCAATGGTTGCGACGTTTGAGAAAACAGGTTTTTTGAAGGTTCAGTCAGGCAGAGGACGAAAACCTGTACCACAGGATACAATCGAAGCAGTTGCCACGGCGATTGTCGACAGAGGACCAGACAATATTGCTGCCACCTCTAGCGCTCGTGGAGTAGCTCGGAATATGGGTATGCCTTACAGTATGGCATGGAAAATCTTACGAAAGATTATCAACTTCTGTCCGTACAAGATCAGCCGTGTACAGGAGTTACTGTACCCCGACCATGATAAGCGATTGACTTTTGCTCTCACCTTTCTTGCCAGAATGGAGGTGGATGCTGCTTGGCTGTGGAAAATCTTATGGGGAGACGAGGCCCACTTTTACCTGAATGGAACTGTGAATACCCAGAATTGCCGAATTTGGGATGACAAATCACCACATGCAATCACAGCAATTCCCTTACATTCACCAAAGGTAACTGTTTGGTATGGGTTCACAGCGGAATTTATCGTAGGTCCATTCTTCTATGAGAACATTACCCCGACAGGACCGGAAACCTGTTCTGTTACCAGAGAGAAATATTGCTACATGTGGAACAGCTTTGTCATTCCGGCACTTCAGCAAAGACAATGCCTGGGGGAAATGATTTTCATGCAAGATGGAGCCCCTCCACACGTTGCTGTACAGGTGCAACAGATGCTACGACAGAAACTCACAACAGAAAGAGTCATTAGCCGCTACTTTCCAACTGCATGGGGCCCACCAGTGGCCGAGCGGTAAAGACGCTGAACACTGGTAGTTCGGTCCGAGGTTCTAATCCCGCGAACGGGCTGGCTGCATGGGCGTTTTCGTGGTTTTCCCCATGTGTAACGTGTATACGAGCCAGTTACCCTTAGAAAGTCCTCCACGAAGGCATCCCTCCCTTTAGGCAGATAGCCCTCGTGTGCTTTGCCATAATTGAATAACCTAACCTAACCAACTGCATGGCCACCTCGGTCGCCTGATCTTACCCCATGCGACTTCTGGCTATGGGGTTACCTTAAGTCCAAGGTCTATCAAGGAGCGGTCCAGGACCTGGCTACGTTGAAGGATAACATATCACGGGCTGTACGGGAGATTCCTGCAGACATGTAACTTTCTGCTGTTGTGCATACTGCGCACAGAATGCAATATGTGGTCCACAACAATGGCAGCCACATTGAACCTCATTTGAATGCAAAATAAAAGGTAATTTCCATATTGATTTGCATTTATTAACACTATTTTCTATTATACAGTGCCAAATATTCCCCTAGCGGTGACTTTTGGAACTAATTTGTTTTTTCCTGGAATCCTTCGCCCCCCTTCTTGTTTAATCTTCCTACAAAATGTGGCGTCATTCTCGCAAATAGATCGCGCTGCAGAACACTGTGAGCACTGTCAGTTTAATTATGGCCACCCGGTATATTGCAATATTTCACATAAGTGAAAACAGTAGGGCTGAAGTCATGCTTTAATTTGTGAAGTGGAACTGGATTTCTTGTTAAATACGTTTACGCAAATATTTTTACTAAAAGATAAGGTTGAAATTTATTTTTACAGTATTCAAGTTGTTAATTTTCAAAAATCTTTCTTTTAACTAGTTGTGATTGACAGAAACATGAAGGTTAAACAAGAATGTGCTTGCTTAGTTAGGAAGTTTTTAATTCCATCTATGAATCTACATGTCAGAAAACAGAAGACACTTAGTGAATTTAAAAATACTTGTACGTTAAATGCTATGAGCAAGAAATTTTATTTACTGAATATTATTAAACAAGAACAAATCAGAAATCATCTTTCAACATATTGTTGCTTGTGTACAGGTTCGTAATAGATTGAATGCACACAGGTCCAATGATTGGTTGGTAAAATTTATTTTATCAAAAGAAACACTTAAAAACACTCAAGAGAAGCACAAAAGAAACTCTCAGAGTTCTGGAATTTTCCACAAAAATAGCCGTACAATTCATCACAATAATTTTCATAACTTTAAATTCAACAAGGTCTTACATTTTAAGTTTCATGGTGTAATAAACAATAGGTCTTATGCACAAATTTTAGTTGGTGAACCCCTTGAAGGCAGCCCGTCAGTCTTTAATATTATTTGCTGTTTTTCCATTAAACATATCCCAGGTCATTTGCTAATAAAGCTTGTCTGTCTGAAATTTATCCCAATCTTAGTATTGAAGCCTTACTAGAAAGCTGCATTTTAAGTAGCGCTTAGTATATCGAATTTTTTTTGGTTTGTGTAGCTGGCTATAAACTATAAATTACTGTTCATATTTGGCAATAAAATGATGTTTTTTTATGCAGCAAGTTTATTTCATGGGCTACTAGCCATTTGCAAGAATTATCAGTTGCAATTCATGTTGTAGAAAAAGTTGATTTCCCAGATTTGTGAATTCGGTCTTATTATTTCATGTCAGTATTTTTATGAATGTTTGTATGTTTATTTCAGGTAGAAAAGCGTCATGTCAACTGTTGTAACATTGTGGATGAGCTGACACTTTCTTCAACAAAACAGAGGAAGTCTATTTTTATATGTTTTCTTGATAAAACTGAAACAAATACATTTTTAGGCATGAATATTTTGGTAGCTGAAGAGAATCAATTAGAAATACATATGATTTTAATAACTCTAAAATGTAATCCCGATATTTCATTTCAGTTACGCAAAGATAGCATATACATTTGGTGTATTAAGAATGTTGCTTGGAATTTATTTTATATTTTATACAAACACTATCTGAAGAGTCCTGCTGTGACTACATTTGGTGCAGTATTCTATTATTCTATCACAAGTCAGTACTTAATGTGGAATGAACGGAATATTTCAAGATTGTTATATCTTACAGGGAAAGATTCCGACGATGTGAAAAATGTGTACGATATTCATGAAATGCAAAGAAATAAATTTCATACATCATCAGAAATAATGGTTAGAGAAAAGAATAGTAAAAAAGGTTTAAAACGGAAAATAGTATATGAAAATAATATATTGGAACAAACTTCAGGAAAGAGTTATAAAATCTGGAAGCATAATTGTGGTGATTTTTTTGGCTGTGTTGAAAGTGCACGTTTAGATTCTTGTAAAAATAACAAATGGAATATATTTGGAGAAATAAAGCATTATTTTCCAAATAGTTATTCAGATATATTACTGAAAAGGATGCATTCCAATGTATTAGAAGACAGCTCTAATCTGAAAAATAATTTTTCAGATGTACTTGAGGTCTCACCATCTATTAAGAAGGCAGAGCAAGATAACTGCAAAGTTCAGAATGTGAGTAAGAGTGAAATATATATGAATAGAGGACCTCATGAATATAAATTAGCATTGAAACTGCCCCCCAAAATTAATGTAGCTAAGACAGCAACTTCTCCTTTCAGAAATGCATATAAATTTCCTTTATGTGGTGACAATCAAAAGAATGAAACATGTATAATGGAAAATATTTGTATCAGTAAATCTATGAACTCAAACATAAAATCTCCAGAAAGGCATAACAAAATGCAAAGTTCTTTCTTGGGTTTCCAAACAGCAGCAGGAAGAAATCTTAATATATCTGAAGGTGCTTTAAAAGCTGCTAAAAAGATGCTTGATGAAGTATGCTCTGAGAAAGATGAGTTATTTATTGAAGATGAAGATCTCAAGTCATGTAGCAGTACTACTGCCAGCTTTGTAAATATTTTTCAGAACAATAAAGGTAGGAAGACTGTCAAAATTATAAAACAAAGTAGTACGGAAGCATCAGCTTGTGACACAAGTATAAAAAATGATAATTTTTCTCATGATGAAAATATTGATGATGCAATAACAAAAGAAATTTTTGAGGTTCCTTTTGATGATAATGAAACAAAGTCTGAACACACACATTCACTATTTACTGCATCAGATGCCAACAGAAATCTTGCTCCACATAGAAGAGTAAGAAAAAGTCTTGGTGGTCGTAGAAGTTTTAAAATCTATTCCAAGAGTGATTTTTCATCTCCAAAGCAGACAAAATAATTCACCATTCAACTTGTAAAGTACTGTTACATATTGTAAAGGAAGGATATTAATGTAATAAAGATTTCAAAATTTTTATATATATTTGATAGTTACTAACAAAATTATGAGTGAGTAAAACATCATGAATGGCTCATTTCCTTTTCTTTATATTTTTTAATTAATTTGTATAAAAAAGCTGGCTAAAGACAGAATTAAACCAAGTCTTCACTACAGATGATCCAATATCTTTATTGAAAACAATCAAGTAAAATGACATTTGTACATTGGTCTATAGCAGTTTTTACATGGCAAAATAAATACATGACTCAAATTATAAGCATAGAGATGCAAGAAGAGTCTTTAAGGGGTCAATAAAGTATGTGTATAAGAACATTTTGCTATTCTCACAATTTATGTGTGATCAAAGAAAACAAACTTGTAATGCAAACACTTCAGTCTGTATTGATTTATATAGTAAATATCTCTAAGGAACCCTTTCAAATTTTTATACATAAGAAAGTCAAAAAGTAATCTTAATACCTTCTACTAAAATATTCATGGATAAAACTGAAAACACTTCACAAAATTTTTATGTAGTTTTACTATAATAAATATGAGTATATGATAGTTCAGAACTACAAGAAGAAATCTCAATTGATTCTGTAGCCACTGATGCACCACCTCTATTGGATTTCTTGTTAGTAAATGCATCCTTGAGGATGTTAAACACTATGATTACCTTTTCATTTTCTGATGGACATGTTGATTTCTGATTTTCAGTATCCAAAACTTAGGGTGGTTAGCTGAGGCTGATTGATGACTATGGTGGCTTGGGGTTTAAACAAACAAAAAAAAAAGAAAGATATCTATGACTATAGAGTCTTTGTAAAACAGAACTCTAGAAATCTATCAATTTGAAATTCTTGAGTGGTGATAGGAAATAAAAGAGTAAGACTTTCACATTTTGCTTTTCTGGAAGCTCACAGTCAGATGTAAAGAGAAGCTAAGGATAATCCTCTTACATTTTAGTATTCATAGCCTTTTGGTGCATGGATTCAAGTTGCTATCCATCTTGGCTGTTTGTTAATGTCATATTTCCACAAAATCTGAAAGTCTATACCCACTGATTTTTCAGGATTTGAAGATATTTTACAGAGCTTTGGAATTTTTTATTGCCATCTATCTCTATATATATATGTTACTTTTTGATTCTCTTTTGTATTTTAATAAATCTTAAAACACAGATCATCTATTAAAATACATGAATAAGGAGGTATCATTCTACGTTTGGTTAAGTGAGAAAACTCTGAACATTTTACGATAATGAAATATAACTTTATTCAGAATTTTTATTTATAGTTCTTAAAATTCAAAAATGTTTCAAGTTGTTTTTAATTTTTTGTACTTATTCAATGAGAATAATGACACATATTGTAAATGTATAACCACTATGAAGAAAATCTGTTCAACAAATCATCCTTGAGAACTATATGACTGTATGTATAACTAAATACAGTTGACGCTTGGAGAAAGTAAGAACGAAATTTGTTTAAAAGTATATATATATATACACACAACAATCTGAAAAAAAATGATATAGCCTAATAATCTTGTTGGTGATAGATGCATAAAATGTACAGGGATGTTATTTTTTTAATGATTTACTACCATAAACACTTGCAAACTTAAGATGTCATTTGCAGTGACAGTGTGAAATGTATGATACAATATTAAATCATATATGCATTAAATTAAACATGCTTATTGTGGATCTGCAATTTCTCCTTGTATTTAAAGATATACTGTAAACTTTAAATAATTTCATAGATGCCATATGAAGTGCCACTAATTATACTGGAATTGGTCCCGAGAAATTATGATATTTTAAGAAACATTACATTACTTGATATGCACTGTAGAATTTTAAATGCAAACATGTCCAGTACAACATGATTGTACATGGCGAGAATACTGCATGAAATAAAATTTTACAATATGTATTTATGCTCACAGGACACACTATTACCACTATAACTCACTCATATTGATGTCACTGTGGTAGTAATACATGAATATTTATACCTGCTAATGAAACATTTTCTTCACATTAGCTTTTCATTTTTTATTGGTAGTATTAATACCAACATACGACATTTACACTGTTTTACATTATGTAAAACAAAACTGATATAGATAAGTGATTCATGGTACTAACAAAAGATGCAAAATTAACAAATTCATACAGGGCATTGTTACAGAAACACTATATTTTATGCCACTTATCATGATCACTTGTTCTTCAAAGAATATTAAAATTACTATTAATTCGCTTATGTGAATTTATTTTTTTCATTGGTCTATAACAGCATAATATTTTATGACTTATAAGGAAGGTCTTCCAACCAAATTTTTCTGAAAAGATATGAATCTACTCATTAGAAATGTATAATAGTGAAAGAAATTAGCTGCAGACATTCTATGGACAAGCAGTTAAAAATTAATGTCAATACACAGCAACATAAAATTAAAGCTTTAATGGAAATTTCATCCTTGAAAAATCAGGTCAAAATGCTGATAAAAAAACCACTTTTATTACAGTTCTATTATTTATTTATAAACTAAACAACTAATTAAAAGGCATGCCCAAGACTATGAAATCCCTTCTCTTTTAATCATTTTAGCACAATACAGATATTTATTTGTGTAATAAATAAATATGCTAATTCGTGATTAAATGTCTAGCATGATAAACTGTAGTAAAAAAGATCAAAACAGTAATCTCTTTTACTCCAATTACACTGAATTGCAAAAGTTTCAAAGCTTCCAGGTCACCATCAGCTGAGTAGTAAAATCGCAGCTTATTTGGCATAAGTTTAAATAATGGTAAAGAAAGTGGCTGGATGGGAACCTTCGTGTTTCACCCCTTTGGTAGTGTAAATATGAGCCGTTTCTCACCAAAAGTCTTCAGTTTCTTTTAAAGTAAACCCGTGTAATTTTTTGTACACACAAGCTATATTCTGATTTTTTAAAATTATTTCTTAATTTTTCCCCAGAATTTAACCACTTTTCTTCTTTTAATCCCAGAAGACAGGTTCAGGTAATGTACCCCACCAAATACATTATTTGGTAGAACAAATGTTAATTCACTTTCAAATGTGTCAATTCATTTTTAGAGGCAGTTTTCTTACCTAAGGCAAGAATTTATACTATTACTTTTTATATGCAATTCCTCTTGGACATCTCTCATTTTTCTTTTTCAATTTAATCCACGAATTTCAGATGTCTACTGTATAATTTTGAAACAATGTCAAACCACACTGTATATATTTATACCATCAAATAAAGATATAACAGAATTAAAAGCTTGCAGAAATACAGACATCTGCAGAAAAAGGGGGGAAATTTACATTTAAGTGAATATATACAATACAAAGTCTACAATCCTGACTTGTCAGGACATCACTCATTCCAAATATTAGATCATCAGTTTAAATCTAGTAAGATGACATGCAGAAATTATAACATAAAAAATATGATAATGATTTATGAAATAATGAAGCATTTATGAATTGAAAAAACTAAATATTCATTTGTTTGCTTTTTTAAACCTTCACTATCGGAAGTGGTATCTTCTGAATTTAGATCTATACTACAGATTTTTCTATAAAATACTAGTTCTTTTACTGTTATATATTTCTAGATGTATTTTTTGGAGAAAAAGTGATATTTCAAGGTAGGAAGACGTTCCATGTTAGGCATATATTATTTTAAATCACTTAAAATGTTTCCCTTTAATTGAAGAGAAATTAGCTATTTGTTTTAATTCAAATACTAAACAATTTGTTTAATTAAGTGCAGAAAAATATAATGATTAGATTGTTTTAGATTTTGAGTATATAAATTGAATTTCATTGATTTAATTAATTTCAATAAATTATGCTCAATAATATGTAATGAAAAAATATGATATCTTTGACCTAACGGAAAAAACAATTATCTGTCATTTCTCAATGTTGTGCACTGTGCTGTTAATTATTCTCAATGCATGCAGTTGTAGTGTATTTTCTATTATAACTTTGTTATTAACATTTTCCTTCAACTCACTTTAATCTAAAAGGGCAGACTATACTGTTACATATAATATAGAAAATATGTTCTCTACTCTTTGTTAAAGACAAGGCTCATGACAGCACACATTATTAATCAAATTATACTTTAAATTTCAAATTGTGCTGGTACACTCATCCCAACATAATTAGTCAACTGTAATTTCATAAGCATATCGTAAATTCAGCACCTTAAAGCAGCAGCTGTGAACAGCATTGACACAATAATGGTAATGCAGTATTCACAGTATCTTGAATCTGTAGTAATAATTTAGTATTCAAGAACATATTTATTTTACAAATGATTCATACACACTGCTGTCCAAAACCGTAAGATGAAGGTTGCTTGTAAAGACACCTATAATATTATTAGATGAAATGGTTAATGGCAAAATCTATAACAACGAATTTTTGCCAATCTACTAACATGCAAATTTTTGGGAGTTATTAACCGAGGTTTTAAGTGGTATCACTTTAAAATGCAATTAGTATTAAGTAAACTGTATGAAAATCTAAATACAAACGAATACAGAAGCTTCATAATGTCTCATATACATAACTTCAATGATTTATTGAAAGAAAAGTCATTCAAAGGAATTATGCAGCCACAGCATGGCAGTTTTGGAATAGCACATGCAGTTTCTATTTTTTTTAACCAATGGAAAAAGTTCCATGTGCAATGTAAAATGCTGTAGGTTAATATGGTGCATGAAGGCACAGCATGATGCATTATAGCTGGTTAATTTCTGCATTAGTCAGTTCTTACACATGAATGTAGATATCTCAACAACCCCTGGCAAGATGTTTGTGATATTAAGAAATTTTTTGCAGGTTTTTACTCAGCATACTTTTGTTCAGAATATAATGCACATTTTCAATTATGTAAAATATTCACAAAGACTGAATATGTATTCCACATAAATGAGAGTTGAATCAATGTCTTCAGATTCTAGGATTTTCTGACTTGTTTAAAACTGTAGTATTAAGTGCACAATATCAGAATGAAGAGAGGCAGATCAGGAAAAGCTGTGGTTCAAGAATGAACTGTCATGGTAAAAAGATGCACTAAACAACATTTACCAGAAAACAGGGCTATTACTATCATATGAAAATTCCTTCAATGCATAATTTAAGGGTAAACTGTAATTTCATAAGGAATTTCAATAGTACAACAGCATTTGTGACAAACATAAAAGTGTAAAAAAGAATTCAATCACTTTACCTAAGAACTCGTAGATCATTTAGGGTACTAAGTAATCGCAACTCTCTCTAAGCAGTAATTTCACCTAGAAATAAATCTATTCTATATTGATAATTTTTTGCCACTGATTTATTTATATTCATTCTTGATCTCTAGCTTGAAAATTTACAACAGTCATAAAATTTATCTGTATATATTAGTTCATAGCATTTTTTTTCCACAATATATATTATGCTAAAAATTGTAAAATTTCCTCATTTGGCTTCAATCATACTGAATGTTTCATAAATAAGTTAAAAATTTGCATCCTCAGGGTTTGGATTACACTGCTCATAGATATAAATATTTCCAAAAGGTAGTGCTTTTTACGAAAACTTGTATGAAGTTATATTCTGTTTCTTCAAGTTATTCAAAAGTTTAAAACAGGATAATGTGAAACAAATATAGACTAGACACAATAAATTAAATGGGAACTTCTATTCTCTGGAGTTCTTAAATAGGAATTTGAATGCGTTTGAAAAAGAAAACGTAAACAAAATGAAAGGAGAAAAATGTATGCATCTCACAATATTTTGGTGCATAAAAAGTAACAGGATAGAAACAATACAATTTTAAATGGCTTTAAAATAAAAATGTTCATAGTAATACAAAATAAAATTGAAAAGGGCAATAACAAACACAAGTCACAAAAGGATTCACCAATATGAGATCTGCCTTCAACTTGCTAAGGTGACAAAGTAAAACCATAAGACTTTTACTCCCTCTACTCCAAGCTCGTTACAAGGAATGCCTTCATAAAGGTGGACATAATTACAGGATTTCCGAGATCAGAAATTCTTATTCATCAGACATATTCTTTTAAATGAGTGGGAAGTAATCAAATAAAGGGATATCATTTTTCTTTGACTCACTTTGAAAAGAAAATTGGTCTAAAAATATACTAATTCATACAGACTATGATACTGCATGATTTTTGTAAATGGGGTAACTTCAAATTGCTCTTTGGAATGGACCCACAGTCCGCTAATTCAGCATATTAACACAATACATATATTCCTTTGACCTTTGTAAATGACACCTTTTTAATGTATCAAGAATTGAAAAATATAGATATCATTCATTGTAAAAATTGTAAACAAATGGAATGAAGCACACTCCAAGACTGTACATATGTACTTACCAAGCAAAAAGTGTAAAACAAAAGTGTGCGAAGATTTATGGCACAGCACAACATGGATATGTATATATAAATACACAAACTCAGTTACCATAATTATCAAAAAATATTTTTGGGTAATCAATAATGATTATGAATAATTACAGTACAATAAGGACAAAATGGATCTCTTAAGACTACTTTAGTGACAGCACTGAAGTGCTTGCCAGTCAAATTTTTTCTTTATAATAATACAAAAAATATTTTCCTAAACAAATATTAACATTACTAACTTTGGTTTTCAATATATATACATATATAAAACAAACATAGTGTATAATTATTTCTTAAAAAGTCCAGCAAGGAACAAGAGAACTATAAAAGTAAGGTACTAGTTCAATGATTATGAGCCACACATAGTATTTAGGTTAAAAAGAACTTTCTTAAAATTATAAATGTCATTCACAGGCTGCCAGGCAACATTAATTATAACAATACACAAAACTTTACACACATACACAATGAATAATAAATATTTCATACAGCACTTTTTTTGCCAAATATGCATAATTTATTCGGAATTCAAAATGACTAAATTTCACAATCATTCATCACTAACAAAAATGGATGCAAAAATGGCTCATTTGTACAATGACAAAATTTTATAAAACATTTAAATTATACTTAATCAATATCTGAAAGTTAGAAAAGTAAAAATGATACTCTAGTACAATAAGCATCCCAGCAAAGCAGTGAAGTGCTTGCCAGTCACATTTTTTCTTTATAATACAAAAAATACTTTCCTAAACAAATATTAACATTATTAACTTTGGTTTTCAATATATATATATATATCGGTGTGTGTGTATAAAACAAACACAGTACATAATTATTTTTAAGAAGTCCAGCAAGGAACAATAAATTTAACTATGAAAGTCACAAACATAACTAGGTTGAAAAGAGCTTTCTTAAAATTACATCATTCACAGGCTGCCAGGTAGCATTACTTATAATAATATAGAAATCTTTACATACATAAATATTTCATATGTCAGTTTTCTGTTGCGCATATTTTCACCAGATATACAAAATTTCTTCGGATTTCAGAATGACTAAATTTCACAATCTTCCATCACTGACAAAAAGTGAATGCAAAAATGACTCAGTCATACAACGACAAAATTTTATAAAACATTTAAATTATACTTAGTCAATACCTGACAGTTAAAGTAATTATGGTACTCTAGTACTATAAGGGTCTCAGCAATAGCACTGAAGCACTTGCCAATTTTTTTTATAATACAAAAAATATTTTTCTAAACATATATTAATATTACTAATTTGATTTTCAATATATATATATGTATGTATAAAACATAGTAGATAATTATTTCTTAACACGTCCAGTAAGGAACACAAAAATAAACTATGAAAGTAAAGTACTTGTTCAATGAATATGAGTCACACACATTACTTAGGTTATAAAGAACTTTCAAATTATAAATGTCATTAGCAGGCTGCCAGCCAACATTACTTATAACAATAGAGAACTTCACACACATATATAATGAATAAGTATTTCATATGGCACATTTCTATTGTACATTTTTTGCTAATATGCAAAATTTCTTTGGATTTTGCAATGAATAAATTTCACAATCTTTCATTACTGATAAAAAAAAAAGGATGCAAAAATGACTCATTCAATGACAAAATTTTATACAACCTTTAAATTACATTTAATCAATACCTGACAGCTAGTGAAGTAATAATGGTAGACTAGTACAATAAGGGTCCCAGCAACAGCACTGAAGTGCTTGCCAGTCAAATTTTTTATTTATAATACAAAAAATACTTTCCTAAACAAATATTAAAATTACTAACTTGGTTTTCAATATATATATATATATATATATGTATGCATGTGTTTGTGTGTGTATAAAACAAACACAGTACATAATTATTCTTAAAAAGTCCAGCAAGGGATAACAAATTTAACTATGAAAGTAAGGTACTTGTTGAATGAATATGAAAGTCACAAACATTACTAAGGTTACAAAGAACTTTCTTAAAATTATAAATGTCATTCACAGGCTGCCAGGCAGCATTACTTATAACAATATAGAAAACTTTACACACATAAATAATGAATAAGTATTTCACATGGCACAATTCTATTGCACATTTTTTGCCAAATACGCAAAATTTCTTTGGATTTCAAAATGACTAAATTTCACAATCTTTCATCACTGACCAAAAGTTGATACAAAAATGACTCATTCATACAATCAAAAAATTTTATAAAACATTTTAGTTATACTTAGTCATTACCTGACAGTTAGTAAAGTAAAAATGATACTCTAGTACGACGAGGGTCCCTCGACCGTTGGGGACCAAGACCATAATGTCAGATGTTGGCCTTCGATGTATCTGGTCCAGGATCAGTTGAAGGAACATTACTTGTTCCACTAGGTCTTTCAAATACGTAGTCTTCTAAATCGTTTTGGTAAGGTGAAACTGTATGTGTTTTACTCAACACATTACGAAAATCAATAGAAAACTGCCAAAGGGAAAAAAAATTATATATGTAAATACTGAACTAGATTTCTAATAAATTTAATATCTATGTCATAACAATACTAAATAATATGGCCTAAAGTGCATATTGTTTCAAAACTTAAGAATAAGAACTGTGGGTTTTTACAGATCTTAAATAACTAGACTAGGTGAAAATAAAAACTTGAAAGTATACTCAACTTGAGATGAATAACAGCTCTTACACGTAACAAAATCAAGCTAAGCTTCTTCTTAAGATTGAGCAATAGGCCAGACAAATAACATCACTCATAAACGAAGTCTAAAACAGCAGTCATTGAGAAAGCAGATTTTACTATACAAATGCACTAAATTCAGTAGCATGATATGAATTCTTTAACTCTCCATATAAAACACAGAGTTGCTTGATGCACATGAGCTATGACAGATGTAAAATCCATTTCTTGCATTAATGACAAATGCATTTATGCAGGCTCATCTTTCCTGCAGGTGCTTGGTATCTGCATATTTTGTGTAATAGTAAATGCAGCCTTAAATACCAGCTTATGCTGATTCACCACTAACTAATAAATGATGCACTTTTGATTTTGATGCATGATCATTTGTACACCACGTGTTTGAGAAAGCTGGATTCCAAATTTATTCAATCCAGAGCTGAAGTGAAAGCAAATGAATGAGTGAATCTAGTAAAAATTCAGCCACAATGAGAGAAAATACCTAAATGTTGTTATTGTCACAGACAAAACAGTTGCTTCATTATCATCTTGCTAGAAAACCGGCATGCATTAGGTCTGGTGCAATCCCTTCCACTTCTAAAATTCTACCACCCATATGGCTGGAATGGTTGCACAGGCTTTAGTTTAGGCTTAACCTGCAGTTTTTGGTTAGTTGATTGACTTAATTATGGCAAAAACCTGCTAGAAATACCTGAAAAAAGAGGGAGGGCATTTTTTAATGGAAATTAATTCATATTATACAAGAGCAAAATAATAAAAATTCGTGTAGCCAGCCTGTTCAAAAGTAGGGAATAATATCTAGGATAAACCTCACACTCTTCCACAGCTTCAGCAACTAGTAGACCTTTGCAATTAAAAAATTTACATAAGCTGTTGTTATGAATTGTTACAACATGATTTAGCAGCACAAAATACTGCAAAACTCACAGCCAATGTTGAATAATTTCCATCTTATGCAAACTCCCGGAACACATGCATAAAGCACAAGTACCATCCTCTTGAACAAAAACGTAACTACAGTTTGTGTATTCCATAGTATATATCATATACATTATTTAACAGACCAAGTATTTTATAATTACTTTCAAAATCTGCTGGCAGCAGAGGCTATTTTGAAACAATGTTTTTAAAGTTTGAACCAGAGCCAGAATAAATTTCCTGGTAGTGGGAAAAAACTGAATAGGTGATAAATAATACAGAAAGGTTTAACATAACATGATTGAGGTATGTAAGTGTGACTCTTGTGAAGTGTCATCTTGCAAATAGGAGCGCTCAAGAACATTTCTAATCTGTGATTTATATGTTTTGATATGACTAGATATTGCTGCATTTTATTTTAATATCACAGATGTTGTACCCGTACTTAATATGCTACTAAATTTGATCAGTTTTTTCTCTACTATTCATATGTACGTTAAAAACTTGCCACTACATGGCCAGCCTTCATCTGGCTTTTAAATGTACCAAAAAAATGCCTAAAGGGAAAACCAAACATTTAATTTAAAAACTGCACAGAATTTTACTCCGCAGAACTTTATATATATATATTAAAAAAAAAAACACAAATTCCAATAAAAATGTATTACACATAAAAAAATTACAATAAAATAAGCAATATCCCTTAATCTATATATCCTAATAAATAAATTAACCAACTTCTTGTTGCCTTCTCTCGACAAACATCCAGTATCCAAGAGAAACATTAAATTTTAAAACTGCACAGAATTGTCTCCCTCATTTTTCCAAGTGGCAACGGTGCTGATATAATCAGAGAGAATTATCGATTTTATGTGATTTCATCAAAAAATATAAAATAAAAAAACTCATTCGAATTTTGACAAAAAAATCACTTCGAGGTGCACTGGCTCTTGTTTAGATGCATTTATGGACCAAATTTCGTAGTCCTGTCTATTAGCTTACGTGCAGCATGAACGAAAGACACAAACACACAAACAGACTCTTACATATATAGATAGAAGACATCAAGCAATTCTATAGAACACAAGAGTCAATTTCAGTAATCCATAAGTGAAATATCAAAGTAACTGATTCAGTTCTAAAGCCTCTTCTAGGTAATGCTAATGTAGTGGTACCAAATTCACACATATGAACTGAACTGCAATAGTTATCATGAAATAATGGATTTTGAAAGTGTGGGCAAGCAGTTAACTGTACGTTCCTTTCTTAATACTTTTTAGACAACTTCAATGAAGAAACCCCACTAAAATATCGATGCAGAAATAAATATATACTCACACAAGTGTTAAATTAATAACTAGATTAAAAATTATTCAATAATTGATCATTAGAGTTTAGCACCTCATATGCAGTTATGATTAGGAAATTATTTACACCTGGTAAGAGGGTTACTAAAAATCAGTTTTCTTAAATACTGTTAAAGATAGTTAATTGCGCATTTATTTCTGACATTTCAAATACTCTCGAGAACTTCTAGTGACAAGCACATTTTTATGACTATACACACTCTTTTGCAAAAAAATTGAAGCACCATGAAGGAAGTGGCTGTGTTTGATGAAATTGAATATGTATATAGGTTCATACACAGATAATTAAACGATTAAAAAATCAAGGTCATAGGACCTGCTCACTGCTCACAATCACCCATTCAGTGTTCAAACTAGTAGTTGGTCAAACTGGCCATGGCAGCAATGCATGCTTGAATTCATCGAGGCGAGGAGTGGTAGAGGTTCCAATTGTCATCCTTCAACACATTCTGCCAGGCATTCATCAGTTGTCACTCCAGATCTGTGATATTTTGTGGTGCCAGAATCTGGCGGTCTACCACGTCCCAGACATGCTTAATTGGTGAGAGGTCTGGTGACCTTGCTGGCCAAGGAAGAGTACCAACAGCACAGAAACAGTTCAGAGATATGCGAACAGTATGTGGCCTGGCATTATCTTGTTGGAAAATGGCCCCAGGATGACGTGCCATGAAGGGTAATGCAACTGACCTCAGGATGGCATCAACATATCATTGAGCTGTTAAAAGATGTATTGAGGATGACTAAAGATGACCTGCTGTCATAAGAAATAGTGCCCCACACCATCACACCAGGGGTTATGGCTGTATGCCTTTGTAAAACAAAGGCTGATGGGACTGCTGGCCCCGTCCTCTCCAGACACGAACACAGTGGTCATCTGCTTCAAGAGTAAAGCAGGATTCATCGCTAAACACTATACGATGCCAGTCTGACGGCAGCCATGCTGATCGGCTGTGACACCACTCCGGACGGCTCCGCTGATGTTGTGGGGTCAAAGGGAAATGTCTTAAAGGCCTCTGTGAGCGTAACTCCACCTCAGACAAGCACCATGAGAATGGTGGATGGTACCATGGGAAGTATAGACTTGGCTGTAATGCGTTGAATATTCGACAATGATACCGTTGGCGCAGTTTGGGCCTGATGAACAAACATCCTATCTTGCCTCGTATTTGTGCTCCTTGGCCTTCCAGAGCCTTCATTTCATCGGCAATTTCCTTGTAGCAACCATTGCTGCCAACATATTTGCACAGCAGTGTCTCTACGCTTCAGCTGGCGGCCTATTGCTCAATATGACCACCCAGCTTCCTGCAACCCTACGACGCGGCCACGTTTGATGTTGCTTAGTTGTCTGTAAGGTCTTCAATATTGTCGTAACGGCATCTTTACGGAATACAATGGTAGCAACGAAGAAAGATAAATTTTCTGCCTCCTTTACTGGTTTTATACTTTGCGAATTGCACACCAGAAATGCGCACTATGATCGCAATTCTTGTTCATTTGCCTTGAAACTTTGATCATTTGCATGTTCGATTAAGATGTTTTTGCATACAAAATTTTGTCACAATTGCAAAAGTCCTTCTTGGTGCTTTGATTTTTTTTTCCAAAAGAGTGTATTTAACTGACAAGTCATGATTTAAACATTTATCAATTTCTTTCAGAAATTCACAACTATTTAAAAAATGCTAAAGAGCGATGTACCTTTACTTCAAAGCAACTTTAGAAAAAAATAAATATTATTAAATCTATTATTACTGCTTTTCTTTCTCAAGTAGTAATTACGATTAAAAATTTAATTTACAGACGTATAAACAATTTAATTTTATATAAATAAACTGCTAGTCTCAAAAAATGACAACAAAATAATTGCTTGTTAGAATGAAAAAAAGGAGAATATCAAGAAAAATTTCATATGAAAATTATAAGTGAATTAGAAAAATACCTTAGTAGCACAATAGAGACATGTTGTCACTACTTTCGAAATAACATTCATTAAGTTTTTGGTCTCTTGAATAACATTATCAACCTGGAGGAGTAAATAAATAAATGAAATTAAGTCATCACACATTTACAGTGAAAACATTTTTTTAAGAAATCACATAAGTATAATAGAAGGTGTCGTCTCAGTTGGATATCTAATTTTTTAAATACATCATTATTTCAGCCTAATAATTACACATTGAAGAAATGTTTAAATTTGGCTTAGTTTGATTTTAACAAAGTACTAATCTGCCTAAGGGGAGGGATGACCTCAAGGAGGACTTTTTACGGGAAATTGGTTTGCATCTAAGCTACACATGAGAACAACCATAGAAATGCTCATGCAGCCACTTTTTTGCTAAAATTTGAACATAGGTCAAATTAATAGTGTTTGGTGGTCTTATCCACACATTCACTCACGTAGCATCAGAAGTTACTAACAACAGAATGATTTACTACCACTTTAAGTGCTAAAAGAATCCATACTTTTTTTGATGACATTTGTTTCCATATTTTATTGTATTTTCTGATGCAAGCTGTACAAGGACTGTCTGAAACATTTCCGACCTCGCAAAGAAAAAAGATACTTTTTTAGATAGTCTCCTTATAAGTATATACATTTCTTCCAGCGATGCTCCCATCCTTTTAATCTGCGCAAATAATATGCGGAATCTTTCTCTGCGAAGTAGTTATTAACAAAGTTCATAACCTCCTCTTTGATAAAAATCTTTGTTTTCCAAAGCTTCCCTTAGCTTAGTAAACAAAAAAAGTCACTTAGTGCCAGGTCTGGTGAATAGGGTGGATGACCAAGCAGTTCAAACCATAATTCATGGATTTTTGCCATTACAATCGCTGAGTTGTGAGATGGAGCATTGTCTTGGTGAAACAAATTTTATTTTCTTTTGCAAATGTGGACGTTTTCCCGCAATTTCTGCCTTCAGCTTGTCAAGTAATGTTGCATAGTATGGTCTGGTAATGGTTGTTTTTTTTTCAAGATAACTTATTAAGACAATTCCATGGCTGTCCTAGAGAAATGTTGCTATCACCTTCCCAGCAGAGGGAACAGTTCTTGCCTTTTTCGGAGCCGATTCTCCCTTCACAGTCCACTGTTTTGACCATGTGTTTGTTTCTGGGCTGTAATGATTAATCCAGGTTTGATATACAGTGATTAATAGTTGAAAATACTCTGATTCATTGCACCTGAATTGTATCAACAGAATGGTGCAAATGTTCATTAGGACACCTTTTTGTTCCAAAGTGAGGAAACGTGGCATCCAACACATAGCCAGCCTGCGCATATCTAAATCTTGGTTCAATATGTGGATAACATGTTCTTAGGACATGCTCATAGCCTCTGTTATCTCTCTAACCTTGATTTGATGGTCGTCCAGCACCATTTGGTGGATTTCAGCGATGTTTTTGTCAGTGGTTGCAGTTTTTGGCCATCCTGAACGTTCATTGTCACCCAAGCTGGTACAGCCACATTTAAATTCAGCTGCCCAAAATTTCACAGTAGTAAATGATGGTGCAAAGTCAACATACTTTGTGTCCAAGTCCTCTTTAGTCTGAGTAGGCATATTACCTTTCAAAAACAAGTATCTAATGACAGCATGATACTCATTTTTTTCCATTTTTGCAAAATGGTCACATCAGCTCACAAAAGTAATTGAAAATAGCTGAAATTTTGATTAGTAGTTATCAAGTGATGCCCAAACAAATCCTCCCTCCCACACTTTGGTTGATTTCAGCCGCTATCTACAAATTGAGGTTGGAAACGTTTCAGACAGCCCTCGCAGAATACCTCAATCGACACATTGATTTTCACTCTGATGTTTGTGAAAGCTATTAAAAAATCAGTGGTTTAATTTCATAAATTCTGTATCCCTTCTTTACATGGATGTAATGGAATCAACAGTTCTCTACCACATATCTTTCTTACTGTGTCAGGAAGTAATGAGTTAACATCGGACTAGCCAGTTGAGGCCACAATACTGAAAACTCATACATTTTACTCCTTATTTAAATGTCTTACAGTTTTATGCCCATAAATAATAGTTATAAACAATTAAAAAAAAGAAAACATTCTGTTAAAACTAAAATTTTTATATCTAATAAAAAACCTAAAATATATTGATACTAAATATTAGAAGAAACAGCATTACCTGTATTATTCAAAAAAACTGATTACTGTATGTTAAAGTATATTAGTGGACAAAACAGAAATATAACGAGGTGTGATATTACTGAATCAAGATACTTATATGGAGAATATGAACAGCTGCAAGAAGGGCATAAAGCACACTGACCTTTGTAAATTTTTGGAAAAGTTTATTCTGACACACAATTCCCTTTGGGAGCTGTACTGCTTTCAGAATGGATTACTTATCTGCAACAATGCTTATGAGGGTCACCTGCTTGATAGAAGAAATGCCTTTGCAGGAGACCTTTCTTATTTGCATTACATATGGAAGAAAACTAAAAAAAAAGCCCTATGAAGTCGGTCTGTTTAATCACTAGACCATGGAGGTAAAAATAAACGGAGACGCCATCCCCACAGTATGGCTGATGCAGTGCTGAAGAGCTTTGGTAGCCAAAGCGGGTGAGTTTGGTTTATGTCCAGAGCATGTTACCTTGACAGGGGTTCGGTAGTACTTCCACATAAAGATTGTGATCTGATTACAATGATGTTAATGTTTAAATGTGAAACTGATAGTTATTTATTATACCAGAGAGCTATTAAACTGGGTAAAATTGCTAAGAGAGGTACCTGATGAAGGTTGAAACCTAATGACTAAATGTAAATATAAAATTATGTATGCTAAAATATTTGTAATTAGGTACACATATCAGGTTAAGTTTTTAAATATGGTAAAGCATACAAGAGCTATCTGCATAAGGAATGAGATGCCTTCATGGAGGAATTTCAAAGTAAACTGACTTTGAATGCATATAATTTTCATTCGGTTTATATAGATTTCTTATTAAAAAATTTTGATATATGCTAAATTATTTTAAATTACTTTAGTCACAAAATATAGTGAATGCACAGAAATTTGATTTGCACATGCCATAAATTAAAGTATATTAAATATATATAGGTATTTATGCCTATCCCTGTAAAAAGCACTCATTTGCCTTTAACAAAATATGTAAATAGTAGAATAGAAGAGAAACACACCAATGTGACTACCAAAATCACTGAAACAACCTTGTATTTGGCTTACACTTATTAAAACACTCAATCAATTTCAGGGGCAGCTACACCTCCCTCCTCATCAGGAGAATGAAATTTCTAGAAAAAGAAAGCAACCTCAGTAACGGCTTTTTATACCCTTGGGTAGTACCATGTGCGAGGAGGCAACACCATCTATCGGCAAAAATAATAACCAAGAATTATGTTAATAAAATTTTAAAAGCATTAGGAAGGACTGGATTGGACTTAAAATCATTCACTAAACATGCTAAATCTTTGTGAATATGAAAAGCCTCAAGAAAATCCAATTTACCAACGGAAGAAGCTTTTAAAGTTTCGTATCAAGGAGCATGACTTATGTCTGAAAGGGCGAAATTAACAAGTCTTCAATAACGTATGAAAGTTGGAAATTTAATAATAATTTTTACTTTGGATCTGCAAATTATCCAAAAAGCTTCTTCCTAACGTTTTTAAAATTCTATTAACATAATTCTTGGTTACTATTTTTGCCGATAGATGACGTCTTCTCGTGCATGGTACTTACTACCTGAGGGTATAAAAAGCCGTTACTGAGATTGCTTTCCCTTTCTAGAAATTCCGTTCTCCTGATGAGGAGGGACCTGTAGCTGCTCTCGAAATCAATTGTTTTAATAAATGTATGCCAAATGCAAGGTTGTTTCAGCGATTTTGATTATGTAAATATTTATTAAATTATTTATTAATATATTCGGAAGTGAAGGATTAATAGAAAGATGAAGGATATATATAAATATTATCTAAATATATAATGACTTTAACATTTAATTGTAAACATAAATTGAAATTCTGTTGACACATATATTTATAAAACTATTTTCACAAGAATTGTTTGCACTGGAAAACAATCTATTAAAATGTATAAAGGACAGTCTATGAGATGCATACTTAAGGAAGTACTAAAGTAGAATATTTAAAGTATGTATTGTTGAAATTAAACGTAAAAAATTTGATAAGTATTAAAAGAAGTATTTCCTTACATTTTATAATAACTAAGTTACAAGTTTTGAATAATATTAACAAATCCATTTTTTTATTCCTTTCCGAAATACTCAAAGAAGTACATGGAAATCAGAAGCAATATTTAACGTATTTCACTACTAAAATAAAAGGCGCTCACTCTAATTTGAAATGAACCAAAGACAGCATAGTGACTATAGATTTTGATTTAAAAGATGCCTCAGACTCTGAAAATTGTCTCATATTTGAAAAAGCATTTTAGAAAAATATTCTGTACATAGAAAAGAAATAAAGCGTAATTTTAATATTAATAATACAATAAACTCTGATTTTAATTTTTGTTATTGTTAAAACAAATAAGTTTGAACTATCTTAAAATTTCTATAATGAAATAATTAATGAAAACTTGTGAAAAAAATTTCATACAAATTAAAACTGTTCCGGGAAAATATAGCATTTAACCCTTTGCGGCACGCTACCTTTTAAAGTTGGAATTTCAGTAAAAAATTGGTAGGCAGTCTAAGCAGGCCCAGATGAGTACACGGGTAAAATTCTGTACACATAGCACTTACCGTTTTAATTTTGTGAGCGTGCGCAGAGTGGGCACTATGACTGAATAGAGCTTTGGAAAGAGCACTGAAGCGGGCATTGGTGAGAAGCCCGTACTAGAGTAAAAGATGATTAAAAACACTAGATTCTGATAATCCTAGCAGATTTGGCATTACCCAGGTTGCACCACGGGAAGGCCTGCTACTCTACACCCCCCAAAAAATAATAAATAAAAGAAAAAACTCTTCTTGGTTATATAATGACATTGAAAAAAAAAAAGTAACTTGGTCAGGCTTCTCCGATCCATTTTCAAAATAATTAAAAAACAGAAAAAATAAACCAATATTATACCTACAATTAAGAAAATCTATGAAATAATATTAAATAAACATCTACAACTCAAAACTATCAAATCGTAGCGAAGAAAACTTCTTTCAACAAAAGCAGAAGAAAAAAAGCACTACTCCAGGGAAAATCAAAGAGCTAACTGATAAAATTACCCGACCTTCAGTAAAACACCCCAACAATTTCTTAGCCCTCCAGAAACAAACAAACAAAAAAAAAAAAAAAAAACAGGAAATGAAACACAGATGTGCACTTACCCTTCTGTACTTAATGAGCTCACCATGAAGAAAATACTACGGGGAAACAAACATACAGTTCTATGTCTAGCCCCAGCGGCGCATTGTGCCCGTATACTGGGCTCACCAGCTATTTGTCATTAGATATTAGGAAAGACATCACGGTAAAAATTTAAAACTAATATAGGAAAAAGAGGTCAGCATACAGCCTTGAAAATAACAGAGAAATTTCTTTTCAAACAATTCATTTTATATCTTAAAAAAAATCTTGATTTTTTTAAAAAATGTGAGTTTTAAAAAACTAAACATGGCTGAAATGTATGGACAGATTTTTGTTGTGATGTCATCTAGTATTAATAAAGAAGGTCAAAAGAAACCAATAGTAATATATGAAACCATTGTCATTCAATTTTTGTGTGTGTACACAGGCAAAATTTTAGGTGTGCCCTGCCCGTGCCGCAAAGGGTTAATTTCCATTCAGAATGAAATGTTCTTTAAAAATTACTTCTTTCACATACTTAGAACTCTTGAAATATTGTATAAAAAGAAAAAATATATATACTTATCCTTACGACGTAATTACAAAATTTTTACCTTCGATCATGTCAAAAACTACTGATCCTAATAACAAAACACTGAATGTTTTGGTCACCAAGAGGGGTGTTTCACTGCTTCAAGGCAGTGTATGGGAAAAATTAGTTTCGACTTGTTCTCTATTTCCTATCTCCATGTACTAGACAGAGCTCAAAGTGCATGACCAGTATTTTGCTGCTTGGTCATTCCAACACTAGGTAGCTGCTTTCACAACAAATACTTGTGTACTTGTAGAAACAAACAGTCATTTTCAAACAAAAATTATTAACAGCTCTTTAGTAACTCTAAAAGGTGAATGAAATGCTGAAACATGCCTCTTTAAGTCCAGTGTTGATAGACATTTGAAGAAAATCATGCGGAATATGCACAATACAAAGTCTAAGGTCTAGGCTCGTTGGGAATTTGGCAATTTTGGAATCTTCTGGATTTTAGATCATCAGTTTAAATCTAGTAAAGTGACACGTAGAAATTATAAAATTAAAATACGTAAATAACTGTTGATGAAACAATGAAGCATTTATGACCCTACGGGTATCAAAATTTACAAAAAAAAAATATTTGTTTGCTTTACACAACATCTCTTTCAATGTTAAGTGTTTGTAATCTTCTAAAATACTTGACATAACTTCTTGTAGAGTTACAAAGTTCTAATGTTCAAATTCTGTAATTGCTGAGATGAGAATTCCCGCTAGATAATCAAACAGAATTTTTTCGTCCTCAGCAAAGCCTGTCACTTTCCTCACTATTGGTAATAATATTTTCTGTATTTAGATTACAGATTTTGACTAATGTCTTATTTTAACATAATTTAATGTTTAGTATCTGCTATACACTATTGGTGATATATCATTAGATTGTCGACTAAAGACATGTCGTTCCGCTAAATTTTTGTCTTGCTTCTATCACGCCCTGTGGAAGTTAAACATGAACTATATTAGTTTAGTTATTTATTTTAATTACACCTATTTCTGACATAGGCTTAAGGTTTATCTGAGTTGCAAATAAATTCCCTCATACACTTAACAGCTTTTCCAACCAACAAATCAGTTATACTTAAAATTCTGTTCAACAACACACTCAACACAATTGGCTGAAGACTGTAACTGTTGCCAAGTGTAAACATAAGTGATTATCATGATGTTTGGTACCCAGTTATTAACATTAAAAAAAAATGTTTTAGACCAGCACGAGTAGTTTCTAAAGGTGCCATAAATTGAGTCACATGGTGATAAAACCAAAAATTAAATAAAGAAAATACAAAAAATAAATAATTGCCAGGTTAGATATAAGTTACACAGTAGGCGTGGAATCGCAGATGAACCCCGGTAAAATGTTTTGATGCCCAATAATAGAACAAAGTATAAAACAGGCAAATCGGCAGCCTTGTATTCGGCATAGATTTTGTAAAATCCCAATCGATTTTGAGGGCTCGATTGAGATTTTACAAAATCTATCCCAAATACAAGGCTGTCGATTTGCCTGTTTTATTTTCCACGTCGGCGTGTTTCTCTTGCGTCTTGAAAACAAAGTATGTCAAATCGGCATGAATGCTAAATGACTGCAATTATGTATTTAAGCATCTACATCGTCTCTCTCATATATATGTGTGTATGCATATTTTGTCTCTGTTTAACTGAATATTTATAAGAGTTAGAATTAAAAGGAAATAAAGTACCATGTTATTACTAACACATCCTTACTCCAGGCAAGAGAACTGAAAGTGAAAACAGCAGATGAAGATGGATTTTCTGATACATTTCTTTTTAATGTGTTTCAGTGATTTCACTACGTCAAAAACAATAAGTAAACATATGTATGATTTGACTCCATTTAAAACCTAAAGTAAAGAGTAACAATTTTTAATTGCTTTTAAATAAACACTTAATCTCAAGGTAAAATACACGATGTAAGGGGTTAACGTAATACAGCTACAAATATATTCAAAGTAAGATGGATTAAAAAAGTTGCAACTTTTATACAGACAATTTACAAAATAACTTAAGAATTTCACATGTCCTGTAATATTCTTTTAGTTAACTAACCATTCACATAATTCTAGATTGAATGATTGATATTGATAGGGGGAGAAGAATGGATATGAAAGGAAAATAAAATAAAATAAAATAAAAATGTGAAATTCTTGGCAAAATCATGAAAATTTTACACATTAACACTCTGGACACAGCACTCAGATGACTAATAAGCTTAAATTAATGAGATCACCAAGTGTTTCAATGCTGCAAACAAAAAAAGTCAAACTGCACTCTTGTTTAGATTTGAACCAAGGTTCATCCACTTGCTAGCTGGATAGTTTAATTACATGCACTGTGATACTTATACCCTGACTTAAAGGGCATCGAGAAAGGCACAAGACTTAGTTGGCAAGAGAGTCATCCATCACATTTTAATTTGGGTGCCCTTGTAGAGACTGGTTTTTTTAAAAAAAAATTATGGAAAGATGAAAAAGCAATATTGTCATCACCAGGATTCGAACTATGGATTTTTCACCTGCTAGGCGTAGTAAAAATACATAAATATTTTTACTACATATAATAATTTTCACTACATATGGTGCCGTGACAAAAGAAATAACTTGAAATTATTTAGTTCAGGTTGAGAATTCAAATAAAATGTGTGACCTATAATATATTTGCTACACATGTGATTTATATTGTTGAAAATTTATGATAAATGATGGGTAATATGCCGTGAAAGAGTAATTCTATTTTGGATAATTCAAAAATTCAATTTCAAATGCATTGTTATATATATGTGAATATTTAATGAAAGTTTTAAGATATTTGAATCAAAAGCTGATTTCAGTAATTTCATTGGATTGTGGTATGTAATGATAAAATAATGTTCAGAATTATTAGAATCTAGAAGTGTTAATGATCAATGTACTTATATTGCATCACTACTTTGATATATGCATGGTTAAAGCTGTAGGAGATCCTAATTATTAATTACTAAATTATTTAAAAAAAATTACCTTTACTTTGCTATCTACTCTTATATGCATGTCTGGTAAATGTATA
Organism: Stegodyphus mimosarum; assembly: GCA_000611955.2. NCBI lineage: Eukaryota > Metazoa > Arthropoda > Arachnida > Araneae > Eresidae > Stegodyphus > Stegodyphus mimosarum. Next base: position 140,039 of record KK117466.1, read on the forward strand.
TGTAAATTATCAGATAGAGTGCTCAGTGTTTGTGAAAAATAATGTAGATCTCAATATCATTAAAATAGAAATAGCAGATTGTAAGGTAATGCAACATAAGTAACTATATTTCTTCATCCATGTCAAAGCTTAAAGGTAGATCTAACATTGGTATGGCAACTTACCTAGCTTCTGCTCTGCCCACATTTAGTGGCAACTTATCTGAAAATGTAAATTTCTTTCTTGATCGAATAAATAGTATTGCTAAATTAGAAAAATGGTCAGAGAGAACGCATTAAAGCAACTACAAAACGAAGAAAAATATTTTCAGTCTCAAAATAAAGTTGTTAAAGGCAGAGCACCACCAAAATTTAATATTGGAGATGAGGTATTTTTAAAGGCTTTACAACCACATCATGCTTTTCAGCCAAAATTCAATGGACCTTTCAAAATAATAAAAATTTTTCGAAATAAAAACTACTTAATTCAAAACATCGAAGACCACAAAACTCAAAAAATTCATTGTAGTAAATTATATAAAAGAGTAGCTCCAAGGTCCAATTTGATTAATTAAGAACATTTATTTCATCGAGCTTGTTTTTCTTGTTTACTAAGTTAGAAAAAATAAATAAATAGAAGACATACAGACATTTGTAAGTGTTAGGAATTTAGTGGATTTATTTCCAACAAAAAAATTTTTTTTTGAGATTTCATGATTAGTTTGGGTGTCGGTTGGCCACCTTCACTCATACGTTTGGTTGGCTGCAGGCTGGTCCGGGTTGACTAATGTCATGGAATTTACAAAAAAAAAGTGTGCAGTACACTTAGTGATCATTACAAGTAACGAGCTAGACATGAAAATTGTGCTACTAAAACAAGTTTGAGTAGTAAAAAAAAATATATATATATATATATACATATATAACAATAATAAAAAGAGGAAGAAGAAAATTAATGTGTTCAAGAAAATGAAATTGTAGAGTAATTGGTCTAGATGAATTTAGTAAATTCAAGGGCAAATTGATGTTATTCAGAAGAATTTATAGAATCTGTATAATTAGAAACTTGTCAAAAAAATGATCATTAATGCAGAGTTGTGTTTAACAGTGAAAATGCATGAAATGTAAAAATAGGTATTAGCTTACAATTTCCATTTACAAAGAGAAAATTGTAACTTGACTACAGATTATAATGAAAGTGTATGCTGTAACTATATGAGTAACTTGTATGATATGTATTAGTTATTAATTTTTGATTGTACTTCATATGTGTAGCACTTATCCCAGACAGTGAAATTATGATAAAATAATTTTTGACTATTTTTCATTTGATTTAACTATTATACCAGATCATACTTGTAATGAGTGTTGTGCGTCAGTAAAATTTATCGTGCAATGAACTGTGTTTCGGTGAAATTTATCATGCAGTGTGCAGCGTCAGTGAAGATCATGCGGTGATCTGTGCTTTTTCTTTGGCCGGAGGGAATGTCATCTATCATCAAACTCTCGCTTCAAGAATCGTCATCGTTTCGTCCAAGCCTTTGGTGCCAGTTGTTGGACCGGTTTCTGCCCTCTTTGCTGCTGGGATTTCATGGGTGAAGGTCGGGCTTCGGCGTCGCTCTTCACCGACTGTCTCTTCACTTACCACCTCGTTTCATGATGCACGTTGAACTCTCCTGAAAAGTCCGATGATATGGTTCCTGATTTATAGAAAGCCAACTGTAGTTTTTTTTATTGAATATATTCATTCTACATGCAGTTTCTGAAAATTCATCCAGGATGGAGTGACATTTTTTAAGCAAGAATCATGAACGATCTCATTGTGCAATATAAGGCTCATCCATTGTCTATCGCCACGTGATGCACTGCTCCAAATTAATTCACTGGTAGAAGCTTCAAAATCAGAAGAAATTTCAAGACAAGTTTATTGCTGCTCTACATATATTTTCGATTCCAGGTTTTTCGTGATTTATAGAAAGCGATGCAAATAGATTGTGCTCTCCAAGTGTATCGTTAAACGAATGGACGTTCTGCATTTATAGTAGGACTATAGTTTAGATCTGATTATTTAATTTTCTTGTTTTATTTGTGTGAGTTCAGCAGTAAAATTTTTGATAGGAAAAATAAATAGAGTGAATTGTAGATGATTAACTTGTATTTTCTTCTTCAACTATCACAACATCTGGGGTAAGTACATTATTTTGCTATCCGTTGTAGGTCACATATTTTATCCCTATCATTCGGGTTATTGCGGAAACAACATCGCTGATAAAATTAATATTCAAAATTTTGGTTATCACTTATACACCAGAATAATGATAATTAATATTTCTAATAACCTACAGAAATTAACACAATTTTCATTACATAAGAAATTAAAATATATAAATATTTTCACTACACCAGGCATACATGCTCATCACTTAAACCTTCCTTATAACATAAGGTGGACCATTCACCACTGTTAAAAACCCCATTTCTTTGTTTCTGCAGTATCTGCTGAATCCTTATAATAAAAGAAACATCATCTTCCAAGACAGGAAAAAATGCACAAGCATATACTTTCATATGCTATTTTAATGCATGTGTAACTTGTAGTTAATACATGATGATATGTGCTAAAATAATTTTTTAATTTGTGTACCTGTATGTACATCTTCATTAAATTTACATTTCTTTCATGCTGTGTGACTTACATTCTAATTTAAAGAACTGGTGTTAATTTACACCTACATACTATTGAATAAATATATAAATTATAGAATGTGTTACTACATATATTAAATTAATGAATTAAGGAGATTAATCAAATATGCTAAAACAACCTTGTATTTGGCGTACATTCACTAAAAACACTCGAGTGTTTTTAGTGACACTCGAGTGTTTTGCGAGTGTCTTTAGTGAATGTAAGCCAAATACAAGGTTGTTTTAGCGAATTTGATTGTCACATTGGCGTGTTTCTCTTCTATTGTAAGGAGATTAATTTTCAAACTGTCAAACTATGATGCATAAATTTTTACTTCAAAAATAAAAAATAAAGAATGAGAATTATCAGAAACAAGTGTAAAACATAAATTTCTCTCTGAAGGAAGCTTGATAAGAGGTTAGATTAGGTTATTCAATTATGGCAAAGCACACGAGGGCTATCTGCCTAAAGGGAGGGATGCCTTCGTGGAGGACTTTTTAAGGGAAACTGGCTTGTATACACGTTACACATGGGGAAAACCACGAAAACGCGCATGCAGCCAGCCCGTTCGCGGGATTTGAACCTCGGACCGAACTACCAGTGTTAGCGTCTTTACCGCTCGGCCGCTGGTGGGCCGCTTGATAAGTGACTGTAATTAGAACAATGAATATGACAAACATACTTCTTCTCACCTACATTTATAACTTTACATAACAGCTTTCACAAAATAAATTATAATGGATATTACACAATGAAATTACATGTACTTTACTAGTAATTTCAAATTAAAATCAATCATGTACAACATCTCATTAGATGACATGCACATTATGAGCAAAGCATTATTTTAATACATTATATAATATGTTGAATAAAATTATGCACAAGAAAATTCCTTTCTGTATGAAAAATAAAATATTTCAGTACAAAATCTTTCATATTTATATATTTATACCTATATAGAAAACAAGCTACATGAATACAAATGAAGACACAGAAACATCAAATATTTCATATTCCATTTTAAAAGCAAACATGAACAAATCATCATTTCAATATAATTATGAAATACTTAATACCTTAAATTTTAGACAAAATTTAAATGCTTTAGTGTTCAGGTACCCCTTTAACATTACTGGATTTATGTCTTTTTGAGCGATAAAATAATTCTTTGATATACAAATACGTAAAACATCTAAAATATTCCAGAAATATTTAAAACTGTAACATGCTAATTTTATTGAAATAGGGTTGCCACTAAAATAGGAGAATTAAATTCCCTGACTTTTTCAGGTTTTTCCAGGTGTGTTATTTAAGAAAATTACAGTCTATCTGCACATGGTACTTTGACTGTGCTGAGAGAAATTAATTATGGTACCACTCAATAAGAGAAAATTTGCAAATCACATATGACTTATAATCCCCAAAACATTACTATTATAACTAACTATACTAGGGGTTGTTTTCTCCACTGAAGACTGAGATTAGAATGCCCAATCTGGATTAAAAAAATCTCTCTCTTTTTTTTTTTGCAGACATTTTGCAGCTAAACGAAAGAAAGAAATCTGTTCAATGATATTTTAAAACGAATTCCGGTATTTTATATTTATTTAACAGCATGCATAAACAAAAAATATGTACATTAAATTTCATGTTATGTCATCATAATATTTGAATTAGTTTTAGGATTTTAATTAAAATTTTTTGAAATTTGAAAGTATTGTTTACTAATAATAAACAAATTTAGAGAAGCAACATTAAATGCTATGAATGACATTAAAATAGTTAAAAACTGAATTTACAACAATCAACGATATTTTGGCGATATTATATTATTTATATTAAATGGTTACTTAGATGACTTATAACTATTTTTTTTACTTTACAGCAAATTGACAAATAAGGCATTTATTAAAAAAGAAGAGAAATAAAGGTTTAAAAGATTTTGTGGTAAAATACTAGTATACAATACGGCCTTGGCACGACTTTGAAAATTGTTACCAACCCCAAAATGACCCATTTACTGCTCATCATAATGTTGCCAAATCCCATGTGTACTGTATACTAGAATTAAACCGATTTTGCTTTACATGAGAATGGGAAGGCATTTGCTTTCATTCAATATACACGGCAAATGTGCATACACGTCTCCCAATTCAACATACACTGCACATGTGCATGCATGTCTCTCAATTCAACATGCACATGCAAGTCTCTCGATTCTCTCAATCGAGTTGCTGAAACCAAAGTTGTTGGCAACATGCTTTGCCTTTCTAAAATACAATTTGATTGGAGCTGCAAAAATTGGCTTTATGGCAGCTGCCTGAATGGCGCCCACGCGATACATAATTCAAAGTGAAGTAAAAAGTGAAAGCTTCCAACCTTGCACAAAAATCGCTTTTTTCAGATCACTGTATAAAATTCCCTGACTTTCGAAGATTTTGACTAAAACATTTATATTCCCTAACTTTCCCAGATTTTGCCTAAAATAATTAAATTCCCGGGCTTTTTTCGGTTATTTTTCGAATTCCCCGACTTTTCCTGGTTTTCCAGTTAGTGTGGCAACCCTGTTGAAATAATCTTCTGAAGACATTTATTTACTAAAATAAATAATTTAGGTAGTATTTTTTCCTTTAGAAAAAATGAAAAGATCATTATTTAAATATTTTGGATTTATTTGAACATGTTATTTTAATTACTTAACATTTTGTACCCAGATTATGGAAACTATATAATATTTTTATATGTTTACAAATAATTAAAAATTATACATGTATCAAATTAAAATTCATTTCTCATTAATAGCTAAATTTCACTAAATTCTTAAAATCTAACAATGTTTATACATGTCTGTACCTTAATGTGCAATAAAAAAGATGCATACCTTAGTAAATGTTGCTGCTTTTCCAACAGTAGGATTTTTTACAGTGAATTGAAGTTGTTGCACAAAAGTAGGAACTTTATCAAGAAGTTCAAGCAATTCATTTTTTTGCTGGCCCCCTGGAACCTGCAAAAATGTTAAATACACACATCTTAAATTATCCACACATGCGACAAACAAAAGATAGCAATTCAGATTCTCAACATCAGCATTAAAAGTGAACACTGTTTATATATGTTAGGAGCAGTGAATAAATAATTAATCAGAGGCAATTTTACAGTAATTATTTAATAAAACTCAAAAGTATTGTCCGTAGGTGTTTAGGCATTTATCCCATTGTGACACCAGTCGCATAATGCCATGCTTGTAGAAATTCTTTGGTTGCTGTTTGAACCAACTGTGCACGCACTCCTTCACTTCACTGTTCGTTTGAAATTGGTGTCCCCACAGTGCTTTTTTTGAGTTCACTGAAGATGTGGAAGTCACATGAGGACAGATCTGGAATATGAGGGGGAGGGCTCAGGACTTCCCACTCGAACTTCTGCAGACTTTCCTTTGTTGTGTTGGCTGTGTATGGTTTAGCATTATCATACAACAGAATGACACCATGAGAAAGTTTATCGGGACGTTTCGAGTTGATTGCACTGCTGAGCTTCAGTAAGGTTTCACAAAACTGCTGAGCATTGACAATAGCTCCAGCTCCAGGAAATCACTGAGGAGTGATCCCTTATGATCAAAGAAGAACGAAAGCAGTACCTTCCCACTACTAGGGTGGAGGACCTTGAACTTTTTTGGAGGAGGGGAATCTGGGTGCTCCCACTGAAGAATTTGCCATTCTGACTTGGGCTGAAAATGGTGGTACCAACTTTCATCACCGTTAAAAACTACCGAAAGAAATTCTTCCTCATCGTTGTTGTAACGCTGCAGTGCTTGAAGAGTCATGGTCATGCAACATCCCTCTTGTTCTGGTGTCAAATGATGCGGGACCCATTGTGCGCACACTACCAAATTTCAACCTGTCCTTGACAATTCTGTGAACCGTACCATGGCTAAGTCGCACTGATACAGAAATGTCATGTACTGTTAGACGACGGTCTTTCCTTATGAGCTCATCCACTTTTGCAACATGCTCTTCTATGACACACTTTGGTGCTCCACTCCGTGGGTCATCACCAATCGACATGAGTCCTTCGCGAAAGCTGCCTGTGCCACTCCTGAAATCTTGCCCATGACATATAATAATCCCTATATCCTTTTCATTTGTTATGAATTTCACGCCCTCCTACACCTTTCACTGTCAAAAAATGCACAACACCCCGCTGCTCTGCTTTGGATGCCTCCATTCCGCGCTGCTTTCAAAAATGAAATGACTGGATATGGCTGATGCTTGGCTATTGTCCTTTTCTCACTCCCTGCTCGACAAGCAACAGCATCTGGGGAGAGAAACGCATATGAATCATTAGGTCACATCCAACTCTCAATTTCCAACCCATCTGCACTTTTCTACATACCATACATTTTGTGTAATATTCACCAACTGGCCCTTACAGATATATATATATTTTTAATCCAATGGTGGGCACTTGCCTATTGAGCATTGGCCACTACTAAGGCCAGAAGTGGTGGTCATTTTATTTTAGAGGCACCGAATGGGTGGCCACTGTTATTGCCTATGATAGAACACACAATTTACATACATGCCTTCTCCGGGATTCGAACCCGAGCCCTTCGGTATCGCAGCCGGCAATATCGTTTATAAAACTCTCAATAAAATATCCAAATAAAAATTACAAGACCTTCCAAATACAGAATATCATTTATTAAAATAAATACGTATTCCTTTTTAATTCATACGAATTTTTTCCCCTCATTTACAATTATCTCGTTACTGGTTAAAAAGAGTTCAAGATTTGTCTTAAGTATTTGTTAGAGATACTTACTAATTATCATTCTATTCTCTGAACTCCATGAATTAATACACTTAGAAAAAGAGCTTGAATTTTTTTTAAAGTAATATGAAAGACAGGCACTTTTTTTAAAACTAATTCTTGGGATTATTACTCAAATTATACGTTAATTTCTCATTTTATCAGCTTACTGTACTTACTGACTATAAATGAAGAGCATGTTATAAAAAATAAATATGAGAGAAGTGTGATAATATTGGGAAATATAATATTTAAAAAAATTTTGAATTTTATAAAAAAGAAATCATATTCTTAAAATACAGATAGCAAAGTATGACAGGAAAGTGATAAAGACAGTTTGCTTTACATAAGAACAGGCCGCATAACAGTTTTTTTTCTGGATAGAGGAGATAACATGTCTTTGATCTTCAGAATGCATTTCTACTCTGCTATTTAAAATAAATCTGTTTAGATAATATTTACAAGATACACACTGTCTTGTTGCGCTGTATTACAGCAATGGTACACCCATATTTCAAACAACAATTTGTGATAAATTTGTCTGTGAAGCACTTTCGAAAAGCGGAAAAGTGTATGGAGGGCATGCCATATTGACGGCATAAAGCATTTTGAGCATACTGGTGAAACTACTGTAGATAAAAGCTGCTTAGATCTAGTGCATCTATAACAGATAGAAATATAGTAAGTGTTTGAAATCTGTTTCAATGAGACATCTGATATCTGATACAGAAGAGGATCAGTACAGAATTAAATTTCAACCATTTGACAGTGCACAAAATTTTAACTCGAGAAGGGTGCATGCCAGATTATTTCCTAAAATACCTCACATCTGAATGGAGGAATAACAATAATAGTGTGTTTTGATCTTCTAGAACACATTAAAAGTGACAGGCACAGGGGAAAGTGGGCAGAATACCAGAATTTTACAAGTTGTACAGGCATAGTCCCAGTGTACAAACTGTGCAGCTCTACTCCACTCCTTCGAAAGAGAACACATACTGAAGGATGGTCCGAGGGTCTCTCAACCCTCTTTCCTAACACCAACCACTGGAAAGGACTTTCAGTTTGCTGCATATTTTGAATACCCCATTGCTGCACATACACTATACGCTTACAAACATCCATGCCTCCTCGAGGATTTGAGCCTGGGCCCATAAGTATCACAGTCACAATCACTAACCATTATTCCATTCGGGCAGTATCCAAAGTGAGATGATTTTCCTCAAGAAAGTGTTATCCAATGACAAACACTGTATTTTTCAATACAATCTGGAAATGAAATTTCAGTTAAGAGTGCCATACTAATAATTCACCATATCCTAATAATGCAAAAATGAGAAAATCCTAATCAAGTCCAATGCTCGTTCACTTTTTTGAGAGCCATGGATTTTCCCCAAGGATTCCTGTCTCAAAGAAAAAGTTGCATGTATGTCAAAAATTTAAAGAACTCAGGTACTCTGTAACACAGTTTTTCCTATTAATCAATTTTTGATTCAAAACTGCATTTCCATAACTTCCCAGCCTTCTTCTGTCTGTCTTCTTTTCTAAAGGTACACATTTGAAAGGCTAATGTTTTAATATTGTGGACAGCACACATAAAATGTAATAAATGAGCTTAAAGGGAATCATCTTTAAGCTTTCAAACAATGCTTTGAAGATAGGGAGCAATGTCTCTGGCTGCATACAATTTCCCAAAACAGCGACTTTAAAAGAGATACCACTGATTTATAACTTATACATAAATACTACAGTTTACACGCAGTCAATCTCATTTTCTTTGGCAACATAATGAATGTCACAAACCAGCACTAAAAATATCTGATTTTTTTTAACCAATACATAAAAGAAAAAAATTTGGTTGTTTTATCTATTTTAAATGATAAAAAAAATCACATAAAAGATAATTATAGGTCATCAGTTTAATTACATGGGATTACTCTGACTTCAGGCATTTTAATGATTAAAGTTTGAATTAATTAAAATGCAAAAATTACCTGATATGAAAACTGACGGACCAATTTATATAACTTATTTGCCTCCTCTGCAAAAAATTCCGCCTGCGTAAAAAGATCCTGCAAAAAGTTAGTATTATATCTACAAGGTTTAGAATTTGAATATTAACATATTAAAAGGAATAAAGTAACAAAAAACTGGAAACTGCATAAGACAATCAAAACTTTCGGGTGGATACTGTTACTCTTCAAGAATAGAAGGATGTAGTCAGAAATTATATTTATATGAAAGCACATTTTTAGGGAGGTACAGAGTCACCTGCTCGTTTTTGGAAGGGCGAGGGGAAAGGTGAACAGAGAACAAATGCAAGCAAATTGAGAATGATTTATTTCCACCTCGTATAAAAAAAATGAAAACTTTTTCATTACATAAAACAACATGAATATCTTTTTCAAAACCAGTAGCATTTCATTTGAATAAATTGTTCTTTACATCTTACTTATATTACCTTCCCCCTGATTACAGTAAGTCTTTCGCATTAAAACGAATTTCATTGGAAACTTTAAATACAAAGTATTGATATTAACTCAGTTTTGGTCGGTTAATTTAATTATGTTAAGAATAAATTAGTGAAACTGTCTAAGATTCATACTCACACACTAGAAAAGTGACAAAAACCACATATTAAATAGTTAATTTTTTATAGAAGTTTCTTTAATAATTTTTAACTATTAGAAGTTATTCTTTAGAAATAAATAAATCTATGATTTGAAATGATTTCATACTGTCTTGATACAATTTTCTTACATTCAACATCACTACGGAAAAGAAATCAACAACAGCTTCAACATAAAACCATTTAAATTTTACATTCATTTATCCATGCACAATAATAATGACACAAATTTCACAAAATTTTCCTTTTCTCTTTCAATGAGATGAACTGACAATTCTCTGCAGTGTACCTCTAGCAGAAAGACACTGAACAGATAAGCATTTTAATTATTCAGCAGCATTCAAATGCTGCTGAATAATTAAAATTCATTCCTTTCATTTTCCTCGCAACTATTATACAGAGTTTTTTTTATAAAAGTGGATCAAATGCTTGCTTCGTTCAGCTTCTAAGACATAACCTTACCCTAAATATGATGAAACAAAAGATTCATTTCTAGGAAGCTTTTTTCTTTACCCATCATTTAGTAACCAATTAATATTTATTGTCATCCCGATTTATATATATTTGCATTTTAATTAAGTTGTCTACTATTAAACTACTTGTTTTAAACTTAAGTGTAGCTATTTTAGCAGATCATAACCGATCATCGCCTTACTTCATTAGATTTTTTCCCTCAACCCATTTAATGGTATATACATTCACGGAGCATCCTGCTTAAAATAGGTATGTTCTGTTATGCCCCAAAGTACAACTCTAATGCTGTATGCACAAGATAAAAGAATATCCTGCTTAAGAGGCTAATTTTCAGTGTCAAAAGTTTTATTAAAATGGTTTTTGAATTTTTTTTAGACATTTTCAAAAGCTTTGAAAAGTACTCAGGAAAGTTTGTAATACTTCAGTCATGAAAAATATTCATTACTTTGGTTTCTCTAAAGTTGTATCACACCTTGGTCACTTAATTGCAGTATAGCAGCCTTCTGTTTTAATGTTGTGCTTACCACATTCTCTAAAACTGAAAGAATATATTTAAATGCCCTACTTTTATAAAAGTTTAACATATGTAGTAAAGTATTATTTGAGATCTCTCAGAATATTTTAAAATTAGTAAGCCAAGTAAGAGATCTTAACCAACAAATTACTCGTCATTTTCAGTGGCAAAAATAAGTAATGATTATTCAATTTATTTTGATAAATACAAACTAAGAATGTTCACTTTTTTATAAATATTATTTACAAAAAAGCATGATGTATTTATGGAAAAGTAACTACTACTAACAGAGCTGCAGGTAGGGATTTCAGCACCTGGGAACAGCTGAAGATTTCCTGCCTCCTCCTTTTTGCCAAAAATAGGAAACATTTCATCCTAAAACTTCGTAACATAAATTTGGTGTCCTTGGATACGATGCCAGGGAGCAGATTCTACCTGTGCTTACCCCTAGTTATGTCACTGATTACTGATGTAAGAATTTAAAAGGTGAATGATTTATATAACTCCACAGAGCACAAGCAATAAACTAATAACTACAGTTTTATACTTCTAGCCATGTAAAGAAGCCCTTTATCTTGTATTCTATGGAATTCTAATTAGAGTTGTAAAACCAAAGTTTCATTTCTGTTAATTATCTTCTTGAGATCTATAAACCTCTAGGAGTGAAATAAATCTAACTTATGCATGCAGAATGCATGCATAAGTGAATGCATGCAGAAATAGTGAATGCATGCAGAAAAAATAATTTTATTCTTTAATTTCAACTTTCACACTATTAACCAATGAAACCTCGGTTCATGAACTTATTCATTCCAGAAGGCATTCCATCAATTGAAATATTCATAAGCCAAAACAATTTTCCTTACAGGAATTAATGCAAATTACATAACTTCTTTCGGGATCACACATGGTTTATTTTAGTTCTATAACAGTACGCTTTACACAAATTCATAACCAAAAATCAATGGAAAGATAAAATAAATGGAAGCAATTTTATTGTACCTGTACAAACAGCATATGAAGATGGCAGCATAAGTAGAAAATGATGAGAAAGATGTTAACGTTTGCATACGAAATTTCCTTTCACTAGAAACATCAGCTAACAGTCTTTTGGGGGCATCTCATTTCATTTTTTCTTTGTCTCTAAACGTCAGTTGTCTCTGTTTGAGACTCACTGGGCCTCTGCTCCAGTCAGATTTGTCCAATGTAATTTTTTGTTGCCTACATTTAAAAATATTTCTAAACTGAGACATGGCAATATAACTAAAAATGCTTATGGTGTAACTTGCTACTACTTTTTCAGTGTGATATCACTACATGAAAGCTTTGCATCTTACCCCATGTTGAAGAAATTTCAGAAACCAGAAAACTAGGCTCATTTTTCTTTTTTTCTTATCTTCTAAAGACATTTCTTCCCCAATTGCGTTTGTTGTTGCTTTTGAAATTGTATTTCTGTTGCGATAATCTTTATGGTCCTTTAGTAACTTCTACATATCTTCATTAATTATCTGGGCCATGGTTTTATCTAGAGATACAGTATCATACATAAGGAAAAAATTTAAATGATTTTTTCAGGAGACCCTGGGTATCAGTTATGGGACATAAGATACCTCAAAACACCTTTGAAATTTATATGTAGCCAATTTGAATGTCTGCAACTCAAGACAACATTCAGTATCCAAGCCAATTTTTTTTCAAATACACTCATGTCCATAAATTAAGGATAATTCGGAGTCACGCGGAAATCGAACTCTAAAATAAATATATCATTTGTAAAATCACTACACACATCTTCAAGAATCATATGCAAATTTCAGGACGTAACCAGATGACACCGATGGTACGTCACAATGATGAGAGTGTAAGAGAGTGATATATAAGGAATACGCAAAGTAAAACCGTTTGCAGGCGCTTTATAAGCATTTCAATGCAATAACCGAATAGTTATGACACAAAGGACGCATTTGGACGATTTTTTATGCGGTAGAATTATCGGCCGTCTGGAATGTGGGCGTACCCAACTGGAAGTATGAGACAAACTTGGAATTGCCCAGAGTGTCATCTCCAGGCTTTGGCAACAATTCCAAGATGATAATAATGTGACTAGACATTACAGCACAGGTCGCCCCAGAGTTACAACGCCGAATGAGCACCGGTATTTGGCAGTTACTACCAAAAGAAACAGGCGGAGCACAGCCTCAGACCTGTCTCGTCAGCTCTCTTCAGCCACTCGTACGACAATTTCAAGGCAGACCGTGTACAGACGCTTAGGCCAGATTGGTCTATATGCTCGTAGACCTGTCAGATGCATTCCACTTACTGCAACTCACCGTCGCCTGCGGTTAGCCTGGAGTAGAGAGCATGCATCGTGGACACCGTAACAGTGGGCTTGTGTGATGTTTTCCGATGAGTCCAGGTGTAGCTTGCAGTCTGATTCTCGACGGACATTCACATGGAGAGCTCCAGGTACCCGTTACCACCAAGAAAACATCATTGAAGGACACCGTTACGGTGGTGCAGGAGTGCTCGTTTGGGGTGGAATTATTCTGGGTTCCAGAACTGACCCGCATGTTCAAATTGGAACCATGACAAGTCAAATCTATCGGGACGTCATTCTGGAATAGCATGTACGTTTGTTTCAGGGTGCAATGGGCGCACAATTTGTGTTTATGGATGACAACGCCCATCCTCACCGTGCAAACATCGTAATTGAATGCCTTCAATCGGAGGATATCACCTGTATGGACTGGCCAGCATTCTCACCGGAATCCAGTACAGCACGTGTGGGACATGCTTGGCCGACGAGTTGCAGCCCGTCAACCTTCTCCTACATGTCTACCAGAACTTTGGAGAGCATTGCTTTTTGAGTGGTGTAATATCCCCCAAGATCAGATCGATAATCTGAACTCAGCATGCCTAGGCATTGCACGGACTGTATTGCATCGTCTGGGAGACATACAATCTATTAACAATCATACCAAGCATGGAATAATGGTTTTTTGTAAATAGGTTTTTTTTTTTTGTAATTTGTTCCGGGGAGAAAAAAATCGCTAATTTTTTTAATAATATCAAACATATAGCATCTTTTTTTGCTCTTTACCTTTTGTTTAATAAATAACCTTTACATTAAGTCAAATTTGTTTTGCTTCTAACTCTTCCTTCGCCTGATTTTGCATTATCCTTAATTTATGGACATGCGTGTAATTTGTGACACAAGGCATTCATGATCCGAGATTTCACTATATAAGGAGGATCTTTAGCCTCTTCACACTGAAAAGATAATTTTAATTTATAGATAAATGAGATTGTACAAAAATATATTTTGTTTAGGTGCCTTCTGAATATCTGCTTTCCTGCCAGAATTGTGAAAAAGTATTCTTGAGGCAAAGCAACATGTTGTCAAAATAGTTATGAGGCAATTGACAATGCCACCCAAAATGTATTTATGTAGCAAACCAGGTATGCACATAGCATATGTCTCTTTTTGACCAGTGCAGAATGCCAAAGTTGCATGCATGCCAATTTGCACAATCCTCTGATTTTTTTAATGCAAAAACAGACTGCTATTTACATGAGAACAGCAGTGCAAAGAAAGAAGGATTTCTTGAAAGTGTTTTATTACTCATATTTCTTGCTTTATAATTTTATTGATGGATTACCCTTGTATGGAATTCTCAGTGTGCTGCCATTTTGAAAATGGCTGTTGCTTTTTGTGCATTAGCTTCCAAATAAATGAGTCACCAGTGAATTCGCAAATGCTCTTCAAAGTCGGCAAAATGTTCGAGACTTTTTGGTTGAAGTGTAGATAATCACAAAATATTTTTTTATTACATATTAAAATTTGATGCATAAATTAATAAAAATTAAAAAAAATACATTAGATATTCTGAATACATTTAATAAAATACCTTTGCTTTATACTAATCGAGCCAAATATTCTATGCACTAAACACAGCAACTTGTAGCATGTGATTCAAAATCGTAAGACTGATTTTTGTCAAATTCTGTAATTACATTACCAGTGCTCCACATTTCATTAATAGAATATTAATTTTGAGTCCATTACTTATACATTCACATATAAATCAATGAAACCATGATATAATTTTAAGCAAGGCTAAAATGCAAATTTTCAAGAGCTTGAAAAGACACTATAAATAAGAATCAAAATCTTAAGACCAGAAAAAAATTCCCCTTTTGAAATGGTGTGGAAATAATTTAGTTGTAATGCTTGATTTATTCGAATATGAAAAAGTACACTTATCTATCCAACAGGATTTTCTAAGGGAGGCTGGCTCACATTACACATTGGAAAAAACCATAGTAATTTGGATGCTCTTATATACAATAAATATTCAATTACTATACTTGTGACTTCATAATTTTTGTAGAGAGATAAAAGATAAATTAAAATGGTATGAAAAGCCTGTCAAGGGCCTAGTGGTAGGAGAGGAGAGATTTAAAACCATTAGATTTAATCCTTCTGAGTGTTTTAAATTAAAACTTGCTTAAAGCAAGCCGTATCATCACCACTGGTACTAAAAGTTTTATAGGCAAAAATGGACCCATTCATGACTACCCACAAAGGCCTGTTCATATGGCCCACTGTTGGAGGGAGTACAGGAACTATAAATAAGCATGTTGTCACTTAAATTTTCTATTTAAACAATCTTCTTATGGACAATCCAAGAGAGACACAAACTGCTTTGATATTACAGACATAAGTCTGTTTATACAGTAATAAATTTTATTTTGCAGATATAGAGGAATGTTTGCCATGTGTAGAAATATTGCATATACATTACATCTTAAAGATGACATTGTCTAGATCAGGGATGGGCAAACTTTTTCGATCGCCGGCCAAAAATCGAAAAAATAAAGTTTGGCGGGCCAAGATGAATTTTTCTAAAATTTTAAAAACAATATACAAGTATTACAATTTAATATATTAATGAGATGAATGAAATTGCGATTTCATTTTTAAAAGTTCCTTATATTGAGGTTCGAAGTGAGATGTACTGATTCTAAGGAATGAGGCCAAATGCTCATCTGTCAGTCTACTTCTGAAATAATTCTTTCTAAGGTTCATAGTTGAAAACACTTGTTCACATATATAAGATGAAGCAAACATAGCACTGATTTTCTGGGCATGAGATATTAAATTTGGGAAACTTACTTTCGATAATGATTTATAAAACTCTAACTTTGGCATATTTAGAAACAATTGCTTGAGATGATTGTTAGATTGCAACTCAATTAATTCAAGCTGCAAATCTGACCTCACTGCTTCACAATTTACGTTGAATGGCATGGTAAAAATATCCAATTCTGCTTGAATGGCACTGAAATCTTGAAATCTGCGTTCGAACTCAAAATGCAGTTTTTTCAAGCTATCTTCATTATTCTTAAGGTTCTCTTCATTTACTGAGGGTATTGAATTTAACCTCGGGAAATGAGATAAGTCGTTCTTACCTAGCTGCCCAGCAAATATATTAAGTTTTAGTTTAAAAGCTTTGAGATGTGACCAAATATCGTCGATAAATTGATTTTTTCCTTGCATCTTGACATTCAAGTTGTTCATATGACAAAGAAGATCTGTGAAAAATGCAAAGTCTGAAAGCCATTTTGTATCTTCTAACATTTCGCACTCCGCAGAACACTGTTTCTCATGGAAGAACGACACAATGTCGTCTTTCAGCTGCCAAACTCGCTCGAAAACACATCCTGCACTAAGCCACCTTACTCTCGTGTAATCAGTACATCAGAGTATTCAGATTGCACTGACTGAAGAAAATCTCGAAATTGCCTGTGAGTAAGCCCACTAGATTGAATAGTATTTACAAGCTTCACGACTGTATCAAGCACGGGTTTCATATTCAGTGCAGATTTACACAGAGCATGTTATGTATAACACAATGTAGAAAAACAACATTGTTCCCGGGATAGTTTTGATTAGAGTCCAAGAAATCCAGATTTTTTTCCTGTCATATTTGGTGCTCCATCGGTTGTAATATTACATGTATTTGTTATAGGCACTTTCAAAGTTAAAAGCCCTTCCTGAAATTGACAAAAAATATCATATCTCGTCGTAGTTCCCTTTAAAGAACGCATGCACGCCAGTTTCTCAATAATTTCAAAGTTCTCATCAACACCTCTTATAAATAATACTAATTGAGCAGTACCATTTATATCAGTGCTTTCATCCATAGCTATGGAACAAAATTTAAACTGGCCAATCTTTGACTCTAATTGTGATGCCAAATTTTTATCGATGGCTTCCATTCTAGAATTCACCGTTTTTCGAGATAAGCTTACAGTCTCAAAATTATTTTTCTTGTCTGGACATAAAACATCACAAACTTAAGGCATGCATTGTTTAACGAACTCCCCATCATTGAGAGCTTTATTATTTTTAGCAATATTGTATGCTACAATGTAACTTGCATGTGCAGCTGCTTCTTGTATAGTTTATCTTCTTGAAAAAATTATGCCGGTCTGATAATTTTTTACAAACACTTTCTGCATTTTGTTTTTTTTCATATTCGAACATTGCTTCATAATTGGAATTCTTATGCTTAGATGTGAAATGACGGGAAATGTTATATTCTTTGAAGACTGCGACAGCTTCATTGCAGATAAGACACACTGGTTTATCTTTTACAACTGAAAAAAAAAAAAATATTTCCATGTCCATTCATCATTAAAAGCGCGGCACTCTGAATCAACTTTACGTTTAGTAGCCATTTTGGGGTTGAAATATTTTACGAATAACCCAAACAAGCACTAGCTACGCTATACTTTTAATAATTTCACCACTATTCACAATGACGCTATATGTCCACAATCTTTCAACACGCAATCAATAATATTAGAACTCGCGCCAAAAGAAAAAACTGCTAGATGGAGCTTAAAATGCACAGTCTGCCACATGTGAGGTCTAATTCACCTATATTGAATTCCGATATGTCTGCTCCACAAGAAAAAGATAATGCTTGTTGGCGCCAATCTACAGCTATAACTAACAAATAACTTCCACTTTTAACACTTTACCGATTGAAAACTGCCTGTGTTTGCTATTTCCTTCGACTTATGTTTTGTAGAACAAAAATAGAGAATGTAAACAGATTACCAGCTCTTTGAAAAAAAGGAAGAAAAAATATAATACTTAAACAAAGTAGAAAAGGAGATGGATATATAATATATGAATATTTCTTTTAATTTGCCTCTGACCGGCAAATTAAAATTCTATCCGCGAGCCGAATAGAACCTTCCGGCGGGCCGGAGTTGGCCCGCGGGCCATAGTTTGCCCATCCCTGGTCTAGATGTTTGCCTTCTTTCTGCACATATTCTTGTGACCTGATCTCCATCATACATCTGACCATGGGCTGAGGTATGCCATATTTCCTGACCAATGGAAACTTCCATTTCATTCGTTGACTTCATTCAGTGCTCTTAAATTTTTAATGCACAGGAATATTGTATTATGCCTGGGCTCTTTCCATGGTGACCCACATTAAAATGCAAAGCTTGTACCATGTTAATGAAACCAAGTTAACACACTTTCAAATGTCTCAATCATAAATGCCTGAAATTGCATATTCCACTGCTCTATAATAACTAATAGTGTAGTGTATACATTTGAAAGTTAATGATAACGTTATTCATCTTTCACTACTGCTTGCCAACCAACCAGTCAAGGAAAGTTTCTCACTGTAGACAGTGGAAAACCAAGAAGACATTCACAAATGGCTGAAATGAGAATTTGGTGGGCTTAGATGATTAAATTTACAGGTACTGAAGTTTAACATACATATTTACAAATGGCAAACACTCTTCTGTATAACCACAGAATAAATATTATTATTCAGTACAACTAGGCTGTGCTTCACTAATTTCAAAATTTAGGTTTGCCATGTAACTCTAAATTGTCAAGTTTCTTTATGAAGCTATTTTTTAAAGAACCAGTTTCTGGCTATGAACAGATGAAATTCTCAGTGCAATTTTACAAGTTTTCCTCAAGAACTGAAATTTTGAAGAAGCCTAACTTCACAATAAAACAATAGGCACATTCTAATTGATTTTAAAAGAATTATATGAATTTATTATGCTTTTGAGTTAAATAGTAAGGGATAATTATGTGGAAATAAATTTTGTCTAAAACAGAAAAGGATTTTAAATGCTGTGTTGTCTTTTAAACAGTGAACTGAATTACAGCTGTTTCAATGGTGATTTCATTATGAAATAATCAGCTGATAAAAATATTATATGAATATTTTTAGTCTACTACCGACTAAAGAACTAATCAATAACATATTTGACAATTACAATTTTAAAGATGTCTTTATGCATTGTAAAAGTATATAACATGTAAAGAACTCATGCAAATATATTTTTCTTATATTAATTATTCACAGGATTAAATCACACTTTTTTAAGGCATATGCTGTGGTAACTAGCATTACTCTGGCTAAATGTTTAAAAAATTGGGAAATTTTGTTAAAAATTTCTAAATTCTTTTCCTGGTAGAGAATAAAATACGGCTATTGTTTTACAGCAAAATTTCATAACTTACAGCAAGTACTAGTTTGTATTTGTAGTCATATCATTAATGTCTAGCTTTGAGATAAGCACTACTGTTGTTTCAGACTTTCTAGGGATGACACTGCAGTTTTTGTTTTGAACTTCTCACTTATGTAGTCTAAATATGTATTAGCCTCCTTTCTATAGTGTCTGACTCATTCGCCTCAAGTATGGATGCATCTTATGAGGACATTTCAAATGCAGCTGGAATTCCTCACCTATGTAGGGGAGATTTAATGTGAAAAAAAAAACTAAATTATACATATTTGGATGGAAAAACTGATTGTTTAAATCTATTCATTTTTTTAATCACTGATGCTCACTCAATCTGCACTGATGTTATATCAGTTTTATATATATCACCTTTTTTCATTGTATAAAGAAATTGACCTAGCTTGAAGTTCAATCTGATAAATTTTAGTCATGCGGGAGAAAGTAAGACATTGATATCTTTCTGAAGAAATTAATTATGTAACAAATTGAAGGTATACACTTTCAAAAATAAATTTTTATCACTTTTCTTAATAAAGGAAAGATAAACTGATGGTATAACAGATGTTTTAAAACACAACAATTGACTCAGTTAGTGATAAACTTTTGAACTAAAAAATCCAAAACCTCACATCAAAACTTATGAGATTTTCCAAGTAACTTTTTTTTTAAATTAAGCTTCCTCCTAGCTTGTGAACCATAGCAATAAAATCTCAGCTTACATACCATAATTTCATATAACATTGTTACTAATGTGTTTCAGAAACTTCATCAAGTCGTTTTTCTCAATCTCTAGGATTATTTATATTGCAAGAAACAGTAAAAGATGAAACAGAGGAAGAGAGAGATGAAATTTTGGTAAAAGACATAAAATGAAGACTTGATGTGTTACAATATTCTGTGAAATTCTTACTAATAACAATATTAATTTGCATAGGCAGTTTCTCAGTATTACTAAACAATTAATTACAGCAGAGCTAATACTGATTTCCATAGCAAGACTTAACTTTCTTTAATGATATATCATCATGATGGGTGCACTATGCACCCCACAATTTCGTATAGCTATATACAACTTCAAATGATGGACAATGCAAAGTGATGATCTGGCAAGATGGAAGAGCCTGATGCATTTTTCATGACTCTTGAAAAACTTTATGCTATGATCAACACAGCACTTGAAACATGAATGGCGAGCTCCGAGAACATGCTAGACTGCTTTAAGTGAGTTAAAACCTCTTATATTTAACAATTCTGGCAGATTACACTCTATTAGTTATTGTGAAGCTTGTGAGGCACGTTTGAAAGCCTTTCTATGTGGATATGGTACTGCTATTTAGAGGAGAAAATATAAACAAAATGTCAAATGACTGTAATTTACTTAGGCAGTTGCTGGATTAGAAAATTTTTCATTTCTCAATGTTAAAAAACTTTTGAAAGAAAAAAAATGAATCATACAATAAAGAAATTAGGTATTAAAATATTGGTATGATTTCTAATAACAGAATTTTAGTGCAATGCTTTTCCTCATGATAAATTTAAAGATGAAATCAAGAACAAGCCCGAATTTCTTCTGTTGCAAGGCAGAAAATTCCTGCTCTACTTATTATAAATGCGCCAAATGAAACTGACCATAAAGATGGGCTAACAGTTCTCTTTGTCCAAAATCCTGACATTTTTTGTGCTACTGAATGTATTAATGACATGAAATTTTGTTTTACTCTTAAAAACATCTAGAACTCAATGCATGTTGTTGTTGAAATGAAACCTGAGCTGTCAGCGGCTGTCGTTTGGGTATTTGCATTTTGAGCAGCTGGTTTGCAAAGTAGAGGGTTTTATTACAATAAACAGATGCTTTAAATGCTTTGGCTACAATCACAAAAGAAGCTGTCTGCAGAAACTCTATTGCTCGTTACAAATGTGCAAAAGTGAGCACTGCCAAATTCAAGTAAGCCAAGCTTGCATAAATTGCATCGAGTATAATTGAAAAATCAAATACACTAGCAAGAAAGTCGAGTAGAAGCCTTTCTCCAAGAATTGTCCTACTCATATTTTTATGAAGAAAAGAATTACTTCTTCAGCTAATTACGGCTAACTTCCCCTTTTAAGATTATTCAACTTACTCTTTATCATTTGAAAAAGGTTACTTAGCAGCTTAAATATGGAAAGTTTTGACATTGATATTGCTCTTTTTCAGGCGCTCAAGTCATATACATGCTCTCTTTTCAACTTGTCCCCTACAGAATTTATACCATGAAAGCAATTATTATTGTATAGAATCAAAAATGCTCTATTCTGCTTGACATTAATAATCTTGATTATAATGTGGTTTTTCATGTTATTCTCAATACTCCTGATTTTATCTTTCTCATATTATTTTGAACTCAGTAGAAATACTGACAAACTTGTGTGAATCTAAATTTGCAAAAAATTAATGGAGCATTAGCTTTGAAAAACTATGACAGATTGATTTAGACTGTGGATGCCAATAATAAAACTGAAATTTGGCAGACTTCAGATTCCTGAGGTGCTAAGCTTTGTGAATGTTTTTTTTTTTTAAAGCAGGAATAATCTGTTTGTTATCAATAGAGACCGTGGTCTTACTTTCTGTAGTACTCAAGGTTCAAGCTATACTGACATTACGGTTGTGGGAGGTGACCTTTTCAGAGATATTTTTTACTGGCATCCGGCACATTATGAAACTCTTATGTTCACACTAAAATTGAGGTTATTTTTTTTTTACTATTCATATAAGCAGTTGGTTGATGGGCTCTCAGAATTTATTGATTGCTGTACAGATAAGCATGCCTCAAACTCTCCATTAGAAAATTTCATCTTGATTTCTCTATAATGCATCAAAGGCCTGCCAAAAAGCTGAGTTCACAAGGTACCTTGGTGGATTACTGAAATCAAATGTATGAGAAAACAGGTTAATGTTGCTGGACGTAGGTTTCAATGAAATCGTTATCCTACTCTTAGTGACCTATATAAACAAAAAAATGTTCACTTCAGACAAAGTTAGAGCGTAACTCTTGGAGAGATTTTCTAATGAATGTTCATGAAAGAAATGTTTAGAAAGAATATTATATGAATTGTATAAAGCAAAATTTTATGAAAAAAATTGAAGTCACTGAAATTTGTCTCCCATCTGGTAACAGCACAAAGTCGATAGAAAAAACAGCATATGAGTCTCTTAATGGAGACTATTCCACTGACCGTTTTAGCCAGGATAATTTGTTTCACAGAATGAAAAGGACTGAAACTTCTATAAACTATATTGCTAATTAGGATCCCCCTTTTACCAGTTCAGAAATTAATAGCATTATTGAAAACCTTAAGTGCAATAAAGCTTTGAGTCTTCATTCTATTTCAAATGAAATTTTGAAGCAAGCTCATGGAACATTTTTTAATATTGCTTTCCAAACCTTTAATAGTTGTCTGAAGCTTGATTCATCCCCTTGTTGCTGGAAGAAAGCAAATGTTTTAATCCATAAGAAAAGCGGTCTTCAGATTCTGTTTTAAATAATCTGAGATGCATTAGTCTTTTTCCTACTTTAAGAAAATACACAGAAAAACTGTTTATTAACAGAATCACCTGGTTCTTAGAGAATAAAAAACTTTAAAAGAAAACAAGAAACAAAGCACAGTTTGGTGTAACTTCTCATAAACTTGTGAAGATGATTTTTTGTACCTAAAAGACAGTGGATGAAGGTAAGAGAAGGAATTCACATAATTTTAGTGTCCCTTGATATCAAAGATGCTTTTGATCACATGAGGTGTTCCATGTAATATTTTTTGCCTCATTACAGATTTCCAAAATGTCAGATCTGCATTGCTCTCCCTTCGCCATTTTTCATCTTTCCACATTTTAGAAAGAGGTTGCCCACAAGGCTGTTTCTGGACTCTTACTGTGAAATTTGATTTTGAATGAACTCACTTGACACTCAGATTGTCTGGGCTGTAAAACAGTTGCTTTTGCTGATGATTTACTGATTTTTTTCAACAGAAAGTGTTGCAATACTCTTTTTAATATGGCTAAGAACCCTTAATAGGGTTTCAGATTGGTCTAGAGAGCAGATGTGGAGTTAAATCCTTATAAATCTAAAATTATAACAATGCAGTTGTAAAAACCAGAAACTGTACTTTGATAATATTATACTCGAAAAAGTGAATGAAATTAAATACTTAGGCAATATTCTTGATCATGAGCTTTGCTGGAAAAATCATGTATCTATCCAAAAAATGTGAAAATATACTCAGAAGACGTAATCGTATCTCTTGTAATAAATACTTTTGGTTTAAAATCTAATGTTATTGGTATGATTTATAAACAGGGTACAGTCCCTTTTGTTTGCTACGCTTCTAGAGTGTGGAGAACAGAAAGATTAATTTAGAAAGAAGATTAATTCCCATATTCTTTACAGAATTCAAAGAAGAATTTTACTAACAGTTGTATGTGACCTAAAAATAATTAGCTATGAAACCTGTTTTGCAATTTCAGAGTTTCCAAGATTGATCTTCATGTTTTATATGACAAAGAGTTTAAAGATAACATTAGCAAACATATGTTCGATATCAAGGTGCTGTTTGAGGATTTTCCTCGTCCTGCTGATCATTTGGCAAATCAAACTATACTTTATGAAAATTCCATTGAAGATAATTTACTAGTTGTGTGTTATACAGAGAGCAATAAAATTAATAATCGAGCTGGGCTAACTTATGTCATTTTTCATCATGGTTCTGAGCTGGAATACAAATTCATTAGAATTCCAAATGAATGCAGTGATTTCCAAGTCAAATTACTGCACATTTATGAAACAATTAAGTTGATATCTAATCACTGCTCATTAAATGATAACTTACTTAACTCTCATGAATATCTTCTCCTGCAATAAATTGTCACTTCTCATGCAATTCTTAAAGAACCTTAATAATAAAGGTGTTGATGTCATCTTTTCTCATGTACATGGCCACACTGGCAATCTTGGAAATGAAAGGGCTGATTGGTCAACAAAACAAATCTTCACGTTTACTCCCCAATGGCCTTGCCTAAGTTATTCCTCAAGAAATAAAGTTGGAATGAAACAATTTTGACATTGAGTGAATTATACAGAAACCCTATTGCCTCTTTCACTAAATTATTTTCCCCTTTTGTTCTTCACAGACTGAATAATAAGCATTTTTTCTGCAATTCTGAAGTTGCTAAATTTCTAACTCGGCATTAATTTAATTTCAACTCGTATCTGAAGAGATTTGGGTATCTAATACAGACTTGTGTTCCTGTTGCTTTGGGGGAGTGCAAAATCTTGAACATTTGTTCTTCTCCTGTTCAAGGCTTCTCGAAGAAAGAAAATACCTTATTTCTCAGTTAAACTCTTTAAATATTAAGTTTCCTCCCCCCTCTCCATGTGATTGTTCAAGATAAAATGGCATTCTCTTCATTCCATATATTTACTTCTCATATTTCATCTGTGAATTTGAAATTTTATTTTGAGTTGTATTTTTTTACTTACCTTGCTCTGTGTAATACTATGAGGTGCACGAGGAGGTTAAATATTAAATTAAAAAAAAAAGGATGAAAAGTTCATGTTGGCAGCAGCAAGCATAGTAGGCAAAAGAGTGTAGTGATATTTAATGACTTGGTTCTTCGTTAAAATTTTGATCTGTGATTGGAAGAGCTGTAATCTTGTAAGAGGATTACATAAGCAAGCATAAAACGGATTAATTGTGAAAGATGCATTCCAGAAAGCTACTAGAAACAATTTCTATTAGATGAGAAAGGTCATATAGCCAAATCAAAATAAGTACTTAAAAAGATTATTATAAGGACAGCTGGTTGGACACATACACACATTTAATATAAATAGAAAATTTCTATAACAAACTAAAAATAGAAAATTTCTATAACAAACTAATATTTCATCATTACACTATGGTAGTACCTAATGTTTGGGTGGGATTTTGTTAAGATAGACGTGCAAAATTGAAAGAATGTGTTAAGAAAGGAAAAGTTCTGCAGCTCTTTGTATGCCATTTATGTAAAAATGAATTTAATATAACAATAATTACAATTGAAGCTCTCAATTTCATAGAAATCAGAGAAAATTTACCTGAGTAGTTTTAAGGTCACCTTCTCCTCGAGTAAACTGATACATGGAAAATGCCATCTGAGACATGCTGCGTGCTCTTTTGCAAAGATCATTTTCAGATGAAGGCCATCTTTCTGTTTCTGCATCTATTTCAGATGTTAATAGTTTCATTTCAAGACCTAATTTAGCAATCTTTGCTTGCTCCTAATGAAAATAAATTAACATTTTAAACATGAAAACACTTTTTATACAGCAAACTTAAGTAATTTTTGAGATTTTAAACCATTTTTTATTATGTCACTGAAAATAAAATATTTTAATATTAACAAAATATTAAAGATAAACCATTCATTAATGGAATTTTCTGATACCTTAAACAGAGGTATTTCCATTACTCTTGGTTTGACAATCATGTAACGACATGTTGCTTTTCATTTTTCCTACACGTTTACTGAAAAAAATCTACTTCCATTTTTAAAAATAATTTATCGATGGAAAAGCTACAGAATTCAGAAATGACATAAAGGAACAAAACTGAATGAATTATTTACTGTTCAATAGCTAAAGAAGTCAATATTATCTGCAGAGTATGATTCTACGCTCATACACTTGATGCACTGATAGCAGAGTCTTATGATCACCTGGTTTTCTCAAACTGAGTTTTCACCACTTTTACAGAGGATCAAGAGATTCTTATATATTGAATACGAATTTGATTTTATAAAATTATTTATCACAAATTGAGTATATGCCTTATCAGAAGGAAATTTAATTACTTATATGAAGTAAAATGAACAGCAGATGTAACAACTTTTCATACCACAGAAATCACAGCAGAATTATTTTGCATATGCATTGATGGAGCAGTTAAACTGAAAGGTCTGCGTAAAAGTTTAATTTTATGAGTGTTTTGAAAAGTTTTAAATTTGTTGATTATACTTACGAAGTTAAAGATTTTTTTGCATGATGGCAAAGCAAATGAATAAATTATATTTTCATCTAAAACGTGAAATTTGTTGAGTCTGCAATAGAAACACTTTTAAAAGATTGGTACAGTTGCTGTTAAATTTCAAGAAAACAAATTGTTGGATTGTTGTCATGCTGCATTAATAGTTGCTCAAATGTTCATTACTAACTTCTGTATCATGATGTTAGCTGCCTGCCACTTAATATCCCCACTAGGTTGTTTTATTACCTTTGTTTGAAGCAAGAGACTTCAAGTAGAACATAAAATTGAGACTCGTCCTTATATCTAATACAGTGCTGTCTTCTGCCTAGTTCTTTTCTCTGCATAATTTGATATACTTATGAGAATAAAATTGTTTCAGTTAAAGTAATAAATGACATAGGCATAAAAATGGGCCTGAATTTAAAACAAACACAAGTCAAGGTGACCATTTCACAAAACTATTTTATACTAACTTGTGCATGAGAAAGTTACTGGATCTATGGGGAGGGGGTACTAATTAACATTTGCTTCTGTTTTACTTAGGACATTTTATGGACTTATTTTACTTCGGATACTTTATGACACTGTCAACTTATTACCATATACAAAATCAATGTAAAATGTTAAATTATATCACCTGACAAATATGAAAATGAAAAATTGAAGTCTCACTGTAGTCATTAATAAAGGTTAAAATTTTAGTTAATTTTTCTAATTATATACAGAAGTTAATATTATTTCATATGCAATTTACATAAAGATATTTCATTTAATATAATTATTACATATATTCTTATACAGGTTAAAAATATTGGAAATATATACTTGCTATCTTTAGTTGGCTTTGCAAAATCAAACAACTCGTCGAGAATAGTAAAAATCAGTAAATGACAATATTTATTTAACCGAAAGGCATCATTTTTGAAGTTGCAGGTGATTTGTAGGTCTTGTATTCACTGTCGCTGATAACATAAGCAATTTTAACTAATACTATTAAATTAGGCAATACCCTTTACTTCAAGAAATCAAAAGTCCTTGCCCTCTTCTCAGAGCTTCTACAGTCCTCAATCCATTATCTACCAAGATCTTCATAACTTTTTTTTCCACTAAGATGTAGAAAATTCAAAGCAGTTTGCATTCTGATTTACCCATTCCAAATCTAGCACGACTAAATTCAATCTTTTTAAAACAAAATCTTCGAAATTTATTTGCTTGAAAACTTAATAGCAAGACCTCAAAAGAAAGAGAAAAGTATTTGTTCTGAATATGCCTTATTATCGCTTTCTGAAGTTTCACTCTAATTTAAACTTATTTAAGAAGCTTCTAACCTCACTCTGGATACACATTTTTTTTTCCTCTTTAAAAACTGAACACTGTCACGCTGGATTTATTTTAAGAGTTAGTACTACTGTAACACATTAGAATTTTGTACGGTATTTATTTCATGATCACTTATTTCTTCTTGATGAAATCAGAAGATGAAAGTAATATTCAGTTAAAAGTAAATAAAAAAGATTACTTTTGATAGTGTGAATGAGCACACAAGATGTGCTTTAATTAAGGGATTTTGTAGTGCAGTTAAAATTGATTTGGTTTGTTTAGTACCATCTTTATGTTGCAGGTCAGGCTTCAGACTGTTATTTTTACATAAATGGAAGAAAGTACTAGATTTGATGAAAAATATACTAGAACATTAAAAATAAAGAAAAAAGTACTAGATCTAGTGTGAAAGTACAAACACTGGTCACCCAAATACAGGCCCTAAACAGGAACATGAATATAACTAGTGTGATGTTTGACTCCAGATTTAAAAGCTCTCAACATCCTACGCAAACTTAATAAATAAACTTATGCATTACAGAATTTTTTATTACTTGCTTCCATGCAAGTCTGCAATTTAGTGCCACATGACCTTCAAACATTGCTTGCACTCGCTATCTTACAATATAGGTCCTTCTGATGGCCATGTGTTTTAATGTAGTGTGTAATGTTCATGAAATTTTAAATGTTCTAAGAGCCTTAACGATCTAAAAGATATGTTTTCGAATTTATATGTATATATATATATATTTTTTCACTGCATATGCAAAACTTCATCTGTTTTCACTCACTCTTTTTAGACGAGTTCAACAAAATGCAGTTTTACATGCAAAATAATGTGCAATTAAGAATAATTAAATGCAATACAATTATAAGGTTTATTTACTTCTACATCAAGTTTAGAAGGCTTCAGCTGTTTGCTAGTAGTGCCATGTTTCTGAAAATAGAACGATAACAATAAGAGAAAAGTATTAAGTACAATTCAAATTTTTCAATTTGTCACTGGATGACAAATACAGGAAATATCTAAATCAAAGGAAAATTCTTTTTATGTTACAGTTTTCAATATTTATTATAAAGGAAGTTTCACAAATATCATAAAAATCAATATATTATGATTTACTGAAAATTTATATTTGCCATGAAATTTTTCACAGCAGCACAATTTGAAGGCCTCAGTTAACATAACACTTAAAAAAATATCTAAAATATGGAAGCCCTTAACTGGTATATTTAACAGAATTGCATTTTGAAGATAATGGTTTATTTTGCAGTTTTCTAAAGCATGTTCTATCTGATTTACTTGCAGGTTAGGTTTTCATAGATTTTCTACTGTTTTAATTCTAAATTTTACACCAACAAATATAAAAATAAAGCTCTGTAAAATTTGAATAAATTACTAATTTTAAACAAGCAAGCAATTTATCTGAAGTGTTTTGAAACTGACTTCACTTGAAAGTTACATCAGAAATGGTTTCTGTGAGCAATTTACTATTTGCATGAAAATATTCAGTTTGAATAGGGGTTATTAATTTGCAGTAAAATAATGCCGAGTTCTTTTGACAAGCAATTTTTTCCAGTGGTCGAATGGATAACACAGCAGAATATTGATAGTTCAGTCCAGGTTTAATTCTAGCAAATGTGCTGTTTGCATGGGTCTTTTGTGTTTTCAGCCATGTGTAATGCAAATACAAGCCAGTATTCATTAGAAATATACATGAAACATTTCTTGCCTGCAACAGATAATTATCATGTGTTTTGTGGCAATCCATTCAGCAAAAAACTAAGAAAAGTGACTATGCATTCTGTTACCAAGATGATTTATGTACAGAGGTGTTTGAAAAACATGGTCCTTATACTGGGTGATTTAAAATGAATACAGTGATTACAAATGGCTATAATTATTTAAATGAAAAGAATCTATCAATAAGAACTACACAGAATGTAAAAGGAAGTTCAAATTCTTGTTCACATACTTTATAATAAATGTTCTATGTGTTTACCCTTGGTAACATGGACAACATCCAAGTAGCAGTCCATTTCACACCATACATTCTCAAGCATATCTGGAATCACAAATGCAAGTGTATTAAAAATGCACATTTTGAGTTCTGGAATTGTTTTTAACAAAGAAAGCACATACATGAGGTCTTTCACAACCCCATAGAAAGAAATAGCAAGGTATCAAGTCTGGAGATCTAGGTGGCCAAGAGAACACATGATCAGCATCTCCAGTTCCACCAATCCAACGTACTGGAAGGTGGTTTAAAAATTTGTGAACTTCCATACCCCAATGCAAGGGTGTATCTTGCTGAAAGACGTAATTTGTGGAATCCTTATCTAGCTGTGGCATCAGCTATTGCTTAAGCATCTCAAGGTAAACATTTTCTGTAACAGTAAACTCAATGAAGAAAAAAGGACATGTGTATCACTGGAAAACATTGAAAGAATTGTCCTCAGGTACGAATGAAGCCTACGGAAATCATTGCACAAAGCCAGTAGGGGATACCAAATACAACAAATATGCTTATATTACATGCTGGTATTGCACAGAACACATTAATTTTTGGTTAGTCATGCTAATGTTCAATTACACTGCAAGGCTTCTCCATACCCAATATTCGAAAGATGTGCCAGTTAACCTTGCCACTTACATGAAAGACTACTTCATTGTTAAAAATGAGACGTTCAGCAAATGTTTCATCCTCTAGGGTTTCCTGTATTGATGTAGCATAATTCATAGATTTCACATAGTCTTTCTGTTTCAATTCCTGTCCAAGTTGAGACTCATTTTCAACATCTTTCTGAGAACAATGCCAAAGCACTGTTTGTGGTATTTGGTACCATGGTTTCCTGTATTGATGTAGCATAATTCATAGATTTCACGTAGTCTTTCTGTTTCAATTTCTGCCCAAGTTGAGTCTTATTTTCAACATCTTTCTGTTTCAATTTCTGCCCAAGTTGAGTCTTATTTTCAACACCTTTCTGAGAACAATGCCAAACCACTGTTTGTGGTATTTGGTAACCCCTACTGGCTTTGTGCAATGATTTCCGTAGGCTTCATTCATAACTGAGGAGAATTCTTTCAATATTTTCCAGTGATACACATGGCTGTCTAGTACTTTTTCCTTTGCATAAACATCCTTTTTGTAGAAACATCTTATGCCATTTGGGTATGTTGTTCGCATTTGGAGGTGCTTGACTGTACCACTGACAAAATCTTATGTGCACTGTGATGACAGAATGACACTTGATAAATTCTAACACACACAATGCTTTCTGTTCAGGATCCACTATTTTTACTTATGATATGGCTGCAATGAACTGGATTTCTGATTGCTGCATAATCTGAACTCGCCCATGCACAGGCTTTTGATTCATTGTACTTGCACCACAACTAACGAAATTTTGAACTTCCTTCTACATTCTCTGTAATTCTGAATTATAACCATCTGTAATCAATATATACATTTTGAATCACCCTGTACATTAATCCCAAAGATACATTTCAAATTATAGTGTTCCTAAAAATGCTAGGCAGTCTAATGAAAACAGTTTCAACACTCTGGATGGAAAACGTTCAATTAAAATAAAAACAACTTCTCCTACAGTCCTGTAGAGCTAAAATTCCAGTTAATACAATATTCATTAATTTATTCATTGACTTAAATATTGTTCTATATTTGAAGGTGTAAAATTTATAGAATTATTTGGAAATGAATCTGTTGGTTGGTATTTTACCATTTCTAGGACTAAATTCATGATAAATTTATAAAGCACTTGTGAAAAAGAATTTATCTTTGCAATTAATGGCTGCATTTTGGGAACATCTGATGATATATTTGCAACTGGCTGGCTTCTAGAAAACATTTATTGAGAATAGTGCTTATGGAGATTGTGAAAAAGAGGAAAGTTTCATTTTTAAATAGATACAGCATAACAAATATTTCGCTTGCTTGAATTTTTGCTTTACAAGTGTCACATAAATGATAAGATTTTACTTTTACAAGACCTTCTCATAGAAAGTATTATTATTTTTTTTTCATACACAATCTTACGTTATGAAACTACCTGAACGCACAGCTCTAGGATATTTTAAGCAGCTAAAGCAGATAACATCTGGCTTGAACATAATCTTGAATAACAGGTATTTTAAACTATTACAATTTCATGCTAAGTGAACTTAACATTTAAGAATCGATTCCCCGCTAATGGAACATCGCAAAATAACAAGTGACCACACATTACTAGATTCATAAAAGGAAATACAATACATAATGTTTAATATAAAATAAGCCACATAGTTTCAATGAAGTCAAAAAATGCAATTTTACAAGAAGAAAAAATAATATATTAGTTGAATAGATAAGGAAAAATAGGAGAAACTTTGCTGCTGTCTCAGAAGTCATTATTACATTTCAATTTTACGTAGTACTGATAAAACAGGAAGTGCAAAGCAAAAATGTTAGACTGCCATTTCTCATCTGTGGCTCAAAAACATATAATTTTCCTCAAGTTTACTCTCACAATTATTTCCTGAAAATAACATAGCTGCACAGGTCGCACGCACACAAAGGGGGTAAATAACAAATGACAACTTACGGCTTGCATCATAGACGAAAATGTAATAGTTGCAAGTAGCCCAGAATATGACTTTGCAAGCTCAGGTATAATAGTTACATTGTTAGCCATATATCAGATGACACAAAAAGCAGAAATTGCACATACAAGTTAAGTTTTGGATTGACAAGTCTGATAATGCACAAGGATCCCAATTACTACACAGGAGAACTATGGCTTAAATAGATTCATGGGAATATGAAATTTTATGCTTAAAAATGGTTTTATTCATTCTGCATTCTGTTTTCCCTAACAAGCTACTTGCTTTGTTTACAAGTTCAAAAAACCCAGTGCTAAATTATAATTAAAAGTATTTACATGCATGGGCCAGCAAATACTTTACTATGCTTTACAGTAAGGTTTAGTTTGGTTTGGGTTATTTGATTATGCAAAGCACATAGGGTTATCAGACTAAGGTAAACAGGCTCACATCCACGTTACACACGGGGAAAAGATGAAAATGCCCATGCAGCCAGCCTGTTCAACCATAATCAATTCCAGATCAAATTACCAGTATTTAGTGACTTTACTGCTTGACTGTTGGTGAGCCTTCGAAATGAGGACAACAGACTATATCAACATTCAGCCTTTTTCAGTCAGAGGTCAGAGAAAGCCATGTGAAACAGCAATAGAGAGCCAGCAAGCAGTATGAAAGAGGGACGATGTGGAATTAAATCAGATAATTCTCACCAGTTTTACTGATGTTTACTATTAGGATTGCTGTAAAACAATTTTTTGACAAAATCAAAGTAATGTTCAGCCTGAAAGCAGCAATCCATAAAAGTTATACTAGTTCTGACACAAAAGAAAATAAAGCAATTTATATATATATTTTTTTCTTTCAATCACAAGTTCTTTGAAAACTTTTGGGCAGTTATTTGGGTTTAGAAAAGTTGCCAAGTTTGAGACTTTAATAAAAAGTTGAGATAAATAAAATAATCTTAAACAGAAAGTTAACTGTCTAATATATTCAATAATTCTCTTTAAAATGCTTCAATATCATCTTATTCCATGACCTATATGCTTTGAAAGATTGTTGGACCATTTAACTCTCTTTTCTTACTATCTTTTCAACATCAGCTAACTGAAAATCAGAAAATGGTACATATGTTATAGAAATTTATCATCCTGACATAAATGAACACTACCACAAGAATAAACATCATTATAACTTTAAATAGATTCAACAAAGTATCAGCTTTCATAACAGTATTGTTGCATTTCCTACGGGTTTGTGGATTTGGGGTGATTAACAAAAACACTTGATGGAACATGAAAACACCATTTATTACCCAGTATTACTCAGGACAGCTCCAAAAACATGTTTACAGTCATCTAAAAACTACAACAAACATGCTGAAACAATCAGCAACAAAGCCATCAGGCTATAACAGTGATGACAGCTTCACTGCAAAGCACTAGGCTACTGCTCCCGACTCAGTTCGGTCATTCTTGGAACTCAACATACCCTCGAGATGCTCCATGCTACAACTCGTGATGCACTTAATGAGACACTCGGTAGCCTAAACGATGCACACTCTCGACGTACTGCTACCCCGTGTACAGGCAGGGTTTATATAGCTTTTGGCCTGCCTTCAAGAGAATTTTGGACCAAACTGGTAAGAACTCATTCCAGAATGTTCTCATCTGTCTATGGCACATCGCCAATTTTGTCACCAAATGGGCAATTTTGTGCCAGATATGGTAACTCAGTCTTCCCTTGCCGTTTTCTGGCTTTGCAAGAAAGCTATCTTACCACAGCTGGGCATTTCGCAACAATATTAAGAAATCAGCATTATAAGAAGCTATTAATAAATTTAGTTATCACAACTATGATGCACCTTTGAAAATGTGACTCGGTTAAATAATACAGCAAGGATTACAGCAAAACAACTGCTACACTTGAACAATGAGAGGGAGGCATTATCTCCCATATTCATCATTCAAGACAAAATATATCAGATATTTATTATGGGATATCTCAGTTGAAGAAACTGCTTTGAAAGAGTAGCACCCAGTAACACATACAGAATCCAATTTCAATAATAGAAATAATTTTACCGCCATTTGGTTTTTCTTCCCAGGACAGATCATATGCTTTCAGTACATTCACCATTTCTTTCTTTTTTTAAATTTTCATTTATTTTTTATGGTCTACTCAGGAAATAGATTAATTTAACAGCATACGGCTAACAGCAGATGATTGTCTTATTCTTTTAAAAATGTTTCTAATTTTTTCTTTTTACCATAACAATGGACATTTTATTAAAAACAATACCAACAAACTTCTTTTCATGTCATTTCCCTCTTCCGTTAGTTTCATATTGCTCAGAATCTCCAAAGAATTAATTTTTTGTAATTTCTCAAGTATTAAAACAATTCATATTTCAAGTAAGGATCCTATGCCTGATTTGAATTTTTGGACTCTTTACAGCATTCTTGTCAACATGATTGGGCATACTAGATCTTTAATAAAGTTTTGCTTTAAAATATATATAAATTTTCTGTTTATGATTCACCCCTAGAAAAGAAAGTGTAAAACTATTGCAAACTGAAAGTATGAAATGTTAATGCTAACGGGACTGTGATAAAACTATTAAAAACTTGTAATAAACTTAAAAGAACTTTAAAATTTGTAATGGTATGGATCAAAAACATCCATTTTCAAAAAGAAACGAAACAGTACCAACTACATAAAAAAATACGTAAGCTATTGCTGATGCTAATAATCAGTTAAATTTTCAAAACGACTCACTATACACTTTAT
Organism: Stegodyphus mimosarum; assembly: GCA_000611955.2. Lineage (NCBI taxonomy): Eukaryota > Metazoa > Arthropoda > Arachnida > Araneae > Eresidae > Stegodyphus > Stegodyphus mimosarum. Next base: position 175,445 of record KK117466.1, read on the forward strand.
TCATATTGTGCACAAAATGAATAACAATAGACAAATTATTATAATTAGAATAATTTAGTATTAAACAGATACTTAAAAAACATCTGTTTTTGAGGGTATACTATTTTAACTTATTTAGCAGAAACATGCAATAACAGAGAAAACACAGCTGTATTGTTTTTGTCTAATGCCTCTTATTTACATATCTTTAACTGCAACAATTTAACAAGTTTAATAACATACGTAACTAGGTTGTAAAAAGAAAACAACTAAACTTTTGCAATCAACAAAGCGAGTACTTACACCTGGTCTTGGCAAAGACATGTATGCAGTTTTGTAACGAATATCATGATTACAAAGCTCGCTTATTTCTTTGTACATAGATAAAACATCTTGAGTCAATAAATTCCACATTTCTAAAAACACATCCAGATTCTCCTTAGATATTTCACATAATGGATGCACCGACACTGTTCGGCAAGCATTCAGCACCTGTTTGATTGTAACTGTCAATTATTTAAACATTATTACAACACTGAGCATGTACAGAATGAACTACTTTAGATAAAACCAACCACACCGATGTAATTATCTTTTATTTACCACAGTACAGGTCTTGCTAAATAACATATACTTATTTTATAATACTTAAATTTAAAGGTTGTCTGTTAATAATTACATAAGAAAGCTATTTTCATCTCTTAACCAATAGTGAAGCTTTCTAGTAAGACAGGGACATAGCAAAGCTCAATCAACAGGATTACCTAATATGTAGGGAGAGACTTGGAATAAAACTAACTACAAATTTATGCAGTGACAGGAAGAAATAAAACAAATATTTAAAAATTATTTTTGATATTTAGTTAAGGAATTTAAATATTCAATGTAAAATTCCTATAAGTAAAATTTCAATACACATCAATATTCCAACTAAAAATTTGTATATTTTGATTTATGTACAACAAGGTTCAGAAATCTGAATTAAAAAACTATCAGAAGAAATTAGTAACAGATGACTATTCTCCTCCTCAATTTAAATAATTGAAAAAATTTCTTTAAATCATTTACAGCTCTGAGGGGTCTTTCAGTACAATATATGTTCTGTTAAAGATTTTTATAAAACCAAAACTTACTAATGCATGAACTTTCGACGCAAAAGATTTTTCATCGAGACAATTACCTTCCCTTTCAAGCCCAAAAACTTTTTATCAGCATTTATTCCATAAGAAACTAAACTTGGGTGCAGAATCAAGAGAATTTGCAAATTGTGCCTCCTTTTAAAAAAAAAAAAGTATTGAACCAAAGTTACTAGAATTATGCAAATATTCAAAGTCGAATATGTAACTATACACATGCATGTCTACGGAGCTGTAGTTATGGCAGAAATATAACAGCATGAGGGGTTTTCAATGAATTGTGTGCTCGTACACCTTCACAACATTCGCCATGTTTCTCACAAGAGTTGGGCAAATTTTATAAGGTATCAGGTAAAATGAGTTGCCATGAATTCATGGATGATGGAATGAGATGGAGACCTGTTGGCAGATTGGAAGCAGTCCAATCACAAGTGCAGGTGGCTATACAGCTCAATGCAATGCCCAGAGTCATCTGCAATTTGTAGAGTTTCTGGATACTGGATCCGTATCAAGAAAATCTGGACAAGGTCGACCAAGATCTAAAACGATGAATGAATATTATTATATAGCAGTCTCTGTGCGGCAACAGGGGACTGCAACAGCTTCTCAGCTTTAACATGAGCTGTAGGCTGCCACTGAAACCTGAGTTTCTCGGTCTACAGTTGCCTGAAAGTTTATCAGCTAAAGCTGTACGCCAGAAGACCCACTGTTTGTGTCGTACACACTGCAGCACACAAGACAGCACATTTAGCATGGTGCAGAAAGCATGCATGTTGAACCAGACTTCAGTAGAGCACCATGCTTTTTTACAGACGAGTCGAGACTGCTGGACACTGGTTCTCGGTGTACCTTCACTGTGAGAAAACATGGAACATGATATCATCATTCCCTCATCAGGGAAAAGGAATATTATGGCAGTGGAGCAATAATGATTTGGGTAGGCCATATGTTGAATGGCTGCACACCCCTGAAGGTGTTTGAAAAAGGCTCTCTGACTGCTATGAAGTATAGAGAGATCTTAGAGCTCCATGTTGATTTTTTAGGAGTGCAGTTGGTCCTGGTTTTCTATTAACTAATGATGCTGCTCATCTGCAGAATGATCGGCTGGTTTATGATTATCTAGAAAGTGAAGATATTTCCCCCATGTATTGGTCACCCAGATCTCCTGACCAACCCAGACATGCTTTATTCCATTGTTAAACTGGAAAAATGTGTCTATGAGTATATGTTCAAATGACACTTAGTGTGCAACTATTTTTATATACTGTTTATAAGGTTATCTGTTTCTCGGTGTAATTTGAATTGAAGAAGTTACACATACTCCCATAAAAGCAACTCATTCCCTGTTGAATATAAAACCATATGGATGAGCAAGCATTAGTTATTTTATCACTCATTTGTTTGAAATAATGCCATTATTTGAAAAGCAGGAAATTTCTTAGAAGAAAGACATATTTCAGGTGAACAGGATACTGTTATGCTAAGTAGTCATAATTCAATTCAAAGTTTACTTTAATGCAGGAAAATTTCTTAGAAGAAAGCCATATTTCAGATAAACAGGATACTGTTATGTTAAGCAGTCATAATTTAAAAGCAAATTTTGCCTTTAAAAATATAGAAAAAGCTATACGATATAAAAATACAAAAAAGCATTATGTTCCCTATTCCTCCTACTACTGTAACATTTCATTTAAGTAACAATGTAATTTTATTTTGGGGTGCCTCATGTGTTGTTTTTTCATATGCTCACTAAGTCCAGAATGTTATGCAAATTTTGTGGCAAGAAGAATAGTTTAAATTCAGAAGAAACATAAGCAGCATTACTTGTAGCAGAGGCTGTTGCTGCCTTCTTGCCTTGCAGGCGCCATTCTTACAGTGATTGCTGGACGTTCGGCACAATTTTGATTAAGCACGAAATTTAGCAAAATAGGTTGCCCGACCATGACGTTATTTGTAAAGTAGGGGCACTGGTATTATAAGCAGTTAAATTATTCTATATTCCAGCTAGAAGCAGTAAGCCATAGAGATTTAGATTTTATGTTGGTATTAATTGACTCATAAGTGATGAGAAAATAAAGTTAAACTAATATTTTCCTTTTTTGTATGTCTCTTGCTTCTACAGTCAGTTTAAATTAATAACTCATCAACACAGTAATGTTTAAGGAATAGTGACTAATGAATTAGTTAATTAGAAGATTAATTAAACAAAAGGGCATAAAATGTTACCTGGGTTACAAAGACTTTCAGGCATGTTTCGGTGTGCTTGGAAGTAACTTGTAAAGACTCTGTGCTGGCAACATGATGCAGCAATTTACATGCCTAAAATTTCAAAATATATTTAAACAGCTCAAAATTTTTAAAAATTTAGAACATTGTCTTTAATATTAATAATGATAATGATAATAACAATAAGAAACATAAATTTTCTATTTTTTTACAAGCCCATATTTAAAACTGTTAACTTGACTCTTACTTTATATCTCAAATTACAATTGAAACTACACTTTTTATTCATCATAAGAACTCAAAACAGTCTAATTAAATGGTGAAAAATGGAAAGTAACATCTACCAACCAAATATTGTGAACTAAAAAAAAAAAAAAAAAAAGTTCCTAAACTGTTTTCTGAAGTTTAAAACAGAAATTTAAAACTAAATCAGTTTACTTAATTCAGCTGAAATTTTCATATATGGCCTGCTTGCTTCATCAGATGGTATTCGAGACCATGCAGATGTAACAAAACAATAGTTTTAAGCATAGGATTTTAATCCTTTAGCAGTTGAGAGATAAAGCAATTCTTTCTTCCCAAATATGCACAATATCTGTCAGTCATAAATTTATAATGCGAGCTTGTTCATTTACACCTACTGCGATGCATAATTGGAATGCGAGCTGAGCTTGTTCATGACCATCAAAGTGTTAATTCTCAGTATCCAATTTGAAACTTATACTGCGTGTGCCAATTCATATTTCCACAATAAGCATCTCTAAGACTTTTGTCATGATAAAAGCCCTAGTTACAGAGGAAAGAACATAATTTTAATAAAGCTCATTTTTTTTAAGATGACTTATGAGAACACAACTGCTGTATAAAGACATGAGATCAAAAAGCACCGTGACTGGTGGTGAGCACTCAGAGTAGAAACATGCAGAGGAAAGCAGAGATTAACCTTGTATCATGCCCTCATAGGCACGCTTAATTATAATATCTTAGCTCAGTTCGCTTATAACTAGCATGCTTTGAACAAAGCGTCAGTGGCGTAGCTAGGGGGGGGCAAGGGGGGACATCTGTCCCCGGGCGCAGCATCTAGGGGGCGCCAAATGGATGTTATGAAATTTTAGAATAAATTATTTTCATTTTTAAATACAATAAAAAATAAATTAAAAAAATTCGCATACTTAGTCCACCACCCCATCGTAATAAGGATATCTTTTTATTACATTTTTTGTCGTGTGATTAGCAAAGATGGAATAGAAAAGCTAAGTTTTCTATTTAAACGTAAGGTCAATGAAAGTCATCCTTCCCCACTAAGA